>OX411778.1:7456666-7891666 GCA_948252455.1 Acleris cristana
TCCAGTTCCTAAAAACAAGAATGTTTAGTTAAGTGCTATACCTACGTACTCCTTTTTATAACATATTTCTTCGCAATGATCACGTATCTTCTCCTTGACGCACGAGACCTTAAATAGTAGGGTTACAAATGACATTTTACTTTCATTTTGTACCTACTTCACCAATTAACAGTTACATTAAAAAAGACAATGGTTTAAAGCGACAGTACACATAGGCATGGTAAACATCTTAGCCTATTTTGTGGTTATAGAATTAACAAGTTGTTAGATTTGTTGGTAATTCTGTAGCTCTGCCTACCCCACTCTGGGATGAAGGCGTAGATCGCAACGATACTATGGAATTGTTTTATGGAAAGGGGAAAATACGAGAGGAAAAACACCTCAGGAGAAAAACACAATTGTGAAAAAATAATTTAATAAAAATTCGAATAGAAATTCTGCTCCTAAAAATAATAATTTTGGGAGTTAGGTTTAATGAATTGGACAATGCTGTCAAGAATAACAGATATGAACGGAATTAGGTCCCAAGAGCATTTTTTCATGCTACACTGTTGTTCATCTTGCCCCCATTTACTACCAGCTTTTCATGTTTTACTGCCGCACTATCTAAACGCCGAAAAATTTAACCAATTAATTTTTCAACTGATCATAATAACCTTCCAAATGTTAAAATTTGTTGTAAAAAAAACATTAAGAAATACGTTTAAGTACGTAATTATTTAATTTAAAAAAACATACATGGTTTTCAGTTACATTTCATTTTGGGTTAGTTTGGTCTTGTACAGTCGAGTTCATAATTATGTGTACCTATACTTTTGTACCTTGCCACTTTAATCCTTCTGACAATTCATATATGGCAGTTAAAACATGACATTAAATAGACAAGGTGCTAAAGTGTACCTACACATATTTATGAACTCGACTGTACATATTAATATTCACTATTAATTTGTGTTGTTTATCTTGTAAAAACTGCTGTGCTCAGAAGACAGCTGCCGTCGTAAGAAAAAAAAAAACCGTACCTCTAACCTCGTCCTGTTTGAAATTCTACCTTCCATTATGCGCAGTTGCTTGCGCAGATCCTCGTTGGTAGAGCTCAACTCTGACAGTTTACAGATGAGCTCCTCATTGCGTATTTGGTTAATGACTGCTCCGTTCACGCTTTTTCTTAAATAAATCAACAAACATTATAAAGAGATTCTAAGGAACAGTAGCCACAAGCCACCCCACGTTTTTTTTATTTGGCATTCTGTGGACGTTTAATGGCAAAAGAATTGTTCATTGCTTGGAAAGTATTTCCAATCTCAATAGCAGTAATAAGATGGCATTTCGACCCCTAAGAAGGAAACTGATTAGATATGTCATACATAAGAATTGGTCAAAAACTCAGCCAGTTGCGACTCGTTAACTAGACCATGAAATAATCTTTTCACTTCTCATGCTCATAAAGTCCTTCTTTATGCTGGGTATAGGTTGCATAAAATCGCATTTTATGTACTAGTGCATAAAGAGTTGTCGTCATCGAGACTAAGACAATTAAGCCCTACAACCTGACAGACGAGGTGACTGCATTAAATAAACTTGTTATTTGAATACATTTATTTTATTTGCCTTGGATGTTGCATGTAACAAAAAAGAAATTAAAAAATCCAACAAAATCAACGTATGACTTGGCATTGGCAGTATTGCGTTCGACATAAGTTAAACATCTCATGCAGAAAATAAAAAAGATATAGTGGTGGAAAAGAGGTTTTTGCCTCGTTTTGAACTATTCATTAATTAGTTGTTTTCTTTGAAAATCTTGTTGAGTTACGGAATTTACAATTATCACTCGAAATCGAAGTGAAAAGCAGAGTGTATAACTCGGTCCTAACTAAAACCCATTTTATCCTTGACTTAAGTATCCACCCTCGCCTGCCGGCTCGGATGGATACCATAAGTCTTGGACGAAATGGTTTGTTGTGTGCCCTTGTTGTACAATCTACTATTATACATCCACCTATTGTTTTTATTAATAATGTCAAGAAGTATGGCAACAATTTATACAAAGTAAACACTAGCATTTTATAATATTTGCTCCTTTTCCACTCAGTCGAAATAAACAGCGAGTATTTAACTCGGTATGGTATCATACTTGCTGTCGCTCGCGCAGTCTAAAAAGATCAGGGTAGTGATTCTCTCAAAAGCAAAGGTGAGCGAATGCAGGAGTGAATGTCCAAGCGGCGAGTTTAAGTAGTCCCGTCAGAGCGAGCAAAACACATTTTAGCGCGTGCATTCTCAATTAGGCAGCCTTATACGTTCGAGAAGCCATGCTGCCATTGAATACACGCGCTGAAATTGTTCGCTTTGACGGGACTACTTAAACTCGCCGCTTGGACATTCACTCTGTGTTCGCTCACCTTTGCTTTTGAAAGAATCACTACCCAGGTTGCGATAATCACTTTCAACTCTCGGCTAACAATCTAGGTACGAGTATCGCCTTTTGAATACTAAAAATCGTATATTTTCGAAATGGTATATTATTGTAGACGACGGAACATCGTCGATGGGCTGATTGTGTGGTTAGCAGGCTGAGTCTTAGCGAGGCATGTAGGTACATGCTTAAATGTCATAGACTAAAAAGTTAAACATTTTCAAACAGCGTTTACAGCGTATTTAAAAGTGTATCAAATAGTTTGACGTTATTTTTTAATAGAAATTGTGTTCATAAACAAAATGAATTGCCGAAATAACATAAACGCGTAATAAATGTTATAATTTAAACCATATTTTATTCAAATTGAATTTATTACGTTTACTTGTGTGATTTTATTTAATGCTTTGTTAAAGTACTTTTAATCGTACGTGATTCTGTTCTTTTTTTTCAAGGAAATTTTGACCTGTTTAATATTTTAACAATTTGTGTTATTTTTTCTCATATTGTTGGAGAAAAACACTATACAAGCCTCGACCGGGAAGGGCGGTTGCTGGACTCGTATATAGCGCGGCCTCGACTGCGTCTCGGCCACGCTAACTCTACTCGTCCCGCAACGGCCTATTTCCCGGTCTGTGCAGTAATGTACTATTTTCTCCCACATGCTCAGAAATGTTACCCTTACTGTTGTTAAATCAGCCCGCGAAGTTCTTAGTTCAGAGATACAGGCAAAATTTAAAAGAAATTGCATTCATAATCAAAATCAATTGTCGAAATAAATTAAACTATATTTTATTCAAATTGAATTTATTACGTTGTGATTTTATTTAATATTTTATTTCAGTTTTATACTAAATCATACCTGTTTCGAATGTAAATAAAATTATGAGTAACATTGACGATGATGGCGACAATGTCCTTTTTTTCAAGGAAAATTTGGAACTATGTTTAATATTATTAACAATTGTGTTAAATTTTCTCGCATTGTTGGAGAAAAGCACTATACAAGCCTCAGCTGAGAAGGGCGGTTGCTGGACTCGTAATCGTATAACTGCACCCGTCCCGCAACTGCCATCTTCCCGGTCTCTGCAGTAATGTACTATAAATAAGTTTATTTTAATCCTAGGAAAATCAGGCTCTTCGCGACTTTGTGCAAAGAAATGTAAAAGTCCACTAAGTACAAAAAAAAAATTGTGGCCTCCAGTCCGATTAAACTTTGATCCTATTTGCTTTATTCATTTTTGTGTAAATAATATTTAATGCAAAGAAACTTAATCCGTTGCTTTGCGTTCGAGATGATCAACTTCATTAGACTTAAAACAAAAGTTTACGATTTAACCCTTTATAAGGCAGAGGCGATTTAGCGATCACATATACTTATTTATAATTTCAACCTTACGTACCTACTACAGAATATGATACATATTCTGTTGTTTTTGCACGAAAAATTACTTGCTTTTAAACGATTCCCTAGGAAGTGTCAATCATGAAACTGTATTTGAATTTTACGTAGCATAACTGT
This sequence comes from Acleris cristana, assembly GCA_948252455.1. Classification (NCBI taxonomy): domain Eukaryota; kingdom Metazoa; phylum Arthropoda; class Insecta; order Lepidoptera; family Tortricidae; genus Acleris; species Acleris cristana. The sequence goes on from OX411778.1 coordinate 7,460,602, forward strand.
ATAACTGGGGCCTTATAAAGGGTTAAGAAACTTACTTCAAAAGTTCGACCGCTTCGTTGATATTTTTCGTAAACTCTTCTTTATTGCTATCAAGATTGCACTTAAGCATATTGTTTTCAAGTTTGAATTGTTCAACTTTTCTGGAAAGAGCGTTCTTCGTAATCGACTAAAACGAAAAAACATTAGTAGGTATGTAACAGTAACAGTATAGTCGGGTCCAATTGAGACTGCCAACAGGTATACCCGGCTGTAATTGTCCTTAGGTAGAGGTCATCCTCTATCTATCTATATATATAAAAGGCAAAACTGACTGACTGACATATCAACGCACAGCCGAGACTACTGAACCTAGAAACTTGAAATTTGGTACAGGAGGGGTTCCTTTCATGATGTAAGTGAGCACTAAGAAAGGATTTTGCGAAAATCGACCCCCAATCGGAAAAAATGGGGGGAGTAGCGGGAGACTAATTCTACGCGTACGAAGTCGCGGGCGTCCTCTAGTCTATAATAATAGAGATGGGACTGATGGGAATACTGTTTACTCTAATTAATTGATCAAAAAGGTTGAATATATTCTTCATCATACTAGATGCCAGAATGGTAATTTTGAAAGTTCTTTTCCACCGGAGACGCGAACAGAGGATTGGATTTTAGCACATAAAATTTTAGGTCAATCGAAGGGCATCCACATAATGGGTCACAAGTCACAATACATAATGCTCATAATATATAATGGTTTTATTTCTGAAACCGTAAAATTTTCAGAATTTTTAGGCCATTGTACAGAACCCATTAGGTTAGGTTTATTGTATAGCAAAATAACTATTACATATATATTATGACAATTTACGCATAGTACCCATTATGTATTTTGAACTTCATATATTTATGATACGTACCCGTTTCGGTTGTATAAAATTAATATTGTAGCTACATAGTATTTTCCCTATATTTTTGCCCTCTCAGTAAGCTTTAGTACCTACTATAGATAATTTTGTTTACCTTTTGTGCCATGACCTCTTCAAACCAAAACACGATCTCGTACCTACTACTTAGCGTTTGTTCACATGTCGCTACTATCTTGGCTGGCATTCCGTATAGTAGATTGACGTCGATGTTTAAAAGCAGCTTCCCAGATGCCTCTAAAAAAACATATAATCATCAAATATATATATAATCATAAAATAAGTAACTCCAGGTATTATTACTTATTTTCATATACGCCAAACAGTCGGTGTAGAAGACTTGATGAAACCATCTCTAGGTTAGGACAGGTGACAAAGCGAATAAGACTGTGGGAGTAAGGTGATTAGTGGATTGATTGTTTAGACGCTAGTTATAAGAAAACTGATTGACACACAGACATCAGTATAAAGGAAACATGATCGATTGGACATCAGTCATAAGCAAACAGTCGACGTGTATTTCGGAGCGGACGCGCAGCGCAGCGGAGCGACATTGTTTCCACCTCGACGGCCAGGAGCAAAAGAGGACGATAATTAGCTGCGCGCCAGTTTTATAGGCGCGCTTCTGCGCAGGTTGACGCGCATCACCCCACCTTCGCTCCGTCTCGCTCATCTTTAGTTTTGTTATTGTTTTGTCTCATGTTTTATTTTACCTCTCGCTCTTATTTGTAAATAGTATTCCTCGTCTGTGTATATCCTAATTGTATTATAGTGTTAGCTTTAAGTAATCGTTTTTTGTAAATAAATTTGTTCGTTATTTTCTACAACTTATAGAGGTGTTTTACTCCACTACCAACAACCTCTACATTGGTGACCCCTGCGAACAACAAGCAACCTGAAAATGAACACCCCAGAAGATGTCTTGCCCGGCGCCGACAAACCCAGCGAAGGCGCACCAGCGAAGCCTGAAATCAGCGGCATCTCACTATCACTGCGCGTTCCACCGTTTTGGCGCGACCAGCCGCGTCTCTGGTTCTGCAGCTTCGAAGCAGCCACCGCCGATCTCAAGAAGAGCCAAGCCCAACTCGCGCAGCTAGTCATCGCGCAGGGTGCGCCAAAGTTCATATAAAATTGCAACTCCGATTATTGGAACTCCGAAAAATTTTCTCATACCATTTTACATCATAATGATCACTCCTTATAATCTTCATAAAAAATGTTTATACTAATGATCGGAACTCATAATCATCTGAACTTATAACGCCAATATTCATGAAACCGTACACTTTTCAGAATTTCTTAAATATCTTACGTGTAGATAAAATTAGGTTAGGTTAGGTTAGATTTATAACAATCCTCAAAAAGAAACAGTTTCTTGAAAAAAATCATTATAAGTTGCGATAAGTATAAGCAAAATTTTTCGAAGAAATGAAGAATGAGGAAATTTTTTCGAAAAATTTTGCTTATACTTATCGCAACTTATAATGAATTTTTTCAAGAAACTGTTTCTTTTTGAGGATTGTTATAAATCTAACCTAAAGAAATGATTTGTATAGACAGAAAAATCTAAAGACCAATTTTATATGAGCCAATATGGACCCCATCGCGCAGTTGGAAAAGCAAGATATTCAACAGATCTCAGACCTCATCTACTCGCCGCCAGAAACCAACTACTATTTGGCAATCAAATCAAGGCTGATTGCTATGTACGAGGAGTCTGACAGCGCACAAGTAAAGAAACTCCTGTCACAGGTTGAATTAGGAGACCAGAAGGCCAACCAACTTCTAAGAAAAATGCTGAATCTAAATCGCGACAAGTTTCCGAGAGCACCATAAAGATGATGTGGCTCGATCACCTACCGCCCCACATCCGGTCTGTACTCACCGTCAGTGAAGCCTTCCAGATGAAAACCACGCTCGATGACCTAACACTTCTCGCGGATAAGATGATGGAAGTTTCGTCGACAGCGCAAATTGCCGCCATCTCCACACCCCAGACACCTACGCCACCACCACCATCGCAACCGTATCGCCAACCTCAGCCAGCCATCGACACACAGTACCTTATTAACGAAATAAGGAAACTTTCGCTAGAAGTCGCAGAGTTGCGAGCAAGACCGCAACAATGCCAGCACAACAGTCGCCCACGCCGCCATTTTCAACCACGCTCCGAAATACACGTCGACTGTTTCCTTATGACTGATGTCCAATCGATCATGTTTCCTTTATACTGATGTCTGTGTGTCAATCAGTTTTCTTATAACTGGCGTCTAAACAATCAATCCACTAATCACCTTACTCCCACAAGACCAACCAAATTAAAATCACTTCTTCTTATGGTGCCTCTCCGTCTAGGTTGGCAGTCAACTCCGCCTACTCCTCTCTATTCCTCGCGAGGCGAAAAAGCACTTAAACCTTACTATATTACTCTTCGTGAAAAAAACTTTTACATCGTAGATATGTTTAAATGTAGTTGTGGTTGTGGTTGTGGTTGTGGTCGCGGTTGCGGTTGTTGTTATTGTTGCTGTCTTGGTTGTTGTTGTTGGTGTTGTAAAATGACATTATTGTTTTCAATTGTAACTCTCTGTGGTGTGCACAAAGAGTATTGTATTAAGTGATAATTACCGTTATTGGGCTCCGTCACACGATTCTCGCATATCTGGAGTAGCTGGTCCGGCGTCAACTTGGCTACGTTCATGATGCGCAGGTCTTCGGAAGGCGGCAGTCTGACTTTCTGTCCCAGTGCTGTCATCTCCTTGTAGGTCAGCCGCAGCGTGGCGTATAGTTCCATTAGCGTCCGCTGTTAGTAAGGTTACGTACAGTCACAGGTTTCATCTTAAGATTCACATTTGCATGTGTGTGTGTGTGTGTGTGTGTGTGTGTGTGTGTATGTACAGTCGAGGTCATAAATATGTGTACACTTTAGTACCTTGTCTATGACGCGCTGGCCTAGTTGGTTAGTGACCCTGCTTACGAAGCTAGCGATCATGGGTTCAAATCCCGGTAAGGGCAGATATTTGTGTGATGAGCGCGAATATATGTTTCTGAGCCATGGATGTTTTCTATGTATTTAAGTATATATTTCTCTACATAATTATTTATATCGTTGTCTAGTACATAGTACAAGCCTAGAGCTTAGTTTGGGACTTGGTCAAGTGGTGTTCATTGTCCTCTGATATTTATTTATTTATTTAATGTAAAGGTATTAAATTGTATACTTACATATTTAAACTCGACTGTACCTTGTTACTTTAATCTCTGTGACAATGATAAGGTACTAAAGTGTATGATACATATTTATGAACTCGACTGTACGTACATTTACCAGCAATAATCTATATATAAGTAGGTAGATAAAAAATACAATATTTTAAAAATCGGCCATTTTGGTGAACTTGGTCACTGGAGGAGATAAAAAAAAATACCCCCAGAGGCCCGTTTCACGAAGCTACAAGTAACAAATTACAAGCGGAAGTCTCTTTCTAACTCCTTTTTGCCGCTTGTAATTTGTAACTTGTAGCTTCGTGAAACGGGCCACAGGTATTAATTTTGAAATTATTTAACGGCTTCAAGTCAAGTGGGTGTACTTTAAGTCTCACCTGTAGGTCACCAAGTTGCGTCTTCTTGTTCTGATAGAGACCTATTTTCTCCTGCCAAAGCCCCTTCAACCGCTTTACTTGTTCGCTGTGTGTAAGTAAATCTGCGCCTGCAGATTTATTTTGAAATAATTTAGGTAAGAAGACTTTTCGATGAACCGAGCAATTGTCCTCGCGTGTGATGCCCATCGACTTATATCTCTAACTAGAGGACGCCCGCGACTTCGTACGCGTACAATTAGTTTCCCGCTACTCCCCCCATTTTTTCCCGTTGGGGGTCGATTTTCGGAAAATCCTTTCTTAGTGCTCACTTACATCATGAAAGGAACCCCTGTACCAAATTTCAAGTTTCTAGGTACAGTAGTTTCGGCTGTGCGTTGATATGTCAGTCAGTCAGTTTAGCCTTTTATATATATAGATAAGTCCATGGCGATTGTCTAAAACTCGTCACTAAGAAAAAAATATAGTAAATTGCAAAGCCGATGGCAAGTGGCTTACTAGCCCGCGGGGTTTAAGTTTTTCTCACACAAACAAGGTTATTAAAATGTCTTATTAGGTTAATTCTATGATATCTCACATGATTTTGTATTTTGTCGGATAAGCCCGTATTTGTCTTTGACAGCTTCAGTACCATCGATAAGCTAACTAATAAAGCAAGCTAGACAATAACTTATCCGACCACAAACAATGTCTTATTACTATTTACTACATCTGTGCCTACTGCCAAAGGCCCTGTTGTTTGATCAGTAGTAACACTAGTAACACAACTAAATGATGAAATTCGAAAAAATAATCGAAAATTTGACACATTTCCTTGAGATTTAACCATTAGTTACGGTTTTTAACGATTAGTTAGTTTAACTACTGATCAAACAACAGGCCCTTACCCACATAAAATTTAATTCATAACATAACCACCGTAATCATAGGATTCATAAATAACAAGAAAGTAATACATTCTTGAATGTGTGTGCCCTTACCTTCCTCGTTCGAATTTAGCAAGTGTGAGTTATTTGAACACGAACTAATTCGCTGCATTCTTTGTTCTTCACATTTTGATATAGTTTCCTGAAATTAATAAAAGAGCTTTACAAAAAGCAAGCTTTGAAAATCCGACAATCTTTAGGTATGCATATTGACCCCCGCGCACTGTATTCCCGAAGCGTTTGGGACCGGTCATTTTTTGCTGACTCTGCAGATCGACTTCGATTATTTGCTTTTATTGTGGATTTATTAAACAGCATTTATTAATCATGTGATAAAGCATAAAATTGTGCATTTTTAAAGCTATTAAACGAGTGTCATTAGTAAATAGAGTCAAATAAATCGGCAAAAAGTGATTGTTACTACCTATGTATTTATATCGCTGCCCGTGTGGTTGCCGGGTTGCTCTTGCATGTATATGTCGTAAGAGGCGACAAGGGAATATAGGCTTGTAGTATTGTTAGATCCGATGTCCGATGGGCTAGCAACCTGTCACTAATACGCTGGTAAACATCTTAGCCTATTTGTGCAAAATGTGGTTAGTTGTAGGTAGTTCTGTAGCTCTGCCTACCCACTCTGGGATTACAGGCGTGAAGATGTGTATGTGTGTATTTTTATCGCCATAAATAATAACAGTTTCAAATCTCATGGAGTATCCGAGAAATTGAATTTTAAATTCCCCGTCTAATAATAGCAGACCTATCGAAACTACCACTAGGCTACAACACACAATACAACAAACCGTTACTCACTTACTTATAATAGACATTTTATAAGCTGGCCGTTATCCACTTGAGAGGTTATCTTATACACAAAGCCAATTTTCTTTTTTGTTGAAGTCTACCGCTAATAACAAATCATAGCAAGTTTCAAAAAATTTAAACAAATATCTACCGTCTTCTACAAGTCACAAGGTTGAAAATGCAAAAGCTTGACTTATTAAGAAAGGCCTTAAAATTATTAAAACAAAAATTATAACGTCAAATACTAGGAGTCCATAAACATTAGAAGTACCTACAGTGCTGTGCATTGCTGTGACGTGTGTGAGTCATCCGCGCTGTGTCGTGTGCGCCCGCTAGCCCGCTGGTGCGCCACACCGTGCTACGTCATCGCCTGCGATCTAAGTTGCGCTACACACCTCCTAATTACGGCTGCGCTCCTGGTACTTTATTTAAACATGCCATCTCTTTGGTTGGATGAATGGCTTAGAACAAAAGCATATTAAAAGAAATGGAAAAGTAAAACGCACTAGTGCGAAATATCCAACGTTTCGCACGATATGCAGATGGAAAAATTAAAAAGCACTAGTCCGTAAAAATCCAACTTTCCGCACGATATACAGCTACGAACGAAAAGTACCACTTTTTGAGCAACTGTATTAAAAAAGCTTTTTTACTTGAAATTTTCAACACGAAATACTATTCTTAAAGCCCGCGTTTAAGATTGGCATAGAATTGAAGGATGAAAGGGTTCAAATTAAGCTTATTTATACCCTAAAGATAGAACAACCCAACGATACCTGGCATTCCTCAACGTATGGGCAGTCATTAATTATGTATATGGTTGCAGTGATCACTTAGATAGGTGTAGGTCACCAACAACGTAGTAAATAAAATAACACGATTTGGACTTAGCTGTCAATCGAAGAATTAATTTGGTCGAAAAATTATTATCGTATTCACAAGTGTTCCCAAGAGCGTGAATCGTTAAACAGCTTGCCAGCCCAGCCGCTGCTGCTTATCAGATAAACAAATTATGGTACGTATACGTACCTGATCCGGCAGACCGAAGTTAACAGCATCCGGGTCAGGAGCAGATCTTTTTCCTTGTGTCTGGAACAGAATAACTTCAATGAGCTACAGTGTAGGAACGATTAAACACAAGCAGGATTCTCTTAAACAACTCGCTTTGCCACTCGTATTATTGACCGGCGAGTATAAGTTATCGCGTCAAAGTGCACAACAACAGTTTCGGGCGTGCTTTCTTAATCTGGTAGCTTTAAATCTCGCTCGAAGGACTTCAAGTTCACCGTTCGACATCAAGCTCTTTTTTGAACAAATAAGCTCAGTAACAATAGGTCAAAACTTGTTCACCTGTTTTTGTAGTCCAGACGTATTTGGGACGGTGATGATTTGTTTAACAGACCTAGACTTCGCATATGTGTCATTATAAGTCTTCCTCGGGACTGGAACCGGTCGCTGCGTGTAAACAGAACATCTAGTTATTCAACGTGGGTGTGATTCGAATAAGAGCGGCTAAGGCCGGCCGCACAGTTGGGTTTTAGCATTCAGTTCCGATGCGGTTGCCGAATCATGGCACCCGAAGGCTCCAATTGCATACCTACTAAATACCAGCGCGACGCACGCGCGCGATTCTCCCTGTTCAGTTAAAAACCTAACATCCGGTCAGGGTAGTGATTCTTTCAAAAGCAATGTCCGGATTAGTCCGGACAGGTCTGGACTTTTAGACTTTAGTCCGGACTTTGTCCGGCTCTTTAATGTCCGGATTTTTTTAATTACATGGAATATGAGTAATAAAACTACATATTGAGTAATATCAAATAAGTGAGTAATGGTTTCATTTTGTGACTAGGAATTCCGGACTTTTTGTCAGGACTTTTCAAATTCCTAAATGGTAACCCTACGTAGGACCCGTTTGCTGTTCAACTGCTATAGAAAGGCAACGCGATTAAATTCAAATTCAAATTCAAATAATTTATTTCAAATAACAATGATTCATTTGGTTAGTGACAAAAATGTTAGTGATACATTAAATAATACAATTTTTTTAATAACCTTATGATTACGTGTCACTTGGGTCCGAACATACATGAAGACTAATGCAGTGATTCATATACGGACAATCCAGGAGGTTAGCGATCATGGCCAGGGAGCTGTTGCGGCTGGCGCGCACTCTGCTTGCGCAGAGAGTTGAAGAAGCAATCGGTGCGCGCCTCCGCGAACATCCCCGACGCGCTACAGTAGCGCGGCAGCCGCAACAGCCCCCTGAACGCGTTGTTGTATTGAACGCGCAGGGCGCCAAACGACTTACGAGTGTACTGGACCTACAGGGTGTAAGTGTACAAAGATGTAGGTACAGAAAGCCTAGAAAAGGGTATATGATATTTATGAACTCGACTGTACACTCAGTGTATACACCAAGTGCCTCTGTATGAACGCTTAGAGACACTCGCGTACATACATTTATACTATGTACATACAGAGACACTCGGTGTATAGGTACACTGAGTGTCGTAGTCTAAAGTTACCATTACATCAAACATCGTTTGGTGAAATTGGTACTCAAAAGACTACCACTTGACAGTGATTTATATCTACTGAGTGTTATAATAAATTCTGCATTATGCGCGTCTGGTTTGGCGCGGCACTATCCTTTTTGTTGTTTAAATAGCTTTCAGAAAATACTTTAATATTTATGATGTATTCGGCGATCCAGGTGAACACAAAAACCTTGCATGATTTATGTTACATTTGTTTTAATGTTTTGTAACTGTTTTTATTAAATAAATAAAATAAATATATAAATAATGTACTGGTATTACAGAAAACTCACATAAACCGAAGTGAAGCGAGGGCGGGTCGCTAGTGTTAAATAGATTTAAAACCAGCAAAACATTTGCACGCTTGCATGCGGGCTGTATACACCGTAAACATTATTTTGTAACACCTTAATTTATTTTATTACTGTATTCTAGCAAATAAACTTATTTTACGTAACACCTGGCCATAATGTGAGTTTTATCGCACGCTGCGCGCACGGTAAAACTCGCATTGTGGCCAGGTGAAGACGTAAAATTGTGTACTCATCACGGGCAGTAAAAAAGAAAGCCCTCTATCGCATATTTACAACCCTCGCCTACGGCTCGGGTCTCAAATACCTGCGATTTCGGGCTTTCTCTCTTTTACAGCCCTTGTTAAGTAATATACTATTTCACTTCTCATGCTCTTAAAATGTTACTTTATTCTCTGCACATCGGGACTAAAACTCCTTATTAATCTCTAGGGATTAGTTTTTTTTTATTTACTTTGGAAACCCTAAACTACCAATCACGGTGTTTGTGAATGGAGGATTATCGCCATTTTCAGTGATTGTGTATGGACCATTTTTAGACTGTGGAAATAACTTCAAAACGACAACTGCGCAAAATTATTTAAAAAATAACGATTTAATTTAGTGAAACACGATTAATGATTACGAATATGAATCTATTTAAATATATAAAGGATAATTTTATTTTATTAGGCATAGTCTAAATGGTTTTCAAGTTTATATCTGTTGGCTAAATATGCAAGCATTAGTGTCACTTTGTAAAGTGTCACTTCACAAAAAACTAACAAGTTTAACAATCGCAATGATTAAAGAAACAACCGCAAAACAAATTTGTCAGAAACTTTGTTACATATTTGCTAAATATTGTTTAGGTCGACGATTGAAAATTTACTTTTACGTGTCAAAGCGTTTTTGTTAATTTTATCCCCGAAGGGATGGATAAGGTAAAACTGACTGACTGATCGACAACGCACAGCGTAAACCGCTGGGCCTAGGGACTTGAAATTTAAAGGGAATATTCCTTGGGTACCCTAGGGATGCACTAAGGGCTTTTTGGAAACTAATCCCCTAAGGGGTTAAAATAGGGGGTAGAAGTTTGTATGAACTATGGTCATTTTAAGTAGTTGGAAACGTGTAATATGGTAATTAAGCTACTGTTTTTTTTTATGAACCTAATGTTTACATTAAAGTACAATCACAGATAAGTACAGGTTTCTTAATATAGGCCCTTTGCTTATCGTTTCTGAACGTATAATAGGGAAGTTATAATATGGATGTAGATTGTAGATAAAGTACTTTTATCGATTAAACGGCCCGATGAAGGTCGTGTCCTATTCGGATCCTCTACTAATAAATTGCGTACTTTCTACCCTCTGCAAAATTGTACTATACCGACCTCATCAGAGCGCTGCCGCGGCGAGCCCCGGCGAGGAGGGTACTCAATGATCATATTATCAACTTTGGCTTTCTGGAAACAGTAAGTTGTACGTATTTAAGTATTTGCCCTAGTTAGTAATTTACAAACAGTAAAGGGATTTAAGTTATTTATAATAATTAAGGTGATGCGGCCATTTGTCGAGGTTTTCACAAGACAATTTTAAGCTTCTGCCCGAACGGAAGGAACGGAACGGAACCGTAATATTTGATTTAAAACATAGATTTTTGGCTAAAACCGCAATTTCCACTTTTGATTAAAGCTATTGAATCAGTTGCAAGCAAAAATAAAGCAAGGTATTTCCTAAATATTATCCTGGGCTGCTTTACTAATAAGATAAAACTTGCATAATTTCAATTAAAATAAATTGTTTATTTGAAACTAGCGGCCCGCCAGCGGCTTCGCCCCGCTGCAAATTTCCGACTTTCCAAGTGGTTTTTTTTTCTGCGTTGTTTTCTATTTTTTTTTAATGTATGAAGCTTCTACGCTGTATTAGAAAACATTAAAAAAAAGATGAATGAAATGGGTAAAGCCGTTCTCAAGTTATAGCGTGACAGGAGAAATAGGGGTTCATTTTAGGGTTCCGTAGTCAACTACTAGAAACCCTTATAGTCGTCTCGCCGTCCGTCCGCAGCCTAGCTCAGAGACTCTTTATTTTGAGTTTGTGAAAACATTTTTTCGATTAAGGGATGCGTTTATGAAATATTAAGCTTTAAAGCAACCCCCTATTTTGTGTAGTAACGACTTCGGAACCCTACACTGCGCACGGTCAGACATGCTCTTGCCCGGTTTTTTATAAGTATCAATATACATATAGATGTCATTTTACCGAAGCTATCAGTCTCGGGTTCGATCCTCAGTGAATGGACACTATTTTATTTGTTTTGATGTGTTAGGGTCCGGGCCAAAATGGTAGCAAAGGAATTCTTATCATTATTCATATTATGTCTGCTATGTCGCCGCAGTTTTACTCGGCAACTAGAGAAGCTATCAACTTAAGAGGCCGTATACGAAATATTGCCGATTTCGCTGATTTACGTGATTTTACAGACGTGATTTTACAGTTGAAATACTGTATTTCTACAAGTTTTAATGCACAAAACGAAAGATAATTTCTAATTTTAACGAACGTATGAGCTACTTTTTTGTTTTCATTATTTTATTTTGATTAATCGACCTGACACCGGCGACTGTTATGTGAATTTTGCTTAAAGAGGTTTAGAATGTCACATATTAATGAATCGTTTTGACGTCTTAACGGTATAGAAAGTTTACAATGTATTGCTGTGAAAGTCGTCTAAAAAATGTATGAATTTCTTATACCACTTTCATATAAATTTTTCGAGTAAAAAAAAACTTGGTAATTTTTTATAGAAAACGGGCAAAAAATATTTTTGATCTCGGCTACTCAGAACTCTCGTTCATAAAATTAAAACAACAGAAATAAACTTTAGTTCAAAATCAATCCAATACCTGAAAAATATCCAAAAAGTTCAAAAGAATTGGCAATAAATAATGTTTTAAAACAACCTAAATCTCGCATTATAATACTCAACAAAAATAAAAAAGGGGAGCCACTTTTTTAATTTGGTTTAGATACGAACCTCTCTCTCCGGGCCTCTTAAAATATGGTATAGTTGTATAACTTGTTTAACCGCGTCTGTTTTGGATATGACTATGTACATTGAAATCGAAACGAAGCAACAGGATGGTTCCGGAGATCTTTGCTTCACTTAACTCGGTAGATTGGTTTCAATGGTCAGGTTGATGATTGCGCAAAAAAACGACTGTCGTCAAAAAAGCTTGTTTAAAGAAGATCTTGACAAAAACTTATTTCAATTTATACCTAGTTATGTACAAATAAATAAATGCACCATACCACAGGATCGGCGACGTTGATCTTCGGTTTAATTGTTCGCCCTCGATTTGGAAATGTCCTTTGTGGTATCCTACATCTGATGTTATTCTTTCTTAATTCTGAACCACCGGTAAATCAACCAAAACATTTTTTATTATTTATTTGTAAAAATCAATTCAAAATTGTTCTGATGTGTATTCTAAAGTTTACAGTGGTTTATTATAATTCTTAAGTTGAGAACGTGTTGGGGGGCGTTTTCCAAAAAAAGCGCACGTAGTTAAGGACTTCGATTAACAAACGGTAAGGACAGACAACAATTCCAGAAGTTAGTAGCCAACCTTCACTAGTTGGAGAGGCACTTGAAGATAGATAGATAACTTTTTCCATTACGTCACGATAATTAGTTAAATATTTATAATAATAATAATAATAATAATAAATTTTATTTCGGGCAACGAGGCCCATATTTACAAATACCTTATAGACTAACATACATAACAATATAAAACTTAAAACTAACACCGAGGTGACAGAACAGTGTGGTCCTGTTCTGCCAAAATTGGCATCTTGGTCGCTGCCGGTAGGTTGGTTTATGTACTGCCCTCATACGCCAGTAGGCCGTATCTCATATTCAATAACCGAAGCAGTTGCAATCTTCACTCGCTAGTAAAATGGTTGTATTTGCTACAGGAGTTTCGTCTGACATGGCACTATTTTTTTAATGAGAAATATTATTGTTAATTATTGTGACGTAATGGAAAAAATTACCGTTTGTTACTTGAAGTCCTTAACTACGTGCGCATTTTTTGGAAAACGCCCTGGGGCTATCCCACGGCACACCAACCGCGTGGTTAAAATGTACCCACAAAGAAAACGCACTGCGCCTGCGCCTGCGCGCTAGGCGAACCGACCGCGTTTGGTGTGACCAGTATACAAATGCAGCTTAGTTCTTGCTTAGCAACATTACCTTCCACTCCGGACATAGCTTGCGATAAACATAAACTCAATAGCTTCAATTTTACATAGCACTAAACACGATTTATACCTAACTAAATTATTATTAACTATTATTATGGCCCTACTGGAATTTAATCACTCATGAAATCCAAAGTTTTGGGCGTTCCTTACATTATTATTCGCTTGTCTTGAAGTGGACACCCAAGATGGAACACTGTCAGATATTATTGACAAGTAGTCATAATGAAGAAAAATATCAGCCAGGAGTTTACAAAGTTTAATTATTTTTAATTAGTCTAGAACAAACATTCAGAGCTCTCGTACACAATGTTTATTTAGTTTAACCGCACCAAAAAATAAATTAAGTAACATCGAAAAATACGAGACGTAATTGTTCAAAGAGGTTGATACACAACACCGCAACGCAATAAAAAAAACAAACACAATTTGAAATTTAGAACTTCAATTTGACATGTCACTCAAAGGATTACATTTTACAGAATAATTATCAAAATTCCTTACGTTTTCTTTGTATTATTGAGAACCACACACTACCATCTAGCATAGTTCCCGTCTTTGAAATGACCTCCGCCAAACCACAAAAAGAAAAACCCCGTAAGTTAAGACCACGCATTAAAAGTAGCTATCACTTTGTATAGTGGTTAAGGCAGACGGTCTGCAGGGGTGTGATTCTCTCAACAACGACGGACGGACGGACGGACCAGTGAATGTCCAAGCGGCGAGTTTAAGTAGTCCCGTCAGAGAGAACAAAAAAGAAAAAAAAACGTATTCAATTTGGCAGCATGTCTTCTCGAACGTATAAGGCTGAATAATTGAGAATGCACGCGCTAAAATGTGTTTTGTTCGCTCGGACGGGACTACTTAAACTCGCCGCTGAGCTTTCGCTCGTTCGTTCGACTGACCGCCGTTTTTAAGAGAATGAAACCCCAGGGTGCAGTACAAGTTACAACACGTACCTACGGTCGACCTTATAAGAAGGTGCACATTTTAGTGCTTTGCCACTTTAACGTCATGTTTGAACTGGTGCACTAATCTGTCGAATGCGTTAAAGTGACAAGGTACAAAAGTGTGCAGAAACTTATAAGGCCGACTGTACGAGAACGTGTAGTGGTCCCTGCGGTAGGTTGCGTTGCAATGCCGTGTGGCGCAGACGCATGCTGGGGTGTGATTCTCTTAAAAACGGCGGTCGGTCGGACGAACGAGGGAATGTCGCAGCGGCGAGTTTAAGTAGTCCGTCCCGTCAGAGCGAACAAAACACATTTTAGCGCGTGCATTTTTAATTTGGCAACATGGCAATATTAAACTTGATAAGTGTAATTTTCGCTACAGTTGCGTGTGGTATAGCTGTAGTTGATAATGACCCTGCCTACTAAGCTAGCGGTTCAGGGTTCGACTCCTGGTCAGGGCAAATATTTGTCTAATGAGCGCGAGTATTCGCTTCTGGGTCTTGGGTGTTTTCCATGTTTTGTATTTATTAATCTCTGTCCTCGTGCCTACATCCTTCCTTTGGAAAGGACATAAGAGCCAAAGCAAACTCATCCCTAAGCATGTCGACACGAGGATAAAATTGTTTATCGTTGCCTAGTACCCATAAATACATATGTATGTGTACACTTTCGTACCTTGTCTATTCAATGTCATGTTTAAACTGTCATAAAATATATGAATTGCCACGACGACGATTAGTGACAAGGTGCAAAAGTGTACACATATTTATGAACTCGACTGTACAAGCCTAGAGCTTAGTTTGGGACTAAGTCAATTTGTGTGACATTGTCCTCCGATGTATATACCCTATACGCTATATAAATACACATATTTTGAGAATCTATCCATCTCTAATTGGAATGGAGAATAGCAGCAGGGCTAGCACTTGTTGTCCGCGATATGTTGGTCGCGCGGATCTCCCTTTCTTTCTAGTCTGTAGGTAACTATAAAGACGCACTGAGCGACAAGCGAAAAAATACAACTTGTGCTACCCGTGCAGGTCTCTTTGGTTTTGTTTCTCGCAGATGTCGCAGCAGCAGCCCCCCGCCTCGCGCCGCGCCCGACCGCGGCGTCGGCCGCGCGCGCCGCGCGGAACGCCACCAACCGCACCCTCATTGGGCCCTCGGTGCAGCGGCAGTCTCCCAACAGGCCCTCGCCACTGTCACCTTCTCTAAGGGTGAGAATGGGTTTCTTTAGAGCTCCCGCTTTACGTGTATCTGTTCTGTGGTCTTAACAAACACCCGATAGACGGGAGCAAAAATGTACGAGAGTGCTAGCGATTCATTAAATTGTCGACGTTGTTAACACAGACATGAGATGAAAAAATCGATATGGTCATTTAGCGACTCAGACTTTTTGAGATGTAGTCATAAAGCGATCCGCTGGCCTAAGCAATCTCTCTTTCAACAAAATTAATAGGTAGGGGATCCTACCAGGTGATCTTACTGGACATCGCGCAACACCGGTATTAATTAAAATTGAAATATTTTCGTTAATTTGCATTATTTCCTTGATATTTTCGACTGTAATTTTGGTAATAACACTATTCTATTATATAAATTCATTGAAGAGCAAAAATATTCAATAATAAGCGAGATACCGAAATTTAGTACCGGTATTTTTGTATGAAAATAATACCGGTCTACAATCTCTGGTATAAATACGGAACGACCAATAAAAGCTGCGTTTCAACAGAAGTTGATTTAAACCTTGTTTAAGGATCTAAAGAGAATTGTAGGTTAGCAATAAAGTTAGTCAAGTACTTATTACTTCTTGATTGGGGCGGTCAAATTTGACAAGTAATATTTGTAGGCAATCGTTTTTTAAACATAAATTAACACATTATAAAAACAAAGAGGTACCTAAGGCCTGATCCAATAAGTTTATTTTTTTCATTTCATTTGATCAGCCGGAACAGCTTTTATTTTTTAATGTCTTAGTATCTATCTCCTAATGTATTGTGTAGTAACAAGTTTTTAAAATTTTCAGAAGAAAAGTTCCATGTACCATAAATCTCCCTCAAGAGCTGAATCAAGGACTGAAATGAAAGTAAGGAATGCTCTATAGATTATTAGGGATGTTGACATTTGTTCTTTGTGATTTAGAAAAATAGCTAATTTAAAATTGTGATTGTGACGTCATCGTTTACTGTTCCATATTAACCCTTTCAATAATAGTAGCTTTGTCCAATGGGACGCATGGTTATCCTTTACGAGCTGACCTGGATAATGGTCGGTGATCGGATCTAGGATGCAATTTGGGGTGAACTGAACATGGATGTGACTCGGGATTTCCCGGGATTTTGGGAAATGGGTTATTGTTAATAATTAATAACTTTTGTTGAGGGTTAAACTAAATAAACAAAATGGAAATGTTCGCTGTCTATAATATACACATACTTTTAAAACATTTTTTAGATATAAAATAAGTCTTAAGCATACATGTATCTATCTTGTTGTTATTACTTACATATTTTGTTCATTTTATAGTGTAAACTACTTAAAATTAAAAATTATTTACGTTTTTATAAAGGTAGTTAACAAAAGGACTCGCGGGATTGTAAGTCATATTCATATCCATGTTAAAATAACGAACTTAAACCCCGGGAAATTGCATCGTAGATCCGATCACTGTTAATGATGGTGTTGATTATGGAAGTATTGTCAATATTTTAGGATAAACCCGAATGTGAATCAGAATTATTGGAGAACACTTTGACACAGATGTTAGTCGATCGGTCAAACGAGCACGAAGAGGAAGGTCAGGTGCAGCCAGAAAACGAACAGAACTATAATAACGGTAGGTAACATTTTTGTTTTGTTATATTCGATCAGTTCGATTCCCGGTTATGGCAGACGAATTTTAAAAAATTCATAAGTGCAGTAAGTAAGTATTTATTGTTTTTAAAATTAGAAGTAAGTCTCCTTTGCGTAAAATTGCTATTTAGGTACAATATTTAAGGTACTTGCCATCCATGTGGCGTTCTTTTGTTCCAGCCTGCGCCTCTATTCCCGACGGTAAAAACTATATCGTAGTTGACCTGTTATGGTATTGTTATGACGTCAGACGCCATTACTGTCAAGTAAATAAGAGCTATCAAAACGGTGACAATACGATAACAGATCAAAAACGATATTGTTTTTACCATGTTGAATAGAGGCGCTGTAATAGTGTTTTCATTCCACGACGACACGCCCGCATCGCTCGCACTGACTTTGCATGATTGCGTCAATGTATTATCTAGCCGCGATTAGAAAGGGATTAGAGTTGTTTTACCATATACTTACGTCAACGTGCATATGAATTTACAGATATTCAATCCCAAACTAATCGCGGTTTCATCATACAGTCAGGGTCATTCCCGGTCCACCACCTCAGGGTGATTTTTATTGCGCGTTCGACGCGTAACCACCAACGCCGTAGGATTAGCTAGCTGCGACGCACAAGCAAAATTTTTGTTAAGTGGACGACCGCGAATGTCCCTGCCTGTACGTAGAACTTTACTTCGCGGATCGAAACAACTAAAGATAGCTTACTATTAGTAATAGCGATCGGCAAGCTATTGCTAACACACTGGCAGTATACTTATTTAAGGAATAAAATAACACTCCCTCCAAATTTCAAGTCCTTAGGTGCAGCGGTTGCGGCCGTGCGTTGATCGATCAGCCAGTCATGTTCATCTTCTACATGTCATCGTCATCATCATTTCAGCCGAAAGACGTCCACTGCTGGACATAGGCCTCCCCCAAGGTTTGCCACATGAACCGGTCCTGCGCCGAATGAATCCATCGGTTACCCGCAACCTTAGCCACATCGTCGGTTCACCTTGTTGGAGGCCTACCCACGCTGCGTCTTCCGGTACTTTTATATACCTAGTCTAGCCATAAGTTCTGTCACTGAGATTTATCACAATTTAAAAAATAAATAAAAGATTTTCATAAACCTGTAGCACATCAAACAAAACCTTATTTTATCTAGAATAAAAAGAAGCATAATTTGTATTCTTTACTATTGCAATCATTTGATGAACGAGCTTCAAGCATTCCATTCGGGGTAGGAAATCATGGGTCAAAACACGCACGACCACGATACTGATAACGGCTACAACTTTTGTAAGAGTTCTCGTATTGAGTCGAAATTTGCGTGACATATTGACCAGACTTTTATGTTTAAACCCTCATACAAATGTATTTCCATGCAACTAAAGATCCTCTTATACACCGGTCAATCTTCGTGTCTCATTAAATCGACCCTAAGATTTCGCATCAATTTGCAGCAATAAGAAAACAGACTAAACTTTGAGCTTCATAAGCTGGTTTTTGAGTGTCGTTAAGAAAATAATGCTGGTCTCTGAAGATACCCACAGATAACAGAATTCATAATATTAAACAAAAAAAAATCTTAGTTAACAAAAACTAACCTTTAAACCGTTTTCAAAAAGTGAAATTTTCAAAATCCTCGTGCGTGTTTTAATCGGTTCCGGCCGTGAATGTTAGAAGATCGTATCGGAAATTGCGGCGACAATGTGGAATGATTATTAGTTCTTAAAAATGTACATTAATTAAGCTTTTAATTTGTGTATATTATGAAATTAAGAAATAAACAGAAGTTAGTTTTATTTGACTAAACCTTTGTGACAGAACTTATGGCCACACTAGGTATACACCGTGTTTTTCTTTCATTTCCGATAACTTCGGCATATTGTTGGGTATCTTCATAGGAACCAAATGGTAGAATAGTTTTTTGAAATAGGAAAAAAAATATCTTCATAGTACATACTAAACAAATAATGCATCAACGGTTATTGTAAAAGGGTCTCTTGAGTTAATCTAAAATTAGTGTCAATTATGACGATGAGCGAATTACATCACACACACAAGTAAAGATAACATTTGACAGGTCAACAACTTGAGGACCTTTAAGACTTGTGTTGGGAGCTTAATTGATTTAAATAATATCCATAAAATAGTGCGAATTAGAATACAGGTGTCTTAAGGAATTTAACTTAATTTAACTTAAGGAATGTTTCCTTGAAGTTATCGGAAATAAAAAAAAAACACGGTGTATAGATAACTAATAATTATTATATATAATTTTCTGTAAATTAGGTTTATTAGGTACAATAAATATTAAAGTATAAAAGTAAAAATACTATTACAAAAATATATAAATAAAAAACCTACGGGCAGGGCTCAAGCTACCGGTGGTTAAGGCTGCAGAAAGAGGAACCTCCTCACAATACCCAACCTAGGTTATGTATAAATCAACAAAACGTTTTCCCAGAAACAAATTGGTTTGGTAGACGTTTTAACAATTACCAATATTATAACGATCGTATAGTTTGATTGAGTAAACGTTTATTTACGTAACGTTTCAATGGGACACAAGTATAACGTTACTGAAAAGTCATATAAGATTGTTTTGTAGACGTTTTGATAATACCAATACATAACGATCGTATAGTTTCATTGAGTACACGTTTATGTAACATTTTAATGCTACACAAGTATGAAGGTGCCTGAAAAGTCTTATAAAATTGTTTTGTATAATGTTTAGGTACAGAACTTATTAATACTACACGGATTAATACGACTAAATAGTCTAGCGTAACACGTTTAGGTATAGGATAGGATATAGGACTCCGAAGGAAACTTAATACTTTTATATGATATTTTTATGACTTAAAATCTCATATTGTTTTATTATGTGATATCTTTTGCTCCTTGGAAAGACGCTCTGTAGGCGTTGTGTACCTAGGACAGATAATCCAGCTAGGTAGGTCCAACTTCGAGAAAGAGGTCAATCGCCGAATTCAACTCGGGTGGGCAGCGTTCGGTAAGCTACGGAGCATATTCTCGGCCCAGTTACCGCAGTGTCTAAAGTCAAAAGTCTTTCACCAGTGATGACTTATGGAACAGAGGCATGGTCCTTTACAATGGGCCTCATAAAAAAGGTCAAGGTCACCCAAAAAAATGGCTACGGGCTAAGGGCTACGCTCGGCTTTTCTCTGCGATATCGAATCAGAAATGAGGAAATCCGCAGAGGAACCAAAATCACCGACACAGCCCAGCGAAGCAGTTTTCAAGTGGGTGGGTGGAATTTTTGTCATCTGTATAGGTTTAAAAATAATTAAAAGGTCGTGCATTGCATTGTATTAATCTGAAAAATTGCGCTGTGTACTTCAAATGTAAATCATAATTATTATACAATTTATTTTAAGTCTGCTTAGGTGTTCAGGGCTATTATTTCTCAGTAGATAATAATAACAAATATATACCTAGTTATTTGTATTGCTCATTCAACAAGTTTTAATGCAATTAGGTAGGTATGTACAGTATTCCCAGCTTCTAAATAGCTTTTGGCTGGCTCTCGTTGTCACGGATCACTGTGTTTTAAGAGGGCCTATTCTGGGACTCGAGTATTTAATTCCATATTTTGGTAGTACAAAAGTTTTCAATGATTGACTAAAACTCCCGCCTTCCTTCTGTGCACAGTTTTTGAGAAATAATTTTTAAAGTTGACGTATTTCCGGTATCCGGAAACTAGTACCTAATCAACGAATAATTCAAATATAAGTGGCTTATTCAGCTTTTAATCGTAGATATGGATTGGGCTTTGTTCGATGCATTGATGTGCAAAATCCTCCTTCCCTTCCTACCTACCTTCTAACTCGACGGCAAAATTAAGTAAACGCGGTTTTATAAATATTGGTTTACTTACTTCTTTTTTACTCACGCTTAAAATAGTATTAGGATAAGAAAAGTACACCAATATATTTATCATTGCGCCTTGTATTTACAGTATTTTTTCTGTTATCTAATTCTTTGTTATGCGAAAGTTATGAGCGAAAACATTTTTTCAACCATATTTTCAGAGTTGTCAAAAATTCTGTTACGGAACTGTAAAACACGAAATGAGGATACGATAGAATATGCGTTTATTGACAATACTGTGTTTGTTATAGCTTGTCGTAAATTGATTAGTTAGAACAGTTTCCGCTTTTTGGAAGCACCTATAGGTAGGGCATACGTTGGATGTACCTACAGTGGCGTGCTCAATACCTACTCTTATTGTGTTTTCTATTAAAAAAACAAGTAGAATATAAACATAGTTTAATAATAATTAACCTTCGAATAATAAACTTAGAAATATAATAATTCTAAATATAAATTTAGAATTATTCGTTGATTTCTAGGTTCCTTTGGGGTACCGGAAATACGTCAACTGTGCACAGAAGGAAGGCGGGAGTTTTAGTCTATCATTGACAGAGATCGGAATAGGCAGAGCTAATTTGCCTAAACTTGATGCATGTTCATTCAATAATGTATTCCCTTCTCACTCACGCATGAATGAATATGGGTCAAGTTTAGGCAAATTAGCTCTGCCTATTCCGATCTCTGATCATTGAATACTATTGAGCCACCAAAATATGGAATGAGACACTCGCGTCCCAAAAAACAGTGCAGTTGCACTCCCAACTGACGGTACATTTGTCACTCGTGTGTCATAGAGAAACGAAGATTGCCGATAGCTATTAGGAAAATGGTAGCACTGTAAGTAGGTTGAAATACTTTAACCCCCTTACTTATAAACGTGGAATAAGCTTGGAATAGTTTATGCTATGCTTTGTCCTTATCTGTAATTGTGACATTTGCATCTGACAGAAAGTGACAAAGCATGGCATAAACTATTCCAAGCTTATTCCACGTTTATTAGTAAGGGGGTAAGGCATTATTTCTTTTGGAATAAAAAATCTGCACTGTAATGTAACAACAGTGCTTGTTTGTCGGTCATGCACTTTATCCATTTTATTTTTACTCGCTAGATGTGTTGCCGACGGAAGAAAATCACAGGAACACAAATGATCTCTCGGACAATGTTGGAAAGTCTTACACAGGTTACCAGGGCATCGCGCATACCGAGAAAACTTTACAGTCTCATCATACTGAACAAGAAAGCAGCATTATAGGTTAGTAGTTTCTTAATCGAATGATCCTAAAATATTCCATATTTTCGTATCACAGTCACAGTATACTTAACAGTACAACTTTAGTAACGGTTACATGTGTTCTTAGAAAGTTAAGCTAAGTTAAGTGGCACTGGTGGTTGTGACTGCCGGCAACGCATATAAACGCGTGCCTTTCGTACCTAGCATAGTACCAACTTCGCAAAGTGCCATTTGGTGTTTCGAAAATGTTTTTTTTTTACAAGCAAAACGCCAGTTTCTCTGAATACCAGAAAAGCTTAGTGCCATTAAGCATAATGCCAAATTCGCAAAGTGCCAAACCACCTAGAAATAAAATACGTGGGAAGTTTAGGTTATGTTTGTTTTGCAGCAGGCCCGGAGGGCCAAACCACCTAGAAGTAGGAACTCCGCTACTGCGGAGCTCCTTCGACACGGTGTACCTAATTTCAATACAATAAGTGTCGACGGAGCTCCGTTCCCTACCTACGTATTATAATTAAAGGTACTATGAAGTTGGTACTATGCGTATTACAGGTTGGTAACTAACGTAGTTGGTGTTTTGCGAGTTTGTCACTTTACAAACTTGATACTTTGCAGAATTGGAGTTTTGCGTAATTGGTCATGTGCGTGCGTTGGCACTTTCCGAATTTGGGACTATGCTACGAAAGGAAACGCGTGGTGAAACAAAATATATTTAGGCTGGGTTTTATAAAGATCCGGTAGATCAAATTTCGGTCAGGAATGTCAAAACTTGTATGTAGTTACTAAAATTTGATCTGACATATTTACCAACGGACCTTTATAAAAGCGGGCCTTGAGGAACAAAAAGTTAGCGGAGAGGGGGGCTAGTATTAACAAATTTCAAACATTTGGCTATATCTCTAAAAGTGTATTGTTTTGTTCTACTATATTCAGAAAAAAAAAACCGTCTTGAGGGCTGTATTTCGGCCAGAAACATTTTTTTTTTAAATAGACCCGTTTTTAAAACTTGCCCCGTTTGGGAGTAAATTTTAACACGGGGGTAAGGTTTAAATGTTTTTTTTACTACATAATGTGTTGAATTTAATGAAAATAAAAATATAAATGATATTTTATATTATTTTTATTAAGAAAATTAACAATTTATTTATTGATTGACATAGTTAAAACACACCGCGTTAATTATTACAGAAACTGACATCTTTTCATTATAATTAACTTAATAAATGCGTCGGAGGTATTCTTAGAACAGTCTCTTTCTCATTATATTGATATAATATACATTATAATAATATAATATGGCTTATGAACATGTTTCCTTACAAGTAAGGACCTACCTACTAATCCTACTAATCACAATCAGGCAACAGATTACAACTAACTCAGACTTTGTTGTATTATTATCTAATACACTGGTTTAACATGCCAAATACTGTAACATTTAGCATATAAATTGAAAAATGAACACTTAAAATTGTAAACTAGTTATATAATAACAGCATAAAAAAATCTTTTCTTAATTTTTTCCAAAATCTGCATCAAAATATTTTCTTAAAGCTAAATATTATAATCAGACACCGGATTTGTTCTTATAACTAACTCACACTTAGTTGTATCATTATCTAATACACAAATTTAACATGCCAAATTCAACTAAACTAAAAATGCCAAATTTACCATTTAGCTTATCAATTGAAAAATCAACACTTGCAATTTTAAACCAGCTATCTTAATAACTGCATAATAAAAAAAACTATTTTTCCTCATTTTAAAATCTCTGTATCAAAATATTTTCTAAAAGCTAAATATTATAATCAGTCAACAGATTTGTTATTAACTACTATTATCTCACTAATCGTAGCCATCATCGGAATCACAGTTCAAACATACAAAATTTATAACATCTCCTTTAATACAAGTAGAATGAGCCCATTGCTTACAACACATGCACTCGATCCAGTCAACACCAGGGTAGTGATTCTTTCAAGAGCAAAGGTGAGCGAACGCAGGAGTGAATGTCCAAGCGGCGAGTTTAAGTAGTCCCATCAAAGCGAACAAAACACATTTCAGCGCGTGTATTCAATTTGCCAGCATGGCTTCTCGAACGTATAAGGCTGCCTAATTGAGAATGAACGCGCTAAAATGTGTTTTGCTCGCTCTGACGGGACTACTTAAACTCGCCGCTTGGACATTCACTCCTGCATTCTCTCACCTTTGCTTTTGAGAGAATGACTACCCAGAGGTATCATTTGCATAAGACGAACCACATACCAAGCAAAACCAATCCTCATTGTCACTGTCATCTTGTAAAATCTTCTTCTAAACTTTATTCACTCGATTTTTAGAACCTTGGCTACTCTTTCCTTTTCCTTTGCCCTTATTCTTGACTGCAGTTTTATCTTTTTTTTTTCCTTGTATTATTTTTATTTTTCTTTGACTGTTTTAAATTTACTTCACCTTCTAATTTTTGCTTTTCAGGTGTATCAGTAAGGATAGCTGAGACTCTTGTTCGTTTACGATTTGCTCGAGTAACACGAGGTAGTGCTTTTGGGAGAGGTCTGATTTTTTCTATGTCAATTACTGCGTGTGTTGATGTTGATGGGCCAGCAATTGGTTCCTGGCACATTTGATCGATTATTTCAGATAAATTTATATCGATTTCAGGCATTTCATTTTCAATTTCGGGTACTAATAATGAATCTAGGTTCAACGACGTCAAACTATTTAAAGTTACGTTAGGTCCATTTACCTCATTTGAGGTAGATGTTATCACTCGAATTATTTACTTGTGTCGTTTGAGTCTCTGTACTATTAGTGTCTGTGTTATTAAGGCATTGATCTGCTCGAGGCACTTGTTCAATTTGAGTGGTTGGGTCAGGTCGATCAGTGACATAAGACGATAAAAAATCCGAATCTTGGAATATATCTTCAGTGCAAGGCCAAATACCAGTCTTTTTAAAAGAGTTGATAATATTATTTGACGTAAAAGCCAACGGAAATGCTTCCTTCACGATACCTGGGATATTATAAATACCTATTCATTGTTTTGCCTGCATTATGACACATCCAATTTGTTTGATGTCTACTGATATAGTTCTTTAGTGGACCATATACTCCAATATCTAAGGGCTGGAGTTTGTGCGAGCAATGAGGAGGGAATGACAACAAAATTATATTATTATCTTTGGCTTTATTCACTACTTGTATGTTTACGTGGGATTGCTGGTTATCTCAAAGCAACAGAAAGGGTTCCTCCGGTGTCGGTTTGGCGTATTTTATAAAATGATCCATGAAAATCACAAACTCTTTCTCCGTCATCCATCCAGAACTGTTACCAGCTCCAATTGATTCTGGCGGACCGCTTGCAACAAACAATGCGTTGTATCTCACCCTTGGAAATATGAACATGCATGGGACAAAGTTACCAATTGCGTTTATAGCAGCGACCATAGTCACCAAAGTACCTCTTCCAGCAGAAGTGGCTGAGCCAACCTGTTTAACACCTTTCTGTACTATAATCTTTCTTGGTTTCTGAACTGTGGTAACGCCTGTCTCGTCCACGTTCCAAATCCTGCTTGGAGTTAAATTGTACCGTTGCAAAACATTCATGTACTTTTCAAAAAACGAAGTGGGTAGGTGTTGGTACCTACGCAGATATGTGGGCAGCCATCCACTCGAGGGCTGCCGGCTCGCCGTCCATCCTGGCCCTTACGGTCTCCTGGTGCAGGGCGAAGCCCTCCATCAGCGCCTCTCTTTGGAAGCTTGTTAATACCTACCCCTGTTAAAACTAGCCCCCCTCTCCCCTAGTTAACCATACAAACAACGAAGGTAAAAAAAGGTCCGTTGTGCGACGAAAAGAATCCCTACAATTAGTATGGCTAATTTACGTGTCACAACGGAAACGTTTCATAGAAAATTTAATTGCGTGAGTTAGCATGTGCAATTTTTTGGACCTTACCCATATGCGGCACCTGGCGAAAGTTCGGAATACTATGTCAGCAGTCAGCAGTGAATGCGTTAATCTAGGTATTCAATCAATTGCTAAACAACATTTCACAAACTGATTTATTTCACAAGGATATCATTTTGCAAAACGGTTTTTTTTTCCAATTTCCAAAGGATTAATTTCAGTACCATCTTTTATAGAAGTTCTATACAACATAGTTCTGAAATAAATCCTTCGGAAATTCCATTCCATTCCGTTCCGATGACTACACCCAGCCAGCAGTTCTGCTGCAGGGACGCAGAGTCGTTTACCACCATCAAAGAGGTAGAAATAGGTCGGTTTAACAGAGTGGGCTCAGGTGCCCACACTTGTGAATGAAGATCATGAAATCATATTTTCAGGGATTGATATAAGGTTTTGTAAGAGATTAGAAGTTGTAACCGGACTTTTTATACTATGTGGGAGACATACATTTATCCCTTAACCTGGTAAAGAGTTAATAAATGTAGATTTTCGACAAGATTTGAGGTATTTTGCAATGTCCCGTTAAGTGAACAAAAAAGTCTATAAATAAAAAGTTGCTTTGCTTGTTGAAATAGTCATTTTTAGTCATATTTCAGAGATAATTTTGTTTTATGAAAAATTGTGGTTTTGAGAAAAAAGTCTGTCATTTAGAAATTAAATAAAATCAAGACGGCAATATATTTGCCGCTATCCGTGAAGCGTCCAACATTTTATTGAAAGAAAGAGTAGTTTGGGGCTATTTCTTTGGAACATGGAATAGTACATTTCGACGCTAGTGCGGAAAGTATGTCATTACTTCACGAGTACCGAGATATCTTCAAGACTCGGGACGATTGAAGAATGACATTTCCGCACGTGTATCGAACGACGTTTTTTAATACATTTGCGAAAAAATGTGTATCTGTGTATCTGTGTATGCGTGTATGTGGGTATCTGTATATCTGTGTATCTGTCCTCTTCCCCCGGACCTCTGAAGTGAGCTTAACGTGTGCATACACTCTGTCCGAAATTACTTAAATTTTAATAAAATTATTAAAACAAAAATTACAACGTCAAATACTAATCTAACTATATGTTATGCAGAAAGCGCCACTCGCAGCGCAAACACCCCGGCGGTGAGCCGTCCCCAGACTCCCAAGAGCACATCGAGCCGGCCGTTGACGCCGGTGGCGCGCCTGCTGTCCCGGCCGGGCACTCCTGTATGTGCGCCCATGGGGAAGCGGCACGGCACGCCCGCGAGCCGGCCCAGCACTCCCGTGGCGCCGCCGCCCACCCGCCTCTTTCCTGCGTCCTCGACCCGACCCACCACGACCACGACCCGCCCACCGACCCCGACCAGGCAGCGGCCTGTGGCCTCAACTCCGGCATCCCAGCTCTCTAACAGTACCGCGCAACACTTAGATGAAGGGGACATCAAGGCGACCTTTTCATCCAAACAAAGGCAATTTCAACGCATGAAGAAGGAACTGGATTTGAAACAGGTAGGTTGTTATACACGGCAGATTCCAAATATTAAGATAATTAGCACGGTCGGATAACATTACAATTATAGTAATCATATTAATGACGTTTTATAATCAGTTTCATGACAGTTTTTAGGGTTCCGTGGTCAAACTAGGTACCCTTATAGTTTCGCTATGTCCGTCCGTCCGTCCGCAGCTTAGTCAGAGACTCTTAGTTCTTAACCCTTCGAACGCCAAGAACAACTAGGTAGTGTTTTCAGCTTTCATTGGCGTGTGAGGACGACGTTTGTATCAAGTCAAAGGCGTTCAAAGGGTTAAACAAAGCTGTTATTTGGCATGAATATACAAACCTATTGCCGACAGAGGTAAAATAAAATCTTATCCTTATTAAGGATATGTCTACATGTAACGTGGGTTATGTTTTTTTTCCGTCTGCCCCATTGTGTCGGTGTCGTTGGACAAGGGCGTCGCTAGGATTTTGTTAAGGGGGGGGGGGGGGGGGGGCAGGCGTACACAAACCAAGAATACCTAGGCTGCCTGCGTAATATTACTTTACGGTTTGTGAGCATTCGTGCATCTTCTAGGGGGGTCAGCTACCCCTCCCTGCCCGTACTGTTTTATTTTCGAATGAGCAGTCATGGATCAAAGTACGTAATATTCCAGCAAGCCGTTCTAGAGGTGTTTGACAGCCTGCGCATACTGCGCGAGCGCATGGCGAACGAGGGCCAGCCCGGGAGCGGCGAGGGTGCCCCGCTGCAGGAGCTGGTGGTTTTCAACGTAGCGGACTGGACGACCGAGGAGGTGGCGCAGCTCTGCCGAGACGCCGTCACCGCCTCCTGCTCGGAAGGAGCTATCGACTTCATCGATTCTATTCCTGGTATTCACATTTCACAGCATTAAGGGCGCCCACGAGCATATTACTTGCGAACTTTTTTGTCTCTGACACTGTCTCCTCCCCGAGATTTGGTCAATGCGCACGGGAGGGGCAGCAACGCTACTTCATAAAAATTTACCGTATTCATAGACATGGATTTCGAAGAGACGCTTGTGGTCCGTACGCTTGTTCTATTCTAAGAAACCGAATCGACGGCGAACAAGGCAATATTGGGTGCATCCATTATTATATTCCCAGTTGTCCGCACCCCTTTGTCCACACTGCGCATAACTGGGAATAATAGTAGATTGTTCAACAAGGGACTAAAACAAGCCATAATGACACGAGATGTTTAGCCATTAAAGCGGAACGCGCGTGGCTATATGTAGTTCGAGTGTTATTATGGTTGTTTAGTCCCGCATTAAACACTCTACATTTCACTTTGAATGCAGGAAAAAAAAATCTATACAAAATTACAATATTGATTATGGCAAAGTTTCTTACAAAATTTGTTCCGCGGTTTTTCCTTTTTTTTTTCTTGTAAAGTGACGCTTTAAATGCTTGCATATTTAGCCAACAGGATCAAACTTGAAAACTATGTTAAACCTAATTGGACCATGCATAATAAAATGAATTAATCCTTAATATAATTAAATAGATTCATATTCATAATCATTAATCGTGTTTTACGAAAATAAATCGTTTTTATTATATTTTTTCACAGGTGTCATTTTGAGATTATTTTCACGCCCTAAAAATTGTCTATACACAATCACTGAAAATGGCGATAATGCCTCCATTCACAAACACCATGATTGGATGTTTAAGGGTTTCCAAAGTAAATTAAAAAATAAACTTTTATCCCTAGGGATCACTAAGGAGCTTTAGTCCCGATGTGCAGAGACTAAAGTAACATTTTAAGAGCATGAGAAGTGAAAAACTGGGATTAAAAAGTCCCTACTCGTGGTCCCTACGACTGGGAATTTTTATTCCCAGTTGTCCACACTGCGGAAAATTGGGAAAATAAATCCCAGTTGTAAATCCAACTGTTGATAGACGCATAAGTAGTGCAAAATGGAATGTATAAATATCAAAAGACATCATAATATGAATAGCAACTTTACCGCCTAAAGAAGAAGTTTTAAATTGCAATGTCAATGCATTTGGTTTGTGTTTAATTTCAACAAGTGATATCTCGAATGAGTTGCCATTATAATTTGAACTTTCTTCTTTAAAAGGTACAGTTGATATTCATATAAAATCTTTTATTATTTCGTTCATTGAATACAAAACGGACACATTCCAAAATCAGTTAGTGTTGCATTTTAAATTTAGAAGCTGTTGGTATAAGATTTTCAATGCCAGAACAAATTATTTTGGAATGTGTCCGTTTTATATTCAATGAGCGAATTATGCCGTTCATTTTGCACGGCTAATTTGCGGTCGAACTTGACAATAAATAACAATACCATTGGAAGATAAGCTCTTAAAAAAACCTTCTATACGCTGTTTTAACCTTTTAAATGCCCCACATCAAACACAAATGTCATTCACACCAAACATGTTTCAAAAGCTGTGCAAATTTCAAGTTCCATTCGAAAGAAAGTCTTATCTTTTATAAGCTATAAGCGTCGGTAGCGCTGAAGCCTTAAGGCATCGTTGACGTTTAAAAGATTAGAAAGACAAAGGCATAGGCGCTCGCAAAAAAAAACAACGTCAATCTCCTTTGAAGGATTCTGGAACAAACTTTGAAAGTAACATAGGTACCTTTATTTTGTTTAGAGGACGCCATAGATGATTGGGATAGCAAAATACTAAACATCCCGGCGCAATTTGCTGAACTGTGTCTACAGGCATTTTCTGCTCGTCAAGAACTAATAGACTGGATCAAGGAACTTGTCACCACAAATCAAGTAGGTAAAATGTTGTTCATGCGAGACGAATTTAAAATGAGCGTCGTAATATTGAACTAACGGCACGCTGTTACAGGTTGGCACCTATGGCGAAGAGTCGCTAGAGCGAATTTCTCATTACAATGCACAAGGACTTGAGCTTTGCGAATCTTTGCGAGAACTTAAGAGTCATTCTGATGACGCGGTTGATGCAGTAGCAAATGTTTCCAAGTAAAATCCAAACTATGAAAGTATTTATGAGTAGATTTTAGAATTCCCATTAATATTTTAGCTTTTTTGTACAGGCGAGTATGTAGAGATCAAAACACGCTAATCGCTGTCGCAAAGGCGCTAGTCCGAGAAGTGGCGAGCCTCAGACAGGATCTGGATGCTCGCGCTGCTATCATTAATGAAATGCGACAAATGCGCGCAACAGCGGATTCAAATGCAGCATTCGAGGTAAATAACTCACATTCCCATATTTTTTTTAATAGTAGCTAGCGGATAAACTAGATCAATGCACATTTTTTTCCTAGGAGACATGTCGTGAATTAGAAGAAGAAAAAGCTGCACGACTTGCAACGAAAGACAAACTTGCCACTACAGAGTGTCAGCTTCGACAAACACGCATGCGCGTATCGAAAATGGACCGACAGCTGCGCGAAGCTGAAGCTAGTATTAGTAGTTTAACTGGCACGGTCAAAATTCTTGAAGATCAGGTATTGTCTAAATTACATTGATTTTCCATGTTGAAAAAGTATAATAAGGTATTAACTTGAGATTTATTTTTATTCAGAGCCGTCAAAGGGAAGTCCAGTTAGAGGCGCGGGCAAGAAAATTAAAGGAGTCGCTGAAAACTGGTGAAGTGGCGAGTGGTCAGCTAGCGCTGCAACGTGACGCCCTCCAGGCTGAGTAAGTACCGGCCGTAACTCTTAGCAAGACTGACTTAACAATGATAGATTATATATGGTGATAATAATTTTACTTTATTTTTGTAGAGTAAATGATCTTAAAAATGAAATCGAAAAAATGACCGCAAGTCACAAAGCTGCCATAAGCGATTTGAACACTCGTCTAAAAGAAATAACTAGTGATTTAGAAGAACAGCGTAGCGTAACCCAGAAGGAGATGGATCTGAAAAATTACGCCGATGCGGCCTTGGCCGAGAGTCGAGATACGATTGAGCAACTGAAAGCTAAAATAACGGAGCTTGAAAACAGTAAACCTAATCCAGGTATACAAAAGTGGATTTAGTAATACATATATTTTTTTAATCGACATTATGTTTAATGAAAATTATAATTATATTTCATCTTTTTAGAACTTCCAACAGAAAGAGAGATGGATCTATGGGCAGAGTTGCAAGCAACAAAGGAGACGCTACGTATAACAGAAGATGAAGTAATAGTATGCAAACGAGAAAAAACCCGATTTTTGGAAACTCTCACGAAAATTGCAGTAACTATTAAAACATACCTATTTGCACTAAGTACCTAAAATGCGTCGTTAAAAGAGCGTAACTGTAGATTTTTTTTCAGTTGTTTATACCAGCTGTTATATATCGCTCTCCGTTTTTAAGGTGATGGCGCTTTTAAAGTTTACAATTTGTTTAGTTGAGTAGAAAGCCTCATATTTGAATATTAAATTTGAATGCGAAAACAAAACCATACTCTATTTTCGAGGGATTTCCTGCTGCTTCCTCTAACTTTTATTCAACTGTGTGGACCAAACTTTTAAACAATGTTATCACCTATTCTGGATTTTGGACAAATTAACTACTTAAATCACTCGCTAAACGAAGTGTAAATCGGCGCTTGGTTAAATTTTACACTTCGAAACTTAATGAAAATGTTTCTCATTTTAAGGAATCGGACTGCAAAGTAGGGATGCAACAAAAATTGGCTGCAGAACTTCTAAACAAAGAAGAAATATTGGGCAAAATGCAGGTTCAAATAAGAGAATTAACCAAGAATATAAAATTAAAGTAAGATAAGCGACGGCGTCTGACATTATTGTTTTTAAGGTAATAGTTAGAATAAATCGATGTGCGTCTTTCAGTGAGCAGAAAGTCATTCAATATGAGCAGTACGTTCGCGACCTCCAAGCCCACAATCGTGCTGTTTCGAACAACTCGGAAACTCCTAACTGCATCAGTTATCAGGAACTCCAACAGCAGGCAAGTTGGAAAACTAGTAAACGTGTAATTATTCTTCTATTATGGAATATTCTGTTGTTTTAAAGTATGAATTTGACACAGATCATGAGTTTAAGAATGGGCTTGCTGGAAGCGGTTCACCGAAACGAAGAGCTGTCAGAGTTGCTGGTGCAGAAGGAACAGCAGCTGGAGCAGCAGGACAAGACTTCACGTGCCCAGGCAAGGGTCATCAAGGTTACTCGGCGCTGTTTTATACTAGCTTTGTACATACCAACTAAGGATCGTGAGCCTAAAAGATTAATCGTCTGGTCAATTTACATTATAGCTAGCCTTGCACATTGCAGTCATTAATGCATAATAGGCTATGAACCTAAAGATTTTTGCGAATGTAACGTGAACAAACATTAAAAATACTAATACTTACCGCTTGAGTTGGCTACTTCAAATGCACTTCCACCTCTCAACTCCCCCTTTGAGAAATAGTTATTTCTTTGTAATTGGTAGTCTCGGTACCAATTTTCAAATATAATACACATGATATACTTATTGAAGAATTACTTAATTTCAATTCTTATATAATTTATAATCTGTAGCCTACAATCCCAAGTTTCATGTATCAATCCAAATGGGGGATTCGGAAACTATAAGTTAGGTCAGAGCAATTTTCTTCTTGGTTCTTAGAACAGCTAATTAGCCTTGATTTTGGAAAAAGATAAACTAAACTCAAGTCAAGATGTTAACATTCATGTACCTGGCCCTAAAATCAACCAAACTGCCATACAAACTTTCACCCCGCTTTTCACCCTGTTAGTAGGTAATTATAAAACTTGTGTTATGGGTAGGTAATTCTTCGGGGCCATGATTTTCGACGTCCGGGGAATTCAATGAACAATTTAGTTTAGAAGCTTGTTTTTTTTTTATTTGATTTTACTGGAATATAGGTAGATTTTTTGTAACTGATTCTAAACATTTACAAAATTTTATTTACTGGATACCAAATTATTTGTATGTTACTTCAAAAATGCCCAAACTCCTATAGAAACTTTCACGGCTTGTAATTTTTATTTATACACAGTATCCCTAATACCAATGTGTCCACATTTCTCACTTCAAAAATGACCAGCCTCCCGTATAAACCTCTAACCCCATTTCATCCCTTAGGTGTAGTTTTTCCAAAATCAGCCATTTATTTATTTATAAACTTACATTTTTTAATACACTTCTAACATGAAAAATTTACGACTTCAATACAAACTGCCCCTCACGGCTTAAATTTCAAGAAATCCTTAGTCAAATTTAAAATTTCCTTTTATACGCTTCAAAATTGATCATGACACGATAGTGTTTGATGCGTTTTGTAAATACAAACTATAATATAAATAGAAGAGTTTTTTTTGTAACGCGAGAATACCGCAGGTGCGCGAGGAACTGATCAATATGCTGAAGAACAAGGAGACCGAGCAGAGCCGCGAGCTGGCGGCGCTGCAGCAGGACCTCGAGCACCGAATGAAAATTGTAGACGAAGTGAGGAACGGGCTTTTTGTTTATTTTGTTTACGGCCAGTTGAGGCTAAAACAGCGGAATAACTTTACAATACGTTCAGGGCCTCTATTCTACTTCGTTCCCATCAAACTTACCTACTTCTACATCGTAATAATATTATTGACGTTATGACGGCCTTATTCACTTCATAGTAAGAGCTAATATAACATCAACAGTATGTCAAGACTCCAAACAACATCATGCATAATTATCGGATCCAGTCATTATTCTTGCCCGCCAAATCCGAGAATAGAAACGGTTAGGCTTCTTGCCCACCGCCGCCATCACTGCGACGTCAACGAGAACGAGATGACAGCACCGAGGTAGCGACACAACATTGTGGACAAACGGCCTTAAGCTCTATATTCTTTCTAACTTTCGCCTTATAAATATCTTATTAGGCTCATAGCTATATCAACGCCAAGAATAAGTACAATTTTAATCCCCCAATCCAAAAAGATATATTTATTGTGTATGAAGCCGTTGTCCGTCTGTCTGTCTGTCCGTGTGTCTGTTCGTCTGTATGTCATCCCCTAAGGCCCGCATGGGCGAGTCACTTTTTATTTGAAAGCATGTAATCCGGCAGTGATTCTCAACTTACTTTCATATCTGTTTGGCCAATACAAAAAGAAATTGAAGTTGAAGTTGAATTCGAGTCGGCTTTATTTTTATCTCAGGCTATCGTGTCATAATTATACTTAAGACTTATGTATGTAGTACTCGGTTCTTTATTTTCTTGTTGGGCCTTCCTCGAACGCCAGTATCTCAACATGATCAACATTGATGTCGTTAATTTATGCCCGGTTCCTATATTCAAGAAACGAATGGTTTTCCTTACGTCTCGTTAAAATTTGACACAATTTGTACGTAGGAAATGTCAAATTTTAAGGAGACGTAAGTAAAACGATTTAGGCTGCGTCAGCTGGCTGGCAATAAGTAAGTACAACGCTGACACAAAGAAAGAATAATATATCCAGTTTGTACTACATAAATAGATATGTTTACACCAGGTGAATAAGCAGATCGCTGCCAAGGCGGAGGAAATTCAGGAGCTGTTCTCGACGCTGGAGAGTAAGCAGCAGCAGATCCATCGGCTCGAGAAGATCGTGCTGGCGCTGGAGGAGCAGCAGCGGCGCGCGCAGGCGCAGCGCACGCGCCACGAGGAGAAGATAGCCGCGCTCGAGCACGAGCTCGCCGGGGGGGGCCGCCGCGAACGGTCAGTCTATCTCTATTTTACAATTGTTCAGATGCGCTCTTGCGGCCTTGTAGCTCTGTAGGTAAAGATACAATTATTGGCGCACGCGATAACAAAGACTGCCCTCACACGGGCCACCGACCACAACCACTATAGAGTCCCCCAAACGGTAATTTGCGAACAATTGAAGCGATTGTCAATGATACTACGGTATTGACAACAAATGAAGAAAAAAATATTGACTG
Source organism: Acleris cristana (assembly GCA_948252455.1). NCBI lineage: Eukaryota > Metazoa > Arthropoda > Insecta > Lepidoptera > Tortricidae > Acleris > Acleris cristana. Next base: position 7,496,196 of record OX411778.1, read on the forward strand.
CACGTTCAACTCTCTCCCGGTAATAATACCTACCTAGGTAATAATAGTACATTACTGCAAAGACCAGTGAGCCTTCCTGGACGAGTATAAGGTAAAAGCCCGAGCCGCCAGGCGAGGGCTTTTATACATACGAGTCCATGATGGCTCTTAATGGTCGAAGCATGTATAGTGCTTTACTCAAAAATAGAACAAGACGTAGAATGATTAAAAAAAGTTAATAAATAAATTAAGGTTTTAAAATATTTATGACCACATGTGCACAACCCCCGGGCGCTAGTCCGACTCGCGCGTTAGATCAAATTTCGTTCAGGAATGTCAAAACTTGTATGAAGTTACTAAAATTTGATCTGACATATTTACTAACGGACCTTTATAAAACCGGGCCTAAAACGATTCACAACTCGTCAGACCGGTCGAGATGTACTAGGCGCGCATAAAACGGAGATTGTGCGGTGCGAGCCGTGCGAGCGACGTTCTCGATGAACGCGATGTCTGCAGAACGAGATAACGCTTTTGGTTTATGATGCCTTGGTACTTTTGGAGCTAAACGTCCAGCTTTTCATTTAGTATGTGAGATTTTAAATAAAAAAGCTAGTCAAATTATTATTTTTAAAAAGTGGTGCTTTATAAAGAAATCCTAATGGAGTCAAAATAGTTTTCACTTTCATATTTTTTTTTGTGTCACGTGACCTTTTCTTGCTTACCTCTGTAGCCTTTTTGAAGGCTGTCGCAGGTCTATACAGAGATAGTTCCAAATTCAAATAATATGATATGTTATGGAATTTCCATACTTACTTACTGGACACTTTTTTATTCCAAATTCGAAATTCCTCAACATTACTGGACTCTTTTCCAGTTGTCCAGGAACTTCAACCTACTGGCTCCTTTTTACTGGTGTTATGGCAAGATTACATAGCATTTTTTGAGTAAATATAATTTGCAGTTGCACATACACACTAGCTAGGCCTAATGTTTCGAAGGAGATGCCACTTTTTAGTTGAGCGCGTAGCATAGCAATTTACCTACTTAGCTATCATTTGTCGCCTTAATATCGTTCTTCTTTTCAGAAAATTCCTGTTCTTCTGAAATCGTTCCGTAAAAAGAAAAAAATTGTTTAAAGTGTGGTGTTATCAAGTGATGTTTTGATAAAATTGTGTTTGTATCAATAAAAATCATAAGTTAAAAAAAACTGTCCATTATTTTGAAATGCCTCGACCTAAAATTGCGCCAAAACTCGAACAAAAATATCAAACCGAAAACCATCTTGCATCAAATCGGGTAGTTCTGATTTTTTTATACATAATGTTGCCTGCAGTGAAGTGGATTGCCATAAGGCAAATCCAAGTTTTCGACCTCGAAAGCCCTCCGGATCATTGACAAATTTTTGAAAAAATATTTAGTTCTTTTTCAGTTTCTACCGATTTTTACCAACAGGGACCTATTTTACGGTAAATATCGCTACGTACACTTTAAAGAAGACTAAAAATGGCCGGACTCTCTTAAAAACTTCATTTCACCTCCTTAGGTTTTGAATCGCCGAAAGTTATATTTTTTATATGTATATTGAAATTTATACATAGAGACAGCGGTATTAAAGAGCATTTCTACCAAGTTTCAATTCAATTTTCAATGACCTGAGGCTAGTGTTGTTAAAAGACTAGTCTTGAAGACTTTTGAACCTTAAAGACTTCCAAACCTTGAAGGTTCAAGCTTTGAAGACTCGAGCGTTAAAGGTTTGAGCTCAGAAACGGTTCAGAACCTTAACGACTCAAGCTTTTTATGAGCTCTTAAGAGCAAGTCTTTAAGACTCGGGGTTCATAGACAGCTCAAGCTTTAAAAACTCGGCTTATTGAAAGCTCAAGGCCCGGAACCTCGAAGGCCTGAGTTAAGCGTTAAGAGCTCAAACAATGAGCGTTATAGGAAGAAAGTATTATTGTACGGTCAAGTGCAAAAATACGTATCGATTTCATCCTCTCATAATTATGTATCGAGGCCTTATTTCGCTGACGTTAAGGTACTATGGGACATATTTTTGATTGGTTATGTGCACCTATATTTTTACACTTGACTGTACCTATATTTATTTTTAACCCTTAATTTGACCTCAGGATTATGCTGTTAAAATCTCTCGGGTTCCTCACGGGCATCCTGTATAATTATCAAATATGGCATAGATAACATAAATTAATCTACTTTGTTAAAAGCTTTTAAGACTTAAATGCTACAAACCTTATAGACTTAAACCTTCAAAGCTTAGGAGGCTTGAAAGCTTGAGGCTTAAAGACTCTGAGGTTTCTGTGCTCGTAAGCAACAACGCGAACTTATTAAGTTGAGGCTTATATGGTCGAGGCTTTAAGGTTCGAGGCTTCTAGACTCAGAAGTCGCGACTCAAGTCTTGTAGTTTACGCCTCGAAGCTTAAATTCACAACACTACCTGAGGCCCGTTTCACGAAGCTTCAAGTTACAAATTACAAGCGGAAGTCTCTTTCTAACCCCTTTTGCTAGAAAGAGACTTCCGCTTGTAATTTGTAACTTGTAGCTTCGTGAAACGGGCCACAGAAAATATTTTTTCTATGCAAACTTTGCAACCCCCTTTCATCTAGGGGATGAATTTTAGTAATCGCTGAAATACGTGTCTCATTATTTGCATTGAAGCGCATTAAATTTCTAACCAATATTTTTAAAAAAAAACGATTTTCAAAATAGTGCCCGAATCGTCCTCTGCAGTTTTATATGTACCTCAAACATACTTAGAAGATCAATATGTCAAATCTGACAACTGTCGAAAGATTCGTGCGCGTTCGTGCGTGTCTTTAGACATATCTTATAATATAATCTGTGCGTGTATCCATGGGTAAATAAATTAAATGCCCATGCCTGACTTAAACCTTAAACCTACTTGTTACGTTTAATACGGTGTCGTGTGATAAATTTTCTTTGTGATATCCTTTAAAAGGCCTTCAACATGTCAGAAAGAAAAGTTCTAAACGTAAGTAATTAACTTAATAGATATAATTAAGATGAATTTTAGTAAATAAGATGCCATCTAAATAGTGTCTAATAAATGTATGTGTGTTTGTGTTTATATAAACACTTTATTGTACAAAAAACATCAAAACAATGAATATAAAAAAAGAATCATCATAATGGTTCATGATTTCTTTTCAGAAATACTATCCTCCGGACTTCGATCCGTCGAAGATCCCGCGTATGAAGTTGGCCAAGAACCGGCAGTACACTGTGCGGTTGATGGCTCCTTTTAATATGCGGTGTGCTACTTGTGGCGAATACATTTACAAGGGCAAGAAGTTTAATGCTCGGAAAGAAGACGTTGAGAACCAAGACTACTTAGGAATAAGGATTTACAGGTTTTACATTAAAGTAAGTCCAGGAATCGTTGCGATTCCCTGTTGAATAATACATATGTATTTTCCCAACTTTTTCGTTGATAGAAAGCTTGGCCACGGATTCTATAGATTCCACAAGAAACTTAATCATAACATACCCTTTTGGCTTAGATTCTAAAGATAGTCTATCTTGGTAACAATTTAATTGTAAAATTATAGGTTAGGCACTTTGTTACTACTCAAGAATACTAGTGAGTGTAAAAGTCAATATATCATTATGATCAGTGATCAGAATTGGCAGAGCTAAATTACCTAAAGTCCTTAAAAGGACAAATAATAAACAATAAAAATAAAGTGGTTACAGGGAAAATATTAATTAAGTTTTTTTGAATTCTGGATTTAAATTATTTATTTTTTTATATAGCAAAAGTGTTAAAGTACTGGCAATATAATTCACTCTTTCGTATTCCTTATTTCAACAAAATAAGGTTTTAGAGAAGTTATTTAAATTAATCACTCTCCTTGTCAAAATAACACCCTTTTAACAAAGGCCTCTTTTATCACAATGTACCTAACATAAAATATTTCATACTGTAAGTATGTATTTTAGCTTTACGACTTTTACCAGAAAAATATGGGATATCCGGAATTCAATTAAAATAAATTTATATTTTACCAGGTTGTAACTACTCTATGTCCTTTTGCAAACTCTAGGTAAATTAGCTCTGCCTATTCCGATCACTGATTATGATGCAATTTTCTGCATTTATTATAATTCATAATTCATTGCAATTTTCTTAACCTCCCCACGGAACATCATAAAAACATTGTCGTAGATTGATATCAGGGGCACGTTTTATAAAGCTACAAGTAACAATTTTACTGGTCTAAATTGGCAACACTGCTCAAATGGCTGGTCGAGTCTGTGTCAAATGGAAACTTGTAACCTGTAATTTGTAGCTCTATAAAACAGGCCACAGTATTTCCTGGGTTCCAACCTGGTTGTAATTCAGCTATTCTATGGGGGTACCTACTAAAGAAGATATTTGTATTTGCTTGTATTGTTTTTTTTGATAACATTTTGAAAGTCTGGGTGAAATCAGTGTTCTTGATAGATCACAGGGCTAATAATATTGAAAATGTGAGGAATGCAGTTGACAAATGGCTGTATTACTATTGGGAAATATTCATTGTGTAAGTTTTAGTACATTCCAAACTTATGTTTTAAATTGAACTGAAATAAGTTTGTTAAAGATTGTCATTTAATCTAACATAATCAATTTAATAACTTCTCTTAACTAGTAAAAAAAAAACGTTTGCTTGTAAAACTAAAGTTATTTTATCACAGTTACTTAATTGATGATTAATTTGAATATTTCAGTGTACAAGATGTCTGCAAGAAATATCATTCAAAACAGATCCTAAGAACACTGACTATGAGATAGAGGCTGGTGCTACGAGAAACTTCATGGCCCTCAAGTTGGCAGAGGAGCAGGCCAAGCGGGAGGAGGAGGAACAGAAGGAAGAGGAGGCCAATAACCCGATGAAGTTACTAGGTATATCATACAAAATAATAAATTTCAACATGGATTTCATCATAAATAACATGATAACACTCTGGAAATGAACATTAGACATATTTATTATCTCTTTCTATTTCTTTGAAAATATACATATTTTGATATAAGTATGTCTGACATAGAGTAGTCTAAAATAACGGACACATTTTTTTTAGCTGCCCAATCTCAACCTGTCGGGAGAAATTGTCCTCCAAAGTACTGAAAAGTGACTAAACCCTCTAGTTTATACAGGTATTTTTTTTCAAAAAGCAATGCTATTAAATCGCGGTATCTGCCGCACCGTACTAAGTAGACACTTTATAATTTTTTGCCGGGTGTATTGTATGGGTATGTATTACTATGACCGATATACATACAAATAATAAAAATTAAGTTTGTAAAATAAAAATATTAAAAAAGAGAAAGACTCCATACAAAAAACGTGGTTTTTTTCGTGATCTTAATATTGTACCTATGGTGGTACAGAAACCTTAAGATGTCTTTTAAAATAGCAAAACAGATATCAGGTAGCAATATTAAGTCTTCTGAAAAATCCAATTGGGTTCCGTAGCATCTCCTTTTCAAGTAAGATTTATTACGTAATATTTAGGATACCTACGAACTTGGAACGATAAAATAACAATTATAGAAAGCTCTCACTTATGTCAAGTAGCTATACTATTTTAGCATATCGTCGTGTGAGAATACGTTTGTGCCATATCCAAGCAAACTTGTTTGGATATGGCACAAACGTATTCTCACACGACGATATTCAGTGCCAACAACCCGATACTCGGGTACTGTTTATAGCAGATGTTCGCTTTATAGTGAAAATATTCTACTGCAGGCTACAGCGTAACGTGTACCAGTGCTGGAACTGAATGGGTAAAGGTATTACCTAGGTAATGGGTATGTTTGAACTGTGAACACTTGGGAATGAAAACTAGGAATCTAGACTTTCGAAACTCGCGCACAGTGGCAATAATGTGGTTTTTCTGTCAACAAAATAGTGACAAACTTGACACCTTTATAGACAAGACTTGGCACTAGTTTGGCACTATGTATCACTACTTTTACTGGCACTTGAGAATACGGTCATTTTTTTACATTCATGTTTTTTGATAACGTAACCATATAGTACCTAACATTACAATTAAAAAGCAAGATGAGCCAAGCCAAATCATATCGATATAGAGCCCCCCTCCCTAGTTATTTATTTCTTATTGTGATGCATATATTTCCAGAGTACAGGACAGAGCAGTCTCGCCAGGAGATTGAGCTGCTGGAGAGCCTCGAGGAGCTGAAGGAGCTGAACCGACGCCAGCGCGCCGTGGACTACGAGGGCATGCTGCAGCAGTACCAGCCCGAGAGCGCCGAGACGCGCCGCGCCAGGGAGGAGAAGGAAGATGACGATTTCATCAAGTAAACAGTTTTTTTTAATTTGTTTATAATATAAGATAAGACTATTTGGACGCGATTTGAAGCGAGTGGCGGGAGCATGCACTAAATAGGGACGAATAGCGGAAAACAAGGGAGGCCTTTGCCGAGCAGTGGGACACTAAGGGTGCGTTTCCACCAGAGATGCGCATTAATATGTTTTCATACATTTGACACCTCGCGACACCTCGCTCCGATTGTCAAATGTATGAAAACACATTAATGCGCATCTCTGGTGGAAACGCACCCTAATACACACATACATATCTTCACGCCTTCATTCCCAGAGTGGGGTAGGCAGAGATACAGAATTACCAACAACTCTAAAAACTTGTTGATAATTTTGTAACCACATTTTGCATAATCAGGCTAAGATGTTTACCCGTGTATTAGTGATACGATGCAAGCCCATCGCCTAACAATACTACAAGCCTTTATACCCTAATACATTGAAAAAAAATAAGGCGAAGAAAATTACTTCACCATTTGAAAGGTAAATTAATACATATTATGCTTATTCTTCGACCCGGGTGAAGTCGGGACAGACCGCTAGTAATATGTATAAAGCTAGTATATAGTAGATTGCTCATTAAGTGACTAAAACAAGCCATAATGATACGAGATGTTTAGCCACTCGAGCTGAGCGAGTATACACACACAACAAAAACAAACACTCTACTTTTCACTTTGAATGCGAGGAAAAAACGTCGTTCTAAACAAAATTATAATGTTTATTATAATTAAGTTTTAATCTTACAAAAAATCCGGGGTTTTTTTTTTAAAGTCACGTTTTAAATGCTTCCATATTTAGCCAACAGATTCAAACTTGAAAACTATTTTAAACCCAATTTGACCATGCATAATAAAATGAATTCGTCCTTAATATAATGAAATATATTCATATTCGTAATCATTAATCGTGTTCACGAAATTAAATCGTTTTTTTTGCACAGTTGTTATTTTGAGGTTATTTCCACGGCCTAAAAATTGTCATACACAATCACTGAAAATGGCGATTATCCTCCATTCACAAATACCGTGATTGGCTGTTTAGGGTTAGGGGTTTCCAAAGTAAATTAAAAAAAAAACTTTAGTCCCTAGAGATTAATAAGGTGCTTTAGTCTCAATGTGCAGAGACTAAAGTAACATTTTAAGAGCATGAGAAGTAAAAGAGTAAAGTCCTTTCTGTATTTTATTTTCGTTAAGATTGCTTTTTGGTACATCTTTATAAATTTTATGATTTTATTATGTCATATAAGTTCTAGCACCATAGGTATTCTTGTTATGTGATCACTGATCAGCATGACAACGACATTTAAATGACAATTGATTGACGATTGAGTGACGTTATAATTACGTGATTTTAATTACAACAGCCAAGTCTTAAAGATCGCATCACACTGTAAGGTATGTAATTTATACCTAAGCTATAGTAATCATTATTGTTTCTTTCCTTGCAGGACTATCAAGTTTGGAGGCCCGTCTACACAAAAAGTAGTTGCTGAGGAAATAATAGAGGAAGTGCAAGAAGACGAACCCCCGGCGAAAACGTCCAGAATAGAAGTAATACCGAACAAACCAGCTGACACTAAGAAGAAAGAACCTTGGAATAGGAGTATTGGAGTGTTAAGTAAGAAACCAGCGTTGGGGAATCTTGTGAGGACCAAAAAGACTGATGTGGTTGTGCCAAGTACAGTGACAAATACAGAAGTATCAGAGGGAAAAGAGAGTGATAGTGTGAAGGCAAGTGCCGCCGCGCCCGCGCCTACGGGACTCACCTTACTGGCTAACTATTCGGGGAGTGACAGTGATTCACAGTGAGTTTGTTTTTATTATGTATAAATGGGATTAATCCATTATTATTATTGATACCATTTAATAGATCATGAAATGTATGGTGTTAGTTTTTATTATTCCCAAGATTTGGTTTTATTTTCTTCTACCTGCGATTTCATTCGCGTAGAATTAGTTTGTAGTTATTCCCTATCCTTTTTTAATTTCACTTTACAATTTTCCGGGATGCAAAGCTATCCTGTATTATTAATTCCAGGACATTTTATATGTATATGTTGTAAAATGATTCAAATCTGTTAAGATGTTTCTGCTTGTATGGGCCGTTCATAAAATTTAAATATTTATTAGCAAAGAATTAGTGGTTTTGCATTCAAAGACTTGCCCCGTTCGTATGATTTATAAACTGTCTGTCAAGATCAGTTGTTTACCGCGACAAGACGGTGTTTTGTATGGGTTGCTTAAAGTCTCGCATCATCATTATCATTCGTGCTATGCTCTATTCTAATGTCCATTCTACCCTATTCCGAGACTGTCTAATATTATTACGTCTTCTTGGTCTTAATTTTTACTAAACTTGTCTACAGTAGCGGGATAAAAGCTTCGTGACTTTTCAACTTTATTTCAATGCAGTTAAGGTCCAAAAGCGACATTTTCATTCAGCAACTATACTTAATCCAGGATCAGAATTTCAGATGCCTTATTCCTGAGTGAAAGCTCGTGATTCGAATCGTATCCAACACGAAAGAAATAGACGGAGCCAATGTTTTTACTTATACTTTTGGAGTAGGGCTCCACAACACCGAGGTTATTTACCATTATATAATTATGTAGCTTACCTACTCACAAAGCATCGTGTCGTCTGTGGATCCATTTTTTTCCAAATCTTCGTGTCGGTATCATAAATATACCCATAGAAACTCAAGTAATTTATATGTTACAGTCAAGGACATTAATTATTATGCCACTATGGAACCCTGTCATAATGACAGCTTCAAACCACATGAAAGAAATTACGCCAAATTTAATGATTAACGTTATGCCACAGGGTTCCATAGTGGCATTACAATTAAAGTCCTTGACTATACAGTACTCGTATAGTACGATTATTCAAGGCTTACCCATTGGCTAGTTGCGGGTTTTTTTTGGATCTTAAGAATCAGTGATCAGTGAACACTGCTCATGTTTGACTGTTCTCCAGATAGCACCTTTCAATGTTCGATAGCTGCTAGCACTGCTAGGACCTAGTACCTCCCTCTCAGTGACCCTATAATTCCGGTTCTTACTTGAAAAGGACTTAATCATGTAGGCAATTAGTGACCCGCCCTCGCTTCGCTTCGGTTTATATTCGGTTTTCTGTAACACCCGTACATAAACCAGAACTAATTATACATAAAACCTCCTCCTCTTGAATATCGTTATCGTTGCGTACTTTCAAAGATCTAAGCGTACATACAGAGGGACAGACGGCGGGAAGCCACTTTGTTATACTATGTAAAGAAACTCGTAAAATCTTCTTGACGTAATCAATGACCTGCGTCAGCACAGCACCGACTCCAAAATCGCTCGCATCAGTGTGCACTTGTAACGGTTGTGAGTAATCAGGGCAGGATAGAATATATAGTAAAGATGGGGCTTTATTTTTTCTAAACAGCCTTTCAAGGTTTCAGGAAGTAAAGTAATAATAATGCTATCATATACCTCATCTATATACTTACAGATTGATTGTGGACTTTTAAAAACATGACACTGTCAAAACCGGCCAAGTGCGAGTACGACTCGCAACCGAAGGGTTCCGTACCACAGTCACAGTACAATATTAAAATCGAGGAAGAAACACCTAAAGTTTTTTGAATGGGAGACGACAATACAAATAGTTACACACTCTGTAAAAAAAAAATACATACAGTGGAATGTATAACCTCCCCCTTTTTTGAAGTCGGTTAAAAAAACAACCGTCTACCTTCTACGGTTCATGCATGAAATACAGTCCGCTGACCGAGAGACTGACGGTCCCGTTGGCACCCTTTGGGTACCGAACCCCAAAAAGGTAATTTGCAACTGACTCAAGTTTTCACCTGAAACAGCTTTCTTGGTGGTAAACTGGTAATAAGTTCAACTATGAGTACTTACCTACTATAGTGCCCTGTCGATAAGAATTCAGTCCTTTTTTTAGCGCTGGGGGAATGCATTTAAGCATACCACCTGGGCCCGGGGGTGCCTAATGTGGGACTCGGCAACCGAGAGTGGCCAGAATACCCACTAAAAATCCAGCAATCCTCCCTCCACGTCGTTGTTGGTGAGGGCCGCAAGTTCTGCTTGCGCATTCGACTACGACCCTCACCGGCAGGCCCGTGTAGCGCGGACTCCGACATTGAACGAGCACCCCGGGAGAATTCAGGGCGCTCACAGTTCAGTGGACCAAAAAAGGCGACAGACCCCCCGATCCATCACCCACAGGTCTACACGTTTCGGTCCCAGAGGATAGGGAGAACGGCGCACGGTAATACCGGCACTCCTCTTCCTCTGCGGAACCACCGCGCCGCAAACAACGTTGCGGCCCCGTCAGATTGCGGACGGTAGGAGAGTGGCAGATCTCAATAACAACACGCAATCCCTGCCACAGAGGATAGGATACAGGGCACCGTAATACCGGAAATCCTCTTCCTCTGCGGCCCCGCCCCAAGTGCTGGTAGAAGTTTCCCTCACCCGCGGCAGTCCACCCATCACGTCACAACGAGCCTACTTGGAGCGACCTCCACGGGCCAGCCGACGCCCCTCTCACTCCGGCCCAGGCCTCTTAGCTTCACCGTGAGTCCGTGAGTGACCAGTCTACGGTTACTAAGCCCCACCTCCACGGGGCCGCGGGGGGAAGAAGTTCCTGACACGTGCCATTCTAGTACATATTAAAACCCAGGGGCCTATTGCATATAAAATTATACCTTACATTATCAGCGGAACTCTCTTTCCGACGGTATGTATTAAAAAGAGACTTCCACTCGTATTAAAAGTTACAAGCATTTATGAAACGGGCCCCAGGATAAGTTATAAACTGTATCGCGATGACGTGTCAGGATTGATTTCTTATCGGCCGGGCGCTATAAATGTGTTTGCCTCTACGCTTGTTATTTTACCTGCTCTTATGCCTTTTATACCGCAGTGTGAACTTTGCTGCTTAGCGGCAGGATTTGCTGGCAAGATGGATGAACAGATTTAACTATCGTTATTTAAATACAATAATCCGTAGTGGACAAACAAACTAGGTACTTCATTATAGGCACATTTACGCAATCGTGAAATGTTAAATTCAAAGGTTAAGCGTTTCTTCGTGTATTGGAAACAATATAGGTAGTTAAATATCAGCTTTTGGAACCGCAAGGTTCGTGGTGCTGTGACACTATACAGACAGAAGACTACTAAGTTTCGTTCTAATCATTCCGTTAATCTTGTGAGTTACGGGATCCGTAATAAAAAACCCTATAAATAAACATCAAAAAATAGAGTTGATTTGCTCTTAAATCAAAGCTTTTATCACATTTCATTTGACATTAAATGAAATCAGTTATTTGTGTAACTAGAGAGCAAAGTTTGTTTTTGCTGCGAGGGTTTATTTTGAATCCGGAGAGCAGCGAGACACGAGATGCAAATAACTTTGGTCTCGTGTTGCACATTCGACTTTTCACCTTAGCAGCGAGAACATAATACTTATCTAAAGATAAAATCCAACATGGTAAAAATGAGCTCGCAGCAAAATACAGCAAAACCTGCCTTTTTGAGGTGCTAAGGTGAAATAGTTATTTGTGCAACAAGAGAGCAAAGTTGGTTTTTGCTGCGAGTGTTGTTTTTGAATCCCGAGTAAGCGAAGGATTCTATAAATAGAATCACGAGCGTAGCGAGTGATTCTAGGTTAGAATCCTGAGCGTAGCGAGGGATTCAAAGACACGAGATGTAAATAACTTTGGTCTCGTGTGACACATACAACTTTTCACCTCAGCAGCGAGAACATAATCAAATGGTTAGTGTGCATAGACATATATTTTTATACTTATGACGGATAAATACACGTTTGTAGCGAGAAAATTGCAGTCCGGAGCTTCATAAAAAAACGTTTTAACCTTAGATGGCAATTCGTGCCCTACCGACACATTCTCTCCAAAAATGCAATAAGTTTGGGATAGGTTTCAATGTGCACGTCAACTTTTGTCTTTATTGTGGTTTTCAACATTGCGTAAATACTCCACATTGTAGACGGTTGTTCCGTTTGTGATTGTGATAATTTAATGAAGTAAGTACGCTAACAGTACAGTGTATGAACCCTTTGCAAGTCTCCATTGCTTAAAAATATCATACTTACGCTTTTAGATATTTTTCGCGAGACTTTTCAGGCAGGAAACTTAATTCTGCATTTTTTACACGATCTGCTTTAATGCTTCCGGTGTTAAATAGCAGACTTCGTCACTGGACTCACTCATATTTATTTATTATTAAGTACTTTTATAATTTTCAACGTGTATCGAAAGTAGATAGCGTAACAGAACTATAAACAAAAGCAATAAAAAGAATCCCGCAATTTTTTAAAGATGCGTTCTGATACTGCACCCGCGGTTTATGTAACAAAATTAAAGATTGTTAAAACGATAAATCATGTAGATGGGTACATGATTAACTGCGTATTTTTTTATGAAATATTCTGTTTATTTCATTATAAAAAATATCATTCGATTATAAAAATATAAAAATCACATTTAAAACTTTTAAGTTTTTAACAGATTTTTACAATTTTACGGTTATAAGTGTATCCGAACGTTTTATTGTTTGTTTTTTTAAGGGCCTACTAGGTATGGAATTTGAAAATCGAACTTATAATCAACTTGTTTCTATCTCTCGCTTTTTTCGTATCGAAGTGAAAGTGACAGAACAAAGTGAAGTTCAATTCTATCGAATGTTGTGAGTAGACCCAGCACTGCTCACGGCATTTAAAAAAAATAATTAAAAAGCTACTTTGCCTCACGCTCGCAGCAAAATTGAATTTTGCTCACTGTTTTTAAGCAGCAAAACCTGCTTGTTTGAGCTGCTGAGGTGAAAAATATTTTATAAATACCCGTATGCATATACCAGACCTGTCTACAATTTTCAACATTAACCCCCTTACTAATAAACGTTGAGTAAGGGTGTATAGCTATACAATGTTTTGTCTACATCTGTTATTGTGACATTTGAATTGGACAGATAAGGGCAAAACATTGTATAGCTATACCACCGTTAATCAACGTTTATTAGTAAGGGGGTAACTATGGTGTCCCCATGCTAGGCTTATGCCGTCTCATGAGGACCAATCAGGTACAGTCAATTGTAATATGTCCCAATGCACCTTATTCCAGTGTAATGAGAACTTCTTAACATATTTATGACAGGATTCATTCGATACATATTTTTGCACTTCATTGTACAGAATACCAAAGTTCCGGGCGGCTTACCTATATTGAATGAAACAAAACAAATAAATAAATTATATACAAGATGCAAATTACACCCGTAACACTTATTTACATGTGGATTTTTTTCTTATTAGATCTTATTATTTTATCATTTCAGTTGATAAATTATTTTTAATTTACATACATACTGAATGCTACCGATGTTATGTATAAACTAATCTCAAGTTATACATTTTACCCAAGAAACGATTTCTTAACGTCCGATAAGGCAAAGTAGATTCCCAATTTCATACGCTTGAACTATCGACAATTAAGATAACACAGGTTCACATTAATAGATACGTATGTTGGTTCACTTCTTACTGAATAATGCAGCTCGTATGCGTAGACGATGGTCCTAAACCCTGTCGATATCTCCGAACCCCTTGGCCGCTCTGAAGTAAATACTGATTGTACCTACTTGCAGTCAGTATTACCTGGCTGTCAGAAGCGTTTGGCGGTTGCTCTAATGGTTTCTCGTTATCTGTTCCAATCTGGGCCCGCCGGTGGTTTCTAACCGGCTTAGCGGCCACTCCGACTTATCTTTACTCTATCGATAGATAACGTTCACTTGATTTAACGGCTATGCTTCTATACATTAAATTGAATTACACTTCAGTTTCGCTAGTTCGTACGTAATGTAGCAATGTAACAGAAAGTCCCGCCCTTATACGATCAAGTATAAATCTCTCACGATTTAATCCAACACCTCTTTATTTTGAAATAGATCTCACAATGAATGGTAAAGTACAAATGAGTAAAAAAATGGTTTCGTGCGGAACAAACAGATTACCGCGAGACGCGGGTGACAATCGGATCAACTGACGCCTTATTCCAAAATGAAAAATTGGATGTCACTAGTGCTGTCACATATTTTCTTTAAATCTCGGCTGAAGTGCGAGAGGAATAGGAGTAAAGAAGTTTGTTGTTTCGTGGTTCGGAGTAATCCACCTACCGCGTCATTCAAAGAATCCCTCCGTCCGCGGGCTTTGTGCCCTTCATTTACTACGGTGTCAAGTGCATTCACGCTGCAACGGAGTGGCGCTTTCTATTTAGCTTCAACTCTTTTTGTACAGGTGAATGCAACCTGCCAGGTTGATGCACTTGGAAAGCTTTAAAACAAAACTGAATAAGAAGAATAATGTGCGTCGACAGTTAACCAATCGTAGCGTGCGCTATGGCTGTGGCCATTTGAATTCCAATGTCCCTTTCATTACTTTGTACAATAAATGAAAGCCTAGTATTGTGCGTACGGTATCCTTGCTCTTTTCAGCAAGATAAAACGCAATAGTGACTTTATCCCATGACAAACAGCCTTCATCTTCACGATTCATCTACAAAAGTGATACCTGCCTTGACCTTTTACAGAATAAATTGATTGGAAGGAGCCGCTAAACCTATTGTAAATCGTAGATAGGGGGTGCATTGAATAAAATGATTTGTCATGTTGAGTAAAAAATACAACGCATTCCTTGTTATCACGGCTTTGTTTACTACCTGCCGGCAGGGCGGAGTTTTGGTAAATGGATTTTTTCCCACATTATAAGAATCTACAAAAAATCTAATGATATGAGCTCAGGCTTAACTGATTCGCGTTGCATCGAAAGTAGTTTATATGATTATACTATAGACCTGTAAAAGGATTTTTTTTAAAATAAATACTACCGAATTATTTAATTTTACTGTAATAAAATAACTTTTTCATGAATATATTTCGTACCTATTTGTAGGATTTACATTTAGTAGAAATAACTTTAATTTCCTATATCCTATTACCTACCTATTTAATTAATTTTTTTTTTTTTTTATTAAACAGAAGTAAAGTAATACAACCAATAGACACAATTTTGGAGTCCCAAGTATTTGGTCAAACGAACTTTGTCATTTCTCCTTGAACTTTTAATTAGGATTGACTATGACAAAAGGGACACACTGGTATCTAAGAAAATATTTTTTCCACGACAGATCTTACTAGCGATCAATCATAGTCCGCGCTTGATTACAAGCTTCAGTTTGCTAACAGGTTCCGGCCACGCCCACCTGCCCGTCAATTAATATTTTTCCGCGCTAGGCGGTACCTGCGGGTTCCTGTGGGTTCCTGCAAATCAGGCCCGGACAAAAAGCGCATAGCTCGGCTTCAGACAAATACGGCTCCGTCGATTTTTTCATCGACATAAATAGTGTTTTTTCATGAATGTAACGGCTTTGAGCCGACACGTCGAAGCGGGTTCCGAGAAGTAGAGTTGTCGCGGCGCCGGGCCGGTCGACTAATAAATAAAAGGCTGCTTGGGAAATATTATGTTACGTCTCGGGGTGTTTTTTGGGCGAGTGCGTGCGGCGACCACCGCCTTGCCCACTCGAGCCCGTAATGGGGCGGGCCGTGCGAAACACGATCATCTTCCTTACTTCATCGAACGAAATAATTTGGCATTTTAATTTGACATTGTTTTGCATCACTACCTTTGTTTGGTTACCAGCGTGTCCTTGGTAAATTAAAAATTAAGCATTGATATATGTTACTTCTATTTGATACCCTAATGAATAATAGTGTCATAGGCTATATTTCTCGCTATAAACAAAAATATTCGCGAACATATCAAAACCTAGGCAGCCCGGTCTGTAAAGATTACCTATTGCTATATTTAATTATTCCCTAGATTTTCTATAAAAAATAAACATGGTAGTATTTACATTTTATTGCAAAGATGCTTTATGAAAGAAGCAGTTATAATATTGCTAATAACAATTTGCTATGTGATTAATATATATATATTTTTTGTTTCGCATTAGTATTTCTAGTATCGGAAACATCGTAAAGCTATGCGTTTTTTAAGTTTAACATAATAAAGAAATGAATTAAAATCCAGGTCGATCACAAGAGTAATTGTTATAAGCCTTGTGGCGAGTGTCTGATGAAACCACTATTTTAATTCCGAGATGCGTCTCATATTAGTCGGCCATTAAAGTTGTTCATCTTTGGTGTCGATCCGGCAACCGCTTTAAAGGATATAATTACAGAATATTTTTATTTTTGGTGGAACCACATTCCAATTTCTTCGATCAGGTCTGGGGTAAAATTATACAAAACGTTAATTTCAAGTTGTCCAGTCCGTCGTCAGCGGAATGATCAGCACTTATTGGACAATTGTCGTCCGCACCGGATGCCTCTTGCTCGCATGATTGATTAAAAAGCCGCAACTTATTCATCCCACTATAAATAAAGTTGTTAATAGAGGGCGGCTCGCTAGTAATTGGACCTTTAAATTCCATCATATAAACTCACACAACCATAGGGGAAGCATTTACACCTTTGAGACTCCTGAAATGCCGTTTGCTGACAAATCATGTATATCGATTTCTAATTTCAATTCTGTGGCGTTTGCATAAACATTAAGAATAGGTGGAGTTTATAATTATAGCCGTAACATTTTAACGCATTTTAAGAATAACATAAGTCCTCATTCTTGTAAACATTCTCACACCGCACCCACACACGCAGGCGCAGCGTCGGTGCGCGCGCGGCCCGCGTACGTACGGTACACAAAGGGCTGAGCACGCACACAGCTGATCGAGCGGTAGATGTTCCATTCATAATTTTAACAACCACTCATTATGCTTCGGCTCCGGCAGAAAACGAAATGGGAAACGTAGCCCTGAGGGAATTTAGTAAAAAACAACTTACGACCTCACAATTTGCGGCACAATTACATATTGATATTCAAGCAGAACATTACAAATTTTGCTGATTATATTTCTTGAATTATTTATTTATTGTGTTAACGCGACGTTGGTCTCTCCTAATTTAGTTAGGTTTTACGACATAGTGCAGCTTTAATAATTATTACTGCGCGATTTGTGCCAAATATATTCTCTGTTTACTGCGGAAATAAGCGCTGTTTTTTTTTATTCATAATTAATTACTAATGACACGATGAAAATCAGTATAAATAGAATCTTTTTGCATTTTTCATTTTAGGTAATCGTCATTTCACAACTAAAGTGAAGTGTGCCTAAAGTCCGGCCCAAATTCCACCAGTAAAAACAAAATAAGTTGTGCTAGTAATACGAAACTGTATCCAGTTTTAATTACACTAAGTAACCTAAGTGAATAAGATGTCTACCGTGTACTTATAACGAACTTTTAAAACGCCTTTCTTGTTTTCTTTACCCGCACTTCGTGTGTGGTTCTTACAATGTGCTCGGACTTTTATACCTATACAAAGATGCGATCGTCCTGGCTCAAGGTAAACGCTCAATATGCCCCTATTAAAAGGTAGGTAGGTTCGTATTGTTTTTTTAATCAGTCTTTGGTTCTTAACAATGTTCTGAGGTCTTGAAATTTCGTTAAAAAGACTTGGAGCTATTTTATACCCAAGTGTAGGTACTTGACACGGATTAAAACGAGTTATATTCCATAGGTACTTACTATTGCCTGCGACTTCAGCCCTGCTAGAACTCTCTTTTTTCCTACGTGATTACCAAATTTTCCTGGATATAATTTTTACTATGTAAAAATCCATTCAGCGGTTAAACCTGACCAACATCCTGACAAAGTTTTCCATTCATATAATATAATATGAGCAGGGCCTCTATTCTAGGCGGTAAAAACCATATCGTCTTTGACCTGTTATGGTATTGTTTCGAACTTTGACGCCATTGCTGTCAAGTTAATAAGAACTATCAAAACTTTAACGCCTAGAATGCCCTGAGAGGCCCTGCATTAGTGGGAAGATGTTTGGGTCATATAGCTCGTGCGACTTACCTAAGTTTTAGTGTAAATTGAAAATACAAAACCGTGAACCTCGAAACTGACTGAGATGTATCGAGGATCTACGATAGATAGTCCGCTAATCAAGGAACAATTATTTTAATGCGTCATCATGAACCCTGACCTTGCAATTCTATTCGCGTGGAGTTATGTGTAAGTAAGTTAGTTGGCTTTAGCCCTCGCTCTGGTTAAAACTGTTCTTAGTACAACGTATAGTCCGAAAACAAATGTCTATATTTTCTTCATCCGTTTTGCAAAAGCATACAACGATAAACAATAATTGTACTCTGTTGTCGTAAACGGAGCTGCCTTTCAAATGCAAGCTTGTCTTAATAAAAGGTTTACCATATACTTAATTCAAAATACTCTAAGAGTTTTTTGTGGCTTTTTAGTAAAACTTTGTGTCATCTGTTTTATTTATATACTATAGTGCCTCCAAAGATATTTAAGTCAACAGTTAACATTTTTCTGTAAGAGCCTGTTATTAACAATTGGGTATCATATATTTAGCAGTCTGATGTCGTATTTGGAATTGTGTACTGCTTTTAACTTTTGATGTTTAAGCTGTAACAATCTATTCTATAGGCCTGTCTTTCCTATTATTCACTGTCATCTTCGGTGTTTAGTACCTACATTCGTGCGACCTGATGCTGCAATCAGCTACACACTAAATCATCATCATATCATATCATATCATTGTAGTAAATAGTTCTTTGGAATATTTATCTTCTGTTCTTTCGTCTCGATAGGTACATTTTAGGAGTCATGAGCTTTTATGGTCTCTGTAACGTCACTTATGGAACAAACGG
The DNA here is from genome assembly GCA_948252455.1 of Acleris cristana. Taxonomy (NCBI): domain Eukaryota; kingdom Metazoa; phylum Arthropoda; class Insecta; order Lepidoptera; family Tortricidae; genus Acleris; species Acleris cristana. The sequence goes on from OX411778.1 coordinate 7,515,384, forward strand.
ATAATGATTCACAGAGCTAAAATAATTTTAATAGATACTAATGTTTCATTTACATAAAATACTATTAACTCGTTTTCTGAGAAAATAAATAATCCACACACATAATACCTAACAGAAAACACAGCATTGTGCATTGTGAGCTCATAACACTAAATAAAAGTTTTATCGTAGATATTTCTTACCAGTTATTTTTCTTTAACTTTTCTATGGCGCCCAATGACTAGAGAGAAATGTCCGATTTTCATTTAATTTTAGAATCCCCGGGGTAATATGGATACATGGGTATTCGAGAATTTCTTCGGCATTTTTTGTCCGCAGATAAGAAACCTGATAAATATTCAGGACGTGTGCATCTCATGGCTCATATAGCGACTAAGAAACTGCCCATTAAATATGACAGGCCATCTACATTCCTGAGCAACAAAGCCGACCTACGATTAAAATAACACCTCCTTCGTAGAACGTATATCCATTTTACTTCACAAGAGTCCGTAACGTTTCCGCTGGGGTCCGATGATACCTTTTTTCCGAAGGCCGTTGAAAAAACCTGGCGTCCCATTAACAATAAGATCAAAACTAGCCGCGCTCGACAATGGCCGGCGAGCGCCAGCCTCCGACCGCTCAGGGCATACTTCCAGGAATCGCGCCCGTACAAAAAGTTTCGACTCATCCTGGGAGTGTGAGAGTTGGCGAACTCGCATTCCTTCCGCAGCACAGCTCCCGGCCTGGCACCAGCTCTACGCCGAGCCCCTGGGCGCCATAGTATGGCATGGTGCTCAACTAGGCACACGACAAAACTTTGCCTACAACCCTGGAGAGGACTAGGTTGAAAAACAGTTTATTCGTTCTTAAGTTGGATCCATTTTGTATTATTTTGGGCCAGAACTGAAAATATATCCTGAAATCCCCAAGCTGAATTTCTTGCTGTTGTAACAAATCCTGAAAATGTACTCAATTTACACTCCTGAGTTACCATGTGATAAAAGTGGCCTGTTAATCTACTACTGATGCAATAATAACTCAATAAAATAATGCAATAATGACAGGTTTGCTTTCAATAAATACTTTACAAATCTATCGCTGCAAAAAAAATGCAACAAAGGATGATACGGTAACGTCATACGGGGTATTATGCAATGCGGTTAGTTGCATTGTCGATGAAGTGCAAAAAATAACAATAATACGAGAGCAATAATGTGATTTGGAACATCCATTAGGGCATGCCACCGGCGCTGCTCCCACGCTCGATTGTCGATGGAGCCCGATCCTCGGGTGCTCACGCCAGGCCTGCCCCAATCATCTGTTAGTTGCGTGAAGTTTAATTGTTGCCCCCTAGTGTGGACAATTGCACAAAAGAGACATTACGCTGAGAACTTTCATAGCGTATCATTTGTGCTAAATAAAAAAAGACAAGCTGAATTATATGAAGAAAAGGGAATGTTTGACACACAAAATTCCAACTGACTATGCAAACACTTGTCGCGACTCGTAAAAATGTATAACACAAATATGGTGCGCGACCGGGAATGCTGCCGCCGTTTGCTCCGTTTCGTCGCGGGCTCTTTCGGCGCTGTGCGTATTATGTCTTCCTGAGCTTTTCATGCTTTAACCCAATTTACAAACAAGGCCTATGTTATCTGAATTCATAAGGTGAACTATTTTTTCTACATATTTCTCTATACAACTACAAATACTTAAGCGTTGTGTGAGAACCTCAAAAGCAGAAGTTCTGTGTGACTACGAATACTAAGTAACTATGTAATATCATACACGACATTCACTCTAAAATCTATGCCTAAAAAAATATTTTGCGAGAATACCTTGGGGACGGAAAGAGCAAGGTCATAAGACATTGAGCTCTCTTCATTAACCAGTTATGCAGGATAATGAAAGCCAAGCATAGAGATGAGATGGTCACATGTTCGCTAGAAATTACTTTACTGGAATCTAAATGTAACATAATAAGGGTCACATCAACTAAGATAAAATAATTTTTATCATAACAGACGGTCTCGCCGCGACGATGCACTGAATCGGCGATTACGTCAATACAGGAACTCGGTATTGTGTAGGGCTTGTTCATAAAGGCCGAATCACCAACCGTACCGAAAACGCCCTATAAACAACTTCTAATAACTAACTATCCGCTAGTATAGAGAGATTTATCTGTACCGGTTAAGCAACATTTGCCCTAATAAGAAATCTAGCCGTGTTATTGAGTTGTCAATATCATTTCTGATTACGGCGTTTAAGGTGTTGACAAGATATAACTGAAACAAGTATGTGACATACGGTTATTTATAATGAAGTTTATTGCAAATTTCAAATGACAATCTCACAATTGCCCTAGTACTAAACTAGGGTCTACTACTCTGGCTGCTCTGGCTTGTACTATGGATACTAGACAGTAGACAACGATAAGTAAACGCGCTCATCACACGAATATACAGCTTCGTAGGCAGGGTCACGAGGTCACCAAATATACGCTAACGGCGTCTCTCAACTCCAAGGGAAATGTATAGTGTCTACCTATACCCGTTAATTTTTAATGTCTGGATCGTGAATTGTTGACCGCAATCACCTAAAGAGTGATGCACATAACTGGGAAATGCACCTCCATGAGAACTAGGCGCTGATTGTTTCACGACACCGTTTTTAAGACGTCGTTTACAAATCTACTTGGGATAAATTAGACATTGTTATTTTTACCCATCATTTTTACATCGCTACGTTTAATCTTAATTTATTTTTCTCTAAAAAGACAAAAGGAAAAAGGGGCAAAACATAGAAATGTATATGTATGTATGTATGTATGTAAACACTTTATTGTGCTAAACATAGAAATTCAAATACAGTATTTACAGAATTGGAATGTACAAAGGCGAACTTATCCCTATATATGTCGGCGAACAATCTCCACATGAATACATATAAACTTCTTTCGTATTTTCGCTAACGACTTTGGTTTACGTTTATCACGAACCAACATACAGAACGTTAACCATATCGCTAAAAGATGACGAAAGTTATTGCTTTGTTACTCGTCGTTTGTTAGTTATATCTTCGGTTGTAAACACTGTACTGCATTATTTCACCGGATCAAATAGGCTGCGATACGCGGTCGCCCGGCGGTTATTTCATAACGTATTTATTAACAAGTTTGTAAATATGTGCCTATAAACGTTTGATAGTGATATCAACTTTGCAACCATATAAATGTCACTTTTCATTTATCATTGTCAAACAAGTTCCCACGATAGGCGCGGTAATTTGAATGGATAATAGATTTGTGCCTTTTAAATAATTCTGGCGTTTGCTAGCTCTTTTAGCTACGTTGTTTACAACTAAAATTACCTACTGGCTTTTTTGCACATGCCTGCTTGCAGAAATGAGATATCATGGATTGCTCTTTATTTTAAGGATGAAATTAAGGATGAATTCCGACCGATCAATGCTCAAAATTAAACTATGAGGGAAACTACAAGATTGAACACCGACATTATTCTCTCAGGCCCACATAACCGTTCCCGTTTAGTGTTACAGATTAAATGTAACGCAATAACCACGTCGCCTGTCCGGCGGGGCAGTAGAGCGCCCCTGATTCCGGCTGACGGGCCAATTGTGGCGAATTCGCGACACGTGACCACTATTTGCAGCCAGTATCACAATGATTATATCGTTCTCCTCATTTATACTCGCAATTAAGTCATTTCACACCCCATGCGGGCTGCTTGATTATCATTTAGTAGCAACCGACAACCATTTAGAAACAACACCGCCGAAAAAGAAAGTTACAAGCATGTATGGTGAAGATAAGCGTCTTACTGAGAAGTTTAGAGCTACATCGCAATCAACATTTAAATTTGTGAGTACACGCTTTTTCAATGAACAAATTATAGAGTAGGAATAGAATTTGTAGAAGCTATTCGGGTCGATAAGAGCGGGAAGGCGACGAGACGGTTCGTTTCCGGCCGCTGACACTGTGATAAACTCCACCGAATACATGTATTTATTGTGCAAACACTTTAATGACCTTGTTGTGCTATCAGCAAATCTACTTCGGAGAACAACACTTATCTAATTAACGCGTAAACTCCAAGTTGGAATTAAAAGACCATTCAGCCTCACCCTTTGTTAGGTTTAACAACCAAGTTGACTTTTGTTTGTATGAATGGCTATTCTAGGTAAAAAACTACAATGGGGAATTTTGGTGTTAAAAAGCGCCACCGTGTCGAAATTTAGTCCTTGGTCAGCGAGTGAAAAAGTCTTTCCGAGGACTAACAAGTGTTGACCGTCACAGGAGGCGAGATAGAATAGGAGAGACTACAATAGAGCTCGGTCTGGCGCCAGTGCGTCGGCGCAACAACATAACGGTGCGGTACCCGCCGGCCGGCGCGCCCGCCGCTGCCCGCATTGTTCCGCAGGTAGACACTACACCTCGCACCGCACTTGCCGTCATTATAGGCTAAATAAAGCAAGTGAAAAGCGCAGGAAGCGATATTATCTGTTGAAATTGACAGTAATCCAACAATAACACTCGGCCCCCACGTATCTATTCGGCGGTTTGGAAATTAGGAGCTGAGTGCCACAGGTAGTTGACTCGTTACTGTGTAAACAGGACCGTCTATTCTTGGAGAGCTTATATTCTTAGACCATCTTCTTTATGGTTTCCTATTTAACATTTTCCACTGAGGACCAAATCTTTATATGCATGGTTGACATTGTCACTTTTATTGCCAAAGCCCTCTCAAAGGATTTTAATAAAAAGTTGCGGCAATGAAAGTGAAATGAGATATTATTGTATCTTACGAAAGTGTTGTATCTTGTTTGGTTGTTGTTGTACCTTTTTATGATAGCTAGAGTAAGCCGCTAAGATATACCAATCAATAACGCAGATATAAAAACCGTGTCGGCTCTATGGTTTAAAAAGGAATGGTAACTTACGCGACTTATATTCCAAAACAAAACAGCTCTTAACATCCCTCCGGTCAACATGATTCTTTGAAAAAACAATAAAACAAGAGCCATTCATAAGAGCGTGAGCGTAACCCCAAAATCTGCACAAAGATTGCATCCTCAAAATCTGTTTCCGAAAAAACGCTTCCGGTGGGCGACGTGGAAACAAAATATTGCGTTTCGCCGAATCGGTTCGGTTCATAAAAGGGTCATTCTCCGAAATTCTGTAATGAATGATCCGAGTCGTCCTTTTGCTTAAGACAATGTATCAGTGCGCCATGTGGCGGCCGCGGGCGGGCGGCCCTCTGCCGGCGGGCAGCAGCGCAGCAACCCGCTGCACACGCGGATGGCTACCGCAGGTTGCTTTAAACTTTAAGTTAAAATACTATTACCTTATTGGTCAACGTGAAAGTTGTACTTGCCGAATTAATACAGAACATTAATTGGCGGATTTGCATTCTATAAACCATTATTACCTATTTATATTTATGTGGCGAACAATTTTTGCAAGTTAATTTATGTAACTCTGATTATTTATGGAAAGTTTATCTACACTAATAAAATAAAGAGAAAATATTTATATGTATATTTGTTTGTGGCCAATAAACTCTAAAACCTCGACCGATTTTGAAAATTCTTTCACCAGTAGAATGCTATATTATCACTTATCACTGAGTAATATAGGCTATGTTTTATTTTTTAACGCGTACGGAGTCGCGGGCAACAGCTAGTTAAAAAAATCAAATAACGCTTAAGACGACCATATCATTTTTTTATGGAAGTATTCTTCGGGACTTCCCCTCATTTCTCGCTTGTGGCTTATCGCTCGTAGTGGGACTCCTTTGAATCGGCACATGTCTTTACGCACTCATTCATTTGTGCTATTAATGGGTCCATTCAACAGCATTGTCTTGCACATGCGCCGGAAATGCATCGCCACGGTCCCACCCCGCCACCGCCCCCGCGACCCCTGGCGACAAATTAAATAAATGTATTAACGCAGTCGCAATGAAAGAATGCACTATCATGACACTGTTGATTCAAGTGATCGTTGACATTTGACTTCAAATACATTTCATCATTGTTTAATTCGTCTTGTTAGAACGAATAAGCCGCTACATGTGTGGCATTGTGTGGGCATCTTGTTTTGATGTAAACATGTAAGTCAAAAACACACTTTAGTTCATCTTGCCCTTTAATTTGGCTCCAAGCAGCAGTGTTCGCATTGTTGTGTCCCAGTGTGTGGGTAAAATAACCGGTGAAATGAATAGAATGAGGCATTTCACCGAAGTCCTCAGGGTTGTGTCATCGTAAGATTATAATCTTGAGATTGAAAATGGCTATGGGTTTCAGAGTTAACTTACCATCAGGTGGGCTGTGTGCTCGTTTGTCATAATAAAATACTATAAACTACTAATTTAAGACAAGAACCCCTCGTTACACCTAGCGCTCATTAGTAAGCCTAACAAACAACAAACTTTGCACACCCTAGGTTGGCTTGTTTTTAACACTAATTTTTAATGAACGCACTCTTAATAGAAGCCAGTACAAACCTGTATACAGCATCAACATACGACGCTTCTCGAATAAAAACCAATCCAAAGAAACCCTTCAAGCCAACGTCTACAAGAGATCACTAAGTACATAACAGACATGGATATACTATACCTACATACATATATACAACTGAAATACATTAGCATTATCCTTCTTGGGAAATCGAATTAAAAACTTAATATCTAGGTATAAGTTTCTAAATTTGACAGCGTAAAATTCTTTGATCAAGCACCGTGCTACGAAAATCCGTAGCAGTCGTAGCAAACTGCTACGGCGTTTAAGTTGTAGTAAAAAAAACCGTTGCACTGTTAACTGATATTTTGGAATTATTTTTATAATGTTTGTGTGGTCAATAAGGGTGGATTTAGTGTTTAAACCGGTTTTCTACTGTACAGTGATATTTATTCACAAGTTCACAACCAGAACTGACCCTCCATTCGCTTAAAGGAGGGTTACTATAAATAAATCTTGTAAAAAAACGTTTAGATTACTCCTCCCAACAAATGCGCAACAAAATCGTTATAAAATTTAATACATATTAAGGAAATTAACGTTTTCGCGCCCTGAGGGCTTATTGTCTAACGCACTCGCAATCACGATTGTTTTCATTTTGTATGCAGACATGCATACAAAATGAAAACAATTACTCCAATTTGAAACCGGTTGCGATTGCGAGTGCGTTAGACAATAAGCCCTCTGTTCCTTCAAACAAGATGTGCAAAAGATTACTATTTAGTTTTAAAAAGTTATACCCCTGCACCCGGGTGAAGCCGAGGCGAGTCGCTAGTGTAGGTATAATATCTTTTCAAGACTAGAAATAGTTGATAGTGAGCTTGATAACTTACTGCATTTAGCTCTATTTTAATTATAAGTACAAGTATGTCTAAATATAGAAATCAGATACTGTCAAACAACATTTGACACACTTAAAGCCCGTGTTATCATTTTCAAGATACACTGACAAAAAACTTCTTTAAATGAAAATAAAACTTTGTCTTACTAACTTAAAAAAACTACAATACCTTACAAAAATCAAAACATAATTAAATTAACAAATTATATGGTACCTACTTACTCAAATAGCGATAGATTGATTAAAAGTCCTGCGCTACTTGTCTCTAATAAATTTCCTTACTAAAACCTACTTAATCTGGCTGAAAAGGATAGCTCAGCCCTGCCCCAAGATTAAAAAAAGCTTCAACTATTTCACGTGCCCTTGATAAAATACATGTTAGAACTATCGAATGCGGCATCCCTAATCGAACGTCGATTGTTTACCGAGACCGATAAATTAGTCCAAGTACGAACGTTGTTATTAAGTACCGGCAGGTTAATGGTACGCTAGACAAGCCGCCGAGCCACCCATCGCGAGGCTTTCAGGCTCTCCAGCCGAGCCTCCCCACCCCCGAGCCAGCGAGCTGATAATATGATAATTGACTTGTTCGGGCCCCGCGCGCGTCCGGCACCCCTTCCATAAATATTTTCCGATCAAATTATTATGCGTTCTAAAAAATGCCATGAGACCAATTCTCGGAATCTTCAACCCAGGGCGGTTCATACAAAGCTTACGAATGAGACAAAACCATGCCATAGTCGATGCGTTCGATAGAGACGAACTGAATGGAATGAGGTTCAGCGCAGGCGACGGGTCTGTGTGAGAATTACAAGGAATGGATTTATTTATTGGGCTGCGTTGTTCCGTTATGAACGACGCGTTAGTAAATAAATAAATATGGCCTTTATCACCGGCGAGGATGTTTAATCTTGCATGCGAGGGCACAATGCGAGTGCTAAAAAGCTACATCCGTATGCGACCGCTATGACACTATTGTAGTCGTGAAAAGATGGAACGGTAACATAGGAAACACGTTACGCGGCCGCTCTTCTACCGGTACTCTGAACTATATATTTAAAAACTCTTCTTTCCCGCGATAAAGAACCTCGGTTTGAACTTGGAACCGATCTAAATGAGGCGATTAAACTGTGGAAATATTAACAATCAATTATCTGGTGTCAGCGAGCGTTCACACAGCTTCTTTTCTCTAAGAACGTTGCCCTGTCCCAGTAAAAAGTGGCGACAGAAAATGAGGAGTACGTCTATTTGTCGGACGAGCCGCTGGAGTCTAGTGCTAATTACTACATGACGAACAGACGCGACATTTTTGCAACATTACTCACGAAGTGGAACCGTTTCCATTACCAACGCTTTTTAAGGCGCTATTTCGGCTCTACGGGTTTTTGACTTTTAGCACAATTTAACCACGTATTAGTATTAGAGCCTAGTTTAGTACGTTACTGGAAAATTTGACCGCTTCACTTCTGACTATGAAGATGAAAATCATTGAGTCAAGTAAGGTGCACGAGCTCTCCTTGCAAGCAAAGTCAGAAACCATGCATTGCCTAACCAATTTAATGTTGCACTAGCGTCACGGTAGAGTACATAACATACATAACTTAGTTAAAAAACGTAGAAAGGCCGTGACTTACCTGAGTACATTTTAATAATTTTCTTCAATGATTAAAACCCGCGCTTTCATCCTTAAAATAACAATAACTTATGAACGTGTTCACGCGCACGTTTCATAGTACGGCGTCTTTGGCAATTGTAGTCGAAGAAATTGAAGCAACACAATGAGACGCTCGTAAATATAATTGTTAAACTGTTTCACCCGTGAGTCATCGTATTCAACTCCCAAACATCAATGAAGATTAGCTGACAACAGTTGCCCAACATTCAGATGAGTGTAACTCTATATCACTGTCAGTTGCTCGAGTTGTTTTGCATCTCAATATTCTTAATAACCTATAATGAAGATTCATAGTTAGTTGGAGACCAAATGTATAACAACATAATATTAATAGCAATTACTTCTCACGATTTTGCAACTGTAGGGAATATTCATGACTTTTTTCACAGCTTCAATGAAAACTGATTCATATAATCTAACAAACAGTTTTGAAAATATTTTTTTCGAATAGTTATAAAAATAACCAAGATATAAGCCAACTAATATTTATTCCTATTTCTTTCAACCAAAACAGAATTTAACATGGAGTTTATATGGCCGACCATGATGTCACAGAGCATATCGGATCTCTTTGTCTAATAAGCAGTTTAAAATGCTTGTATCATTCGTATTTCTTGGCCGATTTTAATTTTATTTTCAGTTTTGGTGATCTCTGTTACAGTATTTTCAAATTATGTTGAGAAATGCGATTTAAAAAATCCATGCATATTCTCTATTATACCAATTTTTGACGAACTTCGACATTTTATCATGTCTCTTGACTTTTTTTTTTCTAACTATTTTATTTATTTATTTATTCATTGTTTCATGTACAATACAGTATTACAGGACGTTGAGGTTGCAATGTGTAGGCAGGTATATGGCACCCTGTAAGGGTATTACAATGTCACAAAATATTAGTGATTAAGTATGATTAGTTATAGAAGTAGGTACATTGCATTTTGTCAATAATATTAATTCGATACAATTGCTATTTTAATATTTTCTTATACTTAAGTAAGTACTTGTTAATTTGATGACTTAAAATCTATACTTAATATTTATATTTACACATGGTCAATCCTATTAGGTATTATAGTTATTTGTTCTTGACTTGTTCACCCATTGGCGCACTGATGCAACTACTTATCATTTTTTATCTGTTTTAATATTCACATACGAATCGGATGAGTAATTAATTAGAAACAGAATTTATTAGTTGTTAAAAGATCGGAGCCGAGAGCCGAGGAGCAATCAATTGGGACGCAGGCGCAAAGTGCACCGCGACCCCGCATTCCTGAGGTAATGCGGCTACACTAGCGTGGCGAGCGCTTCTATATCATGAACTTCCTACCAATAGAATAGAAAGAAACTACTATGAGCTAAAGTGAGTGCTATTAAAAAAGGACTACTTTTTATATTAGCTAAAGCAGATCTACCTATTAAGTAAGGCCAAAATATTTTGCAATAAGTATATACATGTAGGTAGTTAGATATGGTTATGCACGTAGGATTATTGTCCAAGGTGAATTCTCCATGTTTTTTCCTTTTTTTCTTTATATGTGTATTTGTTTCACGGTTTTATGCAGAAGTGTATTTATAAATTATATGTGTGTGGTTTAAAAGCCACTGGGATACATTGCATTGTAACATTCGTAGCTAAGTGACGAAAAATTTTCTAGGATTGCAAAATCATGTTTTGCTAGCAATCCAACGGCGACCATCGCCGCCAATCGTGGTCCCTACCAGCTTTACGCAATTTATGAGTTGAATAAAAACGGAATTACATTAAATTATCTGGATTTATGAAAATACACGTATGATAAATAAATAAGAACTTTAAAACCATCCCTTTATTAGTCCCTATCCATACAAGCCGCGCCTTAGTTTTTTTGGTGAAATTTAACCGCTGTTTATGTAGAGACATTGTGTCTATTACGTTAAAAATTTTGAGAATCACTTTTTTCCCCATGTTGGGCCGTGAGAATAGATCGCGTGCAGGGTCTCATTAGGTAAACAGAGGGTATTAGCGTGCGTGGCTCGACCCGCACTACGAGTTGCTAGCTGCACCAGTACACTCACCACGAGGATATCTCGTAATTATGTTTGTAAGGGGGAACCAGCAACAGTAGTTTAATAGCAACAATTAGTCGTTAACGAGAACAAAAAGCGTAGATAAATGTTATACTTAGTTGAGATTTTGGGGCAACTCCTTTCTCGCGATATCTTTTGGGTTGTGAACCAGGAGCCTCGTGAAGGTCATGTTCATGTCATATTTATAAATTAATTTTAGTAACAAAAAAAGAATAAGGGTATTTTTTCTAAAACAACGTATAACGTTGATATTGTCGGAGAGATGTTTAATGAAATTTTTGTACACGTGAAATTTTTATGTGGCAACGACTTAATTCTAATAAAACGTGTTTTTATTTCTTGCGTTATTGCAACTTGTACCGGAAAATTGGTCACTTTCAATCAAACCGATTTTCTTTATAGCCCGATTTAATCCAGAAGTTTACCTTACTGAGTTAGGTACTAATTATTTTTATTTAAAGTCAGATAAATAGATTTTGGTCCTTATTTCTTTTTATAATGGCATATAATTTATAAACTTTTTAGAAAAAAATTACCTCATACGACAAAGCAAAGTTTTATTCAATATTTTTTTAATAAGAGCTCTTCATACTTTTAAACGCCTCATTTCTTACATTAAAACGCATCATTTCGTTTCGTTTAATATAGGTCAAATTTAGAGAAAAATACTTAAATTCAAAGTTAGAAGATGTTTGTAGGATTTTTCCTTAAATAGTTTTAAAACAAATCGCATTCTGTTTGTATCCTGAATGCATCCTGAATGCGAGCAGGCTTCAGCCAACATCTTATTAAAAGGTTGGTAACCAAACAAACTAAGTATGTAAATATAGTTTAACACAATAAAATAGAACACCGGAAAATGCGGGCTCTATTTAATTTGTAGCCGGTTCCCAGGGCGGGGTGGTATCTAATCAGATGTACAGTTTACACGGCGTAACGATTGCGGCTGACTGTCCCGGCTCGTCTCACGCCGCTCTCCCGCTCTTTCCGACTAAATTAAATATTTATTAAATAAGAGCGGCTTCCTTCAGATAAGGCGCTTCTCACGAGCTGCGTGGGTGTCCCTGAGCCAACGGCAACTACTTTGCTACAAACACTATAGTTGGCCAATTCTTTCAAGTTCATTTAGTCTATCACTCGATCTAGAAGCAATCACCATTGATGGATTTGCCTAGCTGGTCGTGAATGGGCAGGTCGCTCGGTGGATGCACGCGCGCGCGCGGCGCGGCGGAGGGTGGTCGGCGGGCGCTTTGCCGCAGCTATGCGCACTGTCAACAGTCGCACTACTCAGTTTTTTGTACGCACATGTGGCACAGAGACCGCCCAGACCACAACCCCGACAAATATTTGCCTTCAATTCTAAAACGCTTAGAACATCACGGTCTTACAAAAGAAGGAAATGCGAGAACAGGTCAATCTGGTTTCTGGTATCCGATTAGTTATCATGTTGTGAATAATAACCTATGATTGTTACGTATGCTTGAATACTAAATTCTTCTATACACGCTGTTCGTCATTCTCTCATATCGTAAAGCTAGTTTTAGTTAGTTTTGATAGTTTAATTATTATTTATTGATTTATCGTTTTTCTCAGCCAATTAAATGGCTTGACTACAAACTATTTACCTTTCCAATTTCATATAACTCTCATTCGTTAATTAATAGTATGATCGCAGGAAACATTCCGTACAGCGGGTGTCCTGCGTCATCCTAATGCCTTTCCTGTCAAACCTTTCCAAATAAATTAGTCTCTTCGAATGCTAAGCAGCATCCGTCCGTACCAAACAAAACAAGTAACGGCGCAATCCATTAATTGACTGGACCCGCTGCTGAGCGAAAAAAACTCTATCAGATAAAGCGGGTAAGTGTTTACGGTTTCTCACGAGCCCGGCCAGCCCTCAATGGCGCCTCGCTGATTGATAGCAGCTCGCCGACCTTCTCACCTCGCCCCTGCACGCGATTCTCTCCTTTATACATATAAACATAAAACCGCGTCTAACGTTACTAACGATGAAACAGACCCTTCGCCTTTGATATGCACCATTCGTACAAATTTGAAACGTGTTCCGCTGCAGTCACGGTGCATTTGGCGTCGCGTCGCGCCGCGTCCATTCAAGGAATTCTGCACCCTCAGCATGTACCTGTCCGCGGCCCACCTCCAAAGCGACGACAAAAAATATTATGTATGTTAATTTCTAACATCGAAACATTCTTCATTGTTGTTATAATAGCTTTGTTATCATAATTTGGTAAAACCGTACCTAATTCTTGGGAAAGTTTTTATACGCTGCGTTAGCTCTGCAACGTCGAGGGAAAAAGCAATCGATAACTAGTTCCCGACCCGCATTGATTCGTTTGCAACCCTTGCTCTGGATAACGTTCGGGGTGGATGACGGTGCCCGCATATGAGTACTGATTTTAGGTGTGTCGGAGGTAACGAGGCGTGATGAGGCTCGCGGCCGGCCGCGGGCGGCAGCGCTCTGTAATCGCGGCAGCGGTGTCGGCTTACGGCGCCTCTCCCGCCGCCGCAATTATCATATTCCACCTAAACACATAATATTGTGCACGCAATTTTAAAAATAACTCGCGTCCGGGCCGACCTCAATTGGCCCTGATTTATAGCAAGCCGCCGCTCGCGCCCGCCCGCTGCCCGATCACCCGCGAAAGATTGCATTCCCCACACAATAACCATAAACGCCGGCCTCCGATGCGTTCCGACTTAACTTGGATAGCGCATTCTTTTTTTCTTAACGATCTACTTTTAAAGCGGCAATAAGCCGGTGCGGCTAGTGAGGGTGCGCGTTTCTCCAACCTTAACTAAGAATTGATAAGGTTTCTTTATGCGCCTTAAATATGCTTATTCATGTAAGCCTTCATGACTGTAAAGAGTGTCGCTTTAACGCCTCTGAAGAGACCTATACTACTCGTGTATTTAAATATTTGACTTACGATGTATAAACGTAGGATAATTTATTATTCAATTTTTATTCATTAGAATTTAATCCCTGAAAAGTTTCGTTTTAATCCTTAAAACAAAACTTGTTGATGTAGATATCGTAGGTAATCATTCTTCTGGAAAGTTATGAAAGTATGTGCATTTAATATTGCCATACTAAAGAATGGCCTGTACCTATGTTTTTTTGCGTTCTTTTGTTTATACGAGTAGATGTGTTACCTGCGAGTTGAATTCCAGGTTTCATGTTACTAGCACACAGACGCGCAGGCGCGTCGGTGCGACCGTATCGCGATGCACACTTACACGCTTAGAGCGTGCATACAATTTATGAATCAAATGTATGAATGGGCTCGCGTCGGCCACGTGTCGCGGTTCTCACGCCGCTCAGGGCTGCTTTTTATTGCGACGACGTTTTTTCGACGCGCCGTGTCGCGTGGGCTACATGTGCGGAACCCGCGACCCCCGCAAGGCGCACATGGCGCCTACTTCGCTAATTACTTCATCGTGAACTCAACTACATCTTATTAGTCGCTAGGTACCCGGCAAATTGATCACGAACGCCAATTACTTAACTTTTTGATTCGATAATCGTCTGTAAAGACTGCAAAAAAGTGAAGATTAGAATCACGCGAGGCATGATTACAGGTACCTTGCTCTTTGGTATTCTATAGGTACAGTGGATATGACACTATAGTGTCTCAATATATTGAGACCTAAAAGGACCAGTCCATCACCTTTCTACCTTTGTCGAGTCATCGATTTTCACAAACCCAAAGGACCTTTTAAGTACTTACAGATCGCGTAAACTAAAATATAGCGATGTTTTATAAATAATTGAAGCAGTAGTTATCCCTAGAAGTTTTTCTGCGGGGTAGCAACAAACTAGTACGGCCGCCTCAAACTTAATGGGCACGACAAGCGAAACGATGTCATTGAATACTTACAAGAGTTGACAGATCGACTTCGCGGTATCCAGCCGGAAATAAAAACTAGTACAATAGGCATAAAACAAATTGTGTTGGCGCGTGCAAATTGCTTGAGGCTACAGCACTCGGAGAGGACTAATGGAAGGCGGTTCTTTTTGTACGCCATTAGTTTAACAAACGGCTGTCACGACTCGGGCAGCGACGAGCCCGGCGCGGCCGCGAGCCCGGCGGGCGCGTGCGCAGCCAACCTCGACCGACCTACTAGTACCTACTCCAGCTCCGCTCAGAACACTCACCTCGTTTCTAGCCATCTCCCAGTGTTTGATTCTTGATCGAGACCAGATTACATACGACATTTTGTTTTTGTACTAAGCTTCTAGTATACACGCTGTTCATCTGTTTTGGCTCCTGAGAAAGATCTTCATAATGCAGTTCTTTGATATCCGCCGCGCCGGCTAGACGCTCATATCCAACATGCTACATTATTTCGGTTTTATTAATAGTAATGGTCTACCAAATTGCATCAAAGTATTTTCCATAAATAATTTACCCAGAATGACTATAAATAAATTAAAAACTCATTTAATGGATCTACAACGAAACTCCTTATAGCCGTCTTACATCTATACATGTATCTATATATTTATGATAACTGTTAATTGTAAGTTTATTTAATTTTATATTTAATCACCTTACCATATATTTCTTTTACCCTTAATTTAAGATAGTAACATTAGTTGCAAGTGCATAGCATGGTATATAGTGGCATAAAATAGAACATACAATTACAAACCCTAACATCGCAATTAATTTTAACACACTCACACTACACACTACACACTACACACAACGCTAACTCACTAACAAACGACACGAAAACATTATAAACTAAGTTGCCTGTTGCTGTCCCGTGTATCACCATGCTGGATCCACGGAAGATCAGCGTCGTGACACTCCCCGAGTGCCGCGACACCATGCTGAGTGGGTTCACTTTTCGCAAATTGTTACATTATAATTCAAATTAATAGCCTGCATGCTTATTAGCTAAGTTATCTTAAGCCTAAGTTTTAAGTGTTCTACCATAATTAGCTTTAGGTACAGAATGTTAGCTATAAGTAAAAATGTATCATTTTGCAGAAATAAAATTATTTTCTTCTTCTTCTTCTTCTTCTATAACATGTTTATCGCTTTGTTCGTGGCCTGCAAGAGATCGCATAAAGGATATCATCCCGCTATCAGCTCGAGTCGATCCCAAGGTTAGGCGGCTCGGTTGACTCCATACTCCATATACCTAATGATGTTCTCGATATCAAAGACCTTCAAGTCTTTCGGCACGGTGTCTCCCCGTCATGTTTTGACCATTTACCAACAGTAAAGTGGATTATACAAGGTTCCGAGAAAGCAATCAATATACCTAACAACAAAACTATTTACTATCGGCAACAATGTTTAAATTTTATTGTTTTTGACATTTATTACAAGGTACGAGTACATATATAATTATATATGTACAATATTTTACCGTTATAAATTATAAATATTATAATAAATGTTGTCGCGCGTCCTTCGAAAAACGTGTTTTATGCAATGACGTACTTTCTTTATCAAATATCATGGTTTCCAATGAAAATCTGTCGCGTGTTTAGAAACATTATGCACGTTTTTTGTTCGTGACGTGACACTGAAATTAGCATCAATCTTGAGTCGCTGTCGACAGGGCGCTATTATTAAAATCTTAGTTTGAAGATACATTCGCTCTGTCTCTTTCCCATGTTTGTACAGCAAATGAAGAGTGAACGGAATAGTGCGATCAAAATTTCTGTTATAGTGATTCGGTCTAATTCGGAGTAACTATAAAGGCGTCGATGGGAATCGTCTGCGCCGCGCCGCCCGCGGGCAGAGCGTGCGCAGCGAAATTAGCCCCGCCGCAACATGGCGCCTTGTAATTAAACCATGATTAGTCCTTCGCCTCTCCGGAGATGTATACACATCGAATCTTTAGAATTATCGTAACCTGATTCACAAACTTTGGATTTCGAGTTAGGTCTCTATAATAATAAACTTATGACTTGAAGTCGAAAGCTGAAATGTTGGATTAGGGCACTATAATTCTAAATGTGCGAGTGACGTGTCTACGAATGAAATAAATAGCCTCAGATAAAATTTCGAATTAACAAAAATAGGTGTTTGGCTAGAGTAGGCTGTACATTATGTTATTTATTTATTATATTAGTTATATTTATGTTATGTATTATGTTTATGTATTTTATCTATTAATATTTATAGAAATTTCTTTTAGTGTTGTTATTACTATTAGTACTTATTTGGCTATTCGTTGTAATTAATTATTTCTCAATCGCTCAAAGGTTAACTGGAAGAGATGCCTTAAAGGGATAAGTTCGCCTTTGTACATCCCTGTTATATGTTTGCCTATTTTATAATTGTTATCTCTTTTGTTTGTACAATAAAGTGTTTACATACATACATAGGTACATACATACATACATACATACATACATACATACATACATGTTAATGGCGTATTTATCCACAAAACTAGGAATCTACGTAAAATTCACATCTTCTTAAGTAGCAACCAAACCTTTCAAGTCCAAAGCAAGCGAATGACGTCGCGATATTTTTTTGTGCAGTCTCAATACTCCTAAAATCACTACTCGTTCATATACATGTTTTATTCGTAGCTAACAACGTCTACAAAAGTAAAAGACGAAATCTATTTTGGCGCCAAATCGATCCACATATTTTTACTAATAACATTAACATATAAATGCCTGCGACATGTTCCTAATATTATCATTGCTTTGTTTGTTTAGAATCGATGTCAATTACGATGCTTATTAGTGCATTTATAATAAAATTTGGCCATATCTAAACTGATAAAAATTCCAGCGCAGGCGTTGAAAGTCACCTTGCCGGCAGATCGTATCGAACCCGCTCCGAACAAGGGCCTCCTCGGATACCGCTATATAATATCTGATCGAGTTTAGGTTATCAACGGCATCCTTGAATCTTTAATGATCAGATTATAATTTAAAGGAGGTATAAATGATTTCTACTTTGATACAAATTGCTCATGAATGATATTGTTAATACTTTAACTGCGGCTCGCCCAGGACGCCCTCTGATGTATGTAACGTGCAACGTTCAGAAAGCCCTCAGCAGACTTCCTTCCACGCCGTAGGACTCAATTCAATAAGCACCCATAAACAAAGCAATTTGTCGCCGCAGACAGCCACGAGCGTCTCGGCGCTCTCCGGACACATCAACACTTAATAAAATTAACAAATCTAGACTACAGCCTCTATTTGCCTCATCTTAAGGTCCAACATGCTCGATCCGCTCAACTTCCAGCCGACGTCCACCATTTGACGCTACGGCGGTGACCACGCGCGTCTCTACCCGCGGACAATGACTTTCCACAATTTCATTCGATCAATTATCTTACTCCATTCCACCAAGATTAGTTTTTTGCACGTCGTCTACCGATTTCACTAAAAACTCTGCTGTTTTTTTTATCTAGTCAATACCTATCTATTGAATGGTTTTCCTTGTACCTACATGGTTTCGCTTCAAAGATCTCTGAAGGTCAGTGAACGTGCAATTATTGTGAAAAACCCCCTATTTAACATTTTGTACTTACTGTTCTATTTATAGTCCTTTTCTAGAGGTGAATATTCATAATCATAATCAAGGATCGTTGTAAAATTCAAAGGGCGAACATTTTGATTCATCATTGATCATCGTCATCACAGTCAATTAAGTATTTGCTGCACCAATATGCTTTAACACATTTAAGACTTGACAATACTTTAAAGGTTTATTGTAGTAAGGTGCGTTGGGGTAAGATTGAACGGATTTTACACGAGATGAGAGGTGTTTTTTTAAAAGTGATATTATACCAAGAATATGAGGACTAGTTACAGGAAGCTACGCTTTTGGTAAAGAGCACATATGAACCTTTATATTAAAACTTAAAAAAGGAAGTTACTAATACTTTTACTATTGAAAAAGTTGAAATAAAGTTACACTCATTACTAAAAAATCCATGGGGTAAGATGGAATGGTGACGGGGTAAGATTGATATAGTTTTTAAAATCGTTAATATGCGCCGTAGGTGAATGTGATGCATAAATTCCAACGGTATAGCACCGTAGCAGTTTAAAACATTATTTCATATTTAAAAAAAACCGTTATTTACAGCTAAAATTCGGCTTTCTATAAAATGATATTTCAGTCTTACCCCACTTTGAGGATAGGTAGACAAGGGTTCTCAAACTGTTCTTTATAGAATACGACTTAGCTTGAATCAAATCCCAAGACCCCCCTATACCAGAAATATAAAGAAAAACCTTTTTTTTGTGCATTTTTATACGGATTGTATTTTTATAATGGCTTCTGATTTTGATGCTATGTTAAGCTTAAATCGTAGTCTAACTTTCAAAGTTTACGACTAAATAGCAATCTCAAGTAAAACTGCTACAAATATGTGACAAAATTGATTTTGTCAACATGATGTTTTAAGCGGTCATTAGCCCTGTAAACTTACTCAATCATATAATCGCTGTGCAGCGATGTCATCATCATCCGTACGAATCATACGAAGTTTAAAGTTCAATATCTCAGAAACGATTTGACGTACCTATCGAATGTTTATTTCACAGGTAATTTTTGTTTTAATTACAAATACGGTAAATAAGCTGAAGATCTAAACTGGCTGACATTCTCTATTCAATTTTATTAACGCAACGCACACAAACACAGAAATAAATAATTAAATGCAAGTTCACGATAAAGTCCCGTCTAATTAAAATAATGTAGGTACTGTATAGGTTGTATAACAAACCTCTATAAACTACCTACCTACCTAAGTATATTTAATGAAAGTAGTTATTCCTCCACACTTTGAGAACCAGTGACTGTTACTATGGGGTTTGAAACCGGGGTAACATGAAAACAAAAATATTACCGTCTTACCCCTTTAAAAGTAGGCGGTGCAAGATTGAAATATATAAAAACTCGGAAACTAAGAAAGATAATTAAAATTCACATTGACAGGTAATTAAAATAACAATTACAAGCAAACGTACCAATACAACATCTCTCTAGCGTCACTGCAAAAGGAGTTACAAAACATGGGGTAAGATTAAAAAACATGATTTGAACGTAAAAAAATCACCTTGTCGAAAATTGACGATAACACACGACCACAATAACTGAGCGAACGGCACTGACTGAGGGGCGAGGAGCAACAAAATGGCGTTCTCAATTAAGTGCCCAGGAACCAAAAATGTGCACGGAATAGGGAGTTACGAACGGTTTTTCATCTTACACCGTTTTCCAACTTACCCCAACGCACCTTATTTAACTTGTAACTTTGAAATATTTCCGCTATTCCTGCTTAAATTTTAATATTAAACTTTGTTTAAACCTAAGAATGTTGCTGTTGTCATGATTTCCTGTCAATCAAACCTGGCATCATGCGCACTTAACGGAGTTCCAAGAACAATAAAACTAAATAAATATTTATACAGATTTTCTCCTATAAAATAATAAACATGCATAAAAAATAGCGGAAAATAATTGCAAGTTGTTGTTATAGTGTTTGTAGTCAAGTCACCCTATTAGTTGACCGTAGCGGCTTCCTCCGCCGACTCAATTAAAACTCATTGCAGGGGCGTGCGAAGTGACCGCCGCGCGCCCCACAGGATACAGGCCTCAACAAGACCATTTTCGGTCAATAAACTTAGAATTAGTTGGATCACAATCTATTGGGTTATCAAAAAATAGTTGTTTGAATCAATTGTTTCAAAGCCGGATGTCGTAACTTATTTATTTAATATTAATTTACGAGGTAGCTGTAAACATTGCGATGCATCAACTTGGTCGGCTATAAACCACCGCCTGATCAAAAGCAGGCTCTTTAATCTCGCCTAAGTTAGTATGCGAACAGAGTCATATCACGTGAAACGATCATTTCCATAAGAAATTAATTTTATAGCCACCAAAACTGCATGAAAATCTCCCTCTAACTAAAATACGTGTTCAGAATCGGAGGTTGCGCGCGACATATTTGCCGCCGAGAATGCACCAGCATTAACTGCATACGATGAGTCTATTATTAGTTCATCAGAGTAGTAATGTCAACTGCAGTATCCATATCATAAATCGAAGCGCAGGGGCTTGGGAAAAACTTCTCATAGAGCCAGCAGAGATGGTAGCAAATGAAACTTATAGAATGGTTAAGGAGAATCAACAATTAATAGCTCTTAATTAATTACCTTGCACGCATTCCCCCGATCGCGGAGATAAGTTTTTGCGAGCAGTGGCTGGCCGTCCCTGCGCTGCTAAACTGAGCTTACCTTTACTTGCATTCCTCCGATAATAATGCTCCGGGTCGATAATAATTGGCAGTGCGTCGGTTACGTTCGGGTTGGGAACCTTCGAAAGGCTTATTAGCGGAACGATTATAGCTTTCGTTTAATAAATGTCGCATGTGACGTTATAAAGTGTAATGCATATTTGTGTTCCCGATAACGCCCCCATGAGCGCTCGCCGAGCATTCGACCGACATTGATAAGCCAGTATTTCGGTCGACCTAAACACCTAACACGATAGTAACTCCGTTTTGTACCAAAACGAGCTGAAATTACTAACATTGATTAATGAATGCGATCCTCACCCACGATTATAATAATGTGTACCTGCTATTTTGAGATGCTGACAAGGTGTCCACTAATGTGCACCTACTCCTCCAAGGCATTAATTTTACGCATTCTCCGCATACTTTAACGAGAAATGTCCCATGAATGCCATGATCGTGCGATAAAAGTAAAGCAGTCGAGTCGAGCGCGTAGATTCAATTAATCACTGGTACTGAATTAAATGACTCTGAAATGTCAAGGTTATGTAAATAGATTGTGAGATTATGTTGTCATTAATGATCAAGCTCATTACGAACGTTTGCGTGAGGCGCGCAGTTTCGAAAATAGAGTACCTATACAGATGAGGAGCAAGGCGGTGAGGCCCGCGAATTCTGCGCCGATTCAAGGCGAGGCTGTGTCAGTGCCCGCGCGCCGCCGCCGCATGAATAAAGCTTTATTTAGAAAACTATAAAGTGATACGTAACATCTAACATAAGTAATACCCGTGCCGACTCTGGCCTCTCGGTATATTCCTGAGCGGCTATTGCTTTGCCTAACTTTAACACACACTTCATAAAATTGCGCGAAATTTTATGTACAAAAGAGCGATTAGGGTGCAATGCAGCAGTCATTTTAAAAATTCGATTTGTGCGAATTTAAATAATCTTATCGTTGAAAAACACCTACCTAAATTAATGAAATCTGGCGAGCGCTGGTAAATGTAGAACTCTTAAAATAAAATCAGTAAATGGCCGGAATATGAAAAAGATTCAGATTTAATTCAGCACCATTATGCAATCGATGGGTAGGACAAGGAACAAGGTAGGTCTCAGCATTTCTATGACAAACAGTCATAAATTTACAAAAGTAGGTAACATCGCAATATTCCCAGATGAGCAAGCTAAATATTTATAAGAATGTTGAATATATGAATACATGTAATTTAGACGTCTGGAATGCAAATAGGTACGTCAAGTTCGTTGAAATCGATTCATATGGCAAGCAGGCAGGTGCCGGGGTCACTAATGGGATTCCGAATGGGAAATGGGAAAACGTGGGGCCACGGCGTGGGGTTCACCGGGGTGGCGGCGCGCGGATGGCGCGCGCGGGGCCCGAGAGGACGCGGCCCGCTCCCAAAATAGAGGCCACTTTTATTGTTCGACGAACCGATTCGAACTGGTTTTATAGACGCTGGAGTTCTCAAGGAGGCGCTAACCACCCCGGCCTCGGAGGGACCAGTGAGGCGGGTTACGAACCTCGTCCCGTAATTATTAGACAGTGTCGAGAAAAGTGCGCGAGATCTTGGAATTTAAGGTTCTTTTGGGTTTCTATGACTGAAGGTCCTTCCTTATTTAAAATGAGTTTGCGCAAGAGCTTCGGCTCAACGCGAACTATGTAGATAACTACCTGCATTCTACATATTTGTTCAGGAAGGAAAGTGACAATTTTAATTTATTTTTACAAATTCTAGGCAAGGGAAAACCTTTATTTAAATTTATGTCAATGATAAGACCATTATTTCATTATTATAATTGAAAGAAAATTGCTAAGACGTAACTTCAAACATTAAACCGATAAAAATATTTCAAGTATAGGAACATTACCGCACGTACTGAGTGATTGTTCGGCCATGTTGTTATCAGCACGTTTTGGCAAAAGCATCTGCCGCGCAAGAGTGCGCGAGTACCTACTGATAAACGTAATCCTTCGGGTTCACGGCCGCCGTCGTCATCTGCGCGAATGTTCACTCAGACCTCGCCATGTGGACTCTTTATTTCGAGGTTTCGCACAAAAACACTAGTGGTTAATACTTATTACACATAATACATTGAACTTTATCACGTGTTGTAGATGTAGTCAGCTTGTTATGTGTTTTTTTAGATAATCTGGCATTAGTCAATATGTTTATGCGTTCAAGTTTGTGTTTAAAATATCCTCTGGTGTTACTGACGATTGATATATATTCGTGGCCACGGATAGTCCGGGTGATGGCATCACTTTGTGAACGGTACTGCTTATATACCTAAATCATTATTTACAGGATCGAAGTTTTGTCGAACTCGCTGATATAGTTAAAACAGTATTTAAGGGTTTCAGGCTAGGGATCTGATTTTCCGACTTTCGTTGTTAATCTATATTTATAAAAATCAAATGCCACATGTATGACGAATCATCACATGAGAAAGGTTTGACCGATTTGGCAGACTAAATTTTGTTGTGTTTAGGACAAGGTTACAAAGAAAAAAAACACCCTGATGACACCGGGCGCGAACAGGTATTAAATAATAAATATCAGAGGCCAATATTATATGAATTGACTTAGTTTCAAACAAAATTCTGGACTCGCAGGTACTTGCTACGAGACAACGATTAACATATGCACATTATACAGCGTGTCCCAGAACTTGGCGTAAATACTACGGCATAAAGAAGCTCCTTCTTTGCCGGTCCAAAATGTAGTTTTCTATATATTACTAGTTTAGGAGTTATTAAGGTTTAAATGATACCGACAAAGAACGCTACCTTGATGAACACCTTTGCCCTCCCTTGGCTAAAAATACCTAATTCGTAATTATAAAACTTGATATCTAATCGTCAATAACGTAACAATGTATTGAATTACACCATAATTCCAAATTATTAACGCATTCAAAATAAATCCACACTTTCTGAGCCACTGAAGCATTTCTAGTTTTTCATTTAACAACTTTGACTCTTGGTACTAAAAAACTTGATTTAGCCCTACAATGCATGACTTTTTATTTGTGGAAAAACATATACCTATGATATGTACTTATTGTGGTTGTTGTGTTATTTACTTATGATAACTTTAGAGAAAACATTTTTAAGTATGAGTCGGAGTATATAGATGTCGCTGCGTTTTTTTTAATATTTAGTTACTTAGTTGTGACATATGTGTCACTGCAAGCATTGTGGGGTCAGACTATGGTGGCACGTTATCTCAAAAGTTGGCGCAGTTAATAAAGATTTTGAAAATCGTGCAACCAGTACTATTTAATATGGCCAAAAATAAAGTAAAATAAAGTTCTTAAAAATATGTAAACGTTAGGTTGACTGTTTTTTCCCATCATAACCATTGGGTAGGTAGGTAAGTCGGTAGGTACTAATAATTTGCACTAAACCTAACGTTTTCATATTCTATAGGCTTCATACTTTCGATTAGTATGTAATTGGTCTATTAAACAAGCAATAGCAATTTAAAAAAAAGTTCATTCTTAGTTTTTTTTTAATTATGGACTGTACTGGACTGAAATTTTTCAGGCAACCTATTCGCCATATATTACTTAACATATTAAACATGATATAAAATACTTTTTATCGAATAAACAGCTGGGTGAAGGTCGTCTCCTATTCGGACATTAGACAATTTTCAGTACGAAAAGTAAAGTTGTAGAATGAAAACCGAGAAAGACTTTAGTAGCTTAGAATGTATATGGATATACATATTGTGGATGCGTGGATCTTGGAATTATGTTTTAACTCACTACATTGCAAGATTATTGTAGATTGAATATGCAGTTTTATTATATGTAGAATTACATATTTATTATAGCTATTTTTAGCCAAGAGAGGTAAAGGTTTACATAAAGGTAGCATTCTTTGCCAGTATCAATAAAACCTTAATAACTCGTAAACGAATTAACAGATTAATAAATAATAAATAATAAAAAGTTTATTTAATTTTTTTTAAAAGGTTAACATAAAAAATATCCATATATATCTTGGGCGACCGTTATACAACTTAAAGAAAGGAATTTGTCGACTACAAAACGTGACATAATATTAATGTAAACTGAGAACTAAAACTAATACATGCGAGGATATTAAATAATCGTATAGATATCAAATTCTTAGTGGTTACAAGTATAACTTATTATAACTATTCCAAAACAATCCTATACATCAAAAAAAAGAGATTTTGACTTATATATCAACGAACAGCCGAAACTACTGTACCTAGAAACTTGAAATTTGGAACAGGGGTTCCTTTCATGATGTAACTGAGCACCAAGAAAGGATTTTCCGAAAATCGACCCCCAACGGGAAAAAATGGGGGGAGTAGCGGGAAACTAATTCTACGCGTACGAAGTCGCGGGCGTCCTCAAGTAATTTATAAAGTTAAAACTATATTCCGGGCCACTAAGAAAAGGGCTTTCTTATCCCTTAATATTAACGTCAGATTCTGGAATATCCTGTATAGATCAATAAATACCTACAAAGGTACATAGAAGACATATTTCTCTCTTCCTTCTACTTTTCCCTTGTGATTCTCCCTATTTACGATGCATAGATATTTCTCTGGTGTTTCTGGTATAAGTAATATTCTTGGTATAGCTTAGTCAATAAGGGAGATTGAATCAAGACACAACATGAAGTTCCCATTCGCTGAAACTTTGCTGGGTATAAAAAAATATTAAATCTTATATAAAATTGTTTATAGGTATACTTTACACACATGCTTTACTTTTAATGGGCTTCATATATGTATTATTATTAGATAAAAAAAAGGTATTGAAGCTATACTTCAAGTAAAACGGACAAAGCAATTTTCGGCTGGGTGTAAAGAGGAATTTTGGAAAATACTGTGGTTTGTGTTTTAAGTTAAAAGTAACAATAGAATATGGTATAAAAAGTAATTTTCCAGTGCAAGTTAGATAAAAATATCATAGTTTATTAAAAAGGTATGTATTTATGTCTGAAAATACAATTGTAGGCATTACAGCAGGACACTGAAACGTAGCATGAATTATTTTTCTAATTAGGTTAAAGACGATATAAAAATTAAGATAAAAATGCCAACCTTGCGTTGTGTCCTTTTTGCTACTTAATAATATTGTAATTCAATTTAAATAAATTTATTTCTTGATTCTTGATCTGTACAGAATCATCTGACTGAATAATTACTGTAGGATTTCACTACCTACCTATGTTTCCTTGACGATTCATTACTATCCATGTCATCCACTTACATGTCATCTTATAAAAAAGACATAAAATACAGGGTACTGGCATCAACGGTATTATCGAGAAGAGATCTCTCCTTTATAAAGCAATGATGCGACCGCAACTCTTTGGCGCAATTTTGTAACGCATATAAAATTTTCGCGGGGTATATTATTACAATGGTAATTGTTACACAAAACCGCACGCAGTATTGCAAGACGCGACCGCTAGTTCTGCGCTTTGTTGTGGCTTGCATCCCTAATCTTATATATCTATATATACATACGGACAAAATATGAAGTTTTTGAAACATAAAGCACGATGTTAATGAACCACAATCGATGAACTCTTGTTTAACCCAATAAGTAGTTAGACGAAGTTTAAGGTATAATTAATACATATACCTACATGGAAATAAACATGTCATAGCTAATGTAGTTTCAACTGGATTGGAAAGTTATTTTCAATGTTTCGGTAAAATTTACATATTATACTAAACCGTAAATAGCAATATGGAAGTAAGCACAATCTTTACATTACCTAGTTGGGGCTCCTGCATGTGTATCCTAACATATATTAAATACCAACACAGTTTTTTTTTAAACTAGTCTGGCTTATTAATTTTCCATGACTCCACAAAAGTTACTACCTTTTCCTGTTACTCTGTACTCTTGAATTCATGCATAATCAATTTGAATGCAACATCAATAAAGAACGCTCACATTGGCGTTGACTCGCCGTTTCGTTTTTCTGGCTGGCTCTATTCGAAATGTACAGGTTGAAAGACAATTTAATAATCATCGGGCTTTATGAAGACAAACGAATAACAATTATATTCCTCTCAATAGAGAATGTCAGCCAGTTTAGATTTTTGGCTTATCGTATTATTCATTAAAAACAAAAAATTGCTTTAAAAAAATCATGTCGATACGTCAAATACTTTTCGAGATATTGAATTTTAAACTTCGTATGCGGCGCTCGAAACTCGGCGGCTAGCGCTCACGGATGATGACGTCATCGTTCAACTGCGGTACGCGCCCTTATATGAACGAGTAAGTTTACAGGGCTATATATTTTTAACCGTAATAAGTAGCCAGTTGAAATTTTCACAGAATACGTGTTATTATAAAATCTATCGTTTAAAACTATAAAATGAACAATAAATCAAATCCCAAGAGGGGTGCCCATACAAGAAGCATGAAAAAAAATCTTTTGTTTTAGCATCTTTATACGGATTGTATTTTTATAATGACTTCTTATTTTGATGCTATTTTAAGCTTAAATTGTGGTCTAATTTTCATTGTTTACGACTAAGTAGCAATCTTGAGTAAAACTTCTACAAATATGTGACAAAACTGATTTTATCAACACGATGGTTTAGGCGGTCACCCATCCTGTTTTAGACTACGCTTGTAGTTGCTTAACTTTGTAAGTCGTAATACTCGTAATTATTTTTACGAATTCGTTTTGATGTTACTATGGTAGTTATGGTTAGGTATCTATTGTTTTGTATTACATACAGTTTAACTAAACAAACTTTCTGTCACTGACCGGCTTTTCTGTTTGTAATGTTTGTCGAGTAAGTTGGTTAAATAAAATTAGAATAATAAATAGGCACTTTTAATTTTGGGTTCACCGTTTTTTACATAAAAATACCAATAAAGTATGTTGATAGCTAAGGTGAAACATGCCAAAAATTAAAAACCAAGTGCGAGACGCAGGACACAGGCGGCCGAGCCTGCAGCGGTAGGTACTGTAGAGTACAAAGATATGTATACATTTGTGGCCCTTATTTCAATGGAATAAGGTGAAAAAGTGTATACATATCTTTGTACTCGACTGTACTATTCAACAATATTATGATTCACGCAGTTCGCTATATACGCGGTCTCGTACAGCGTACCCGTAGTTTTAAGGGATCTTACTCGTTTAAAATGTCGGAGCCGTAGAAGTCAAGATTGTCCTCTATTGTACCAAAGTGTAACAAAGGGCGTTGGTCCCACAAAAAAAAACCAACACACACTACCTTGAGTGAGGAACCTGGTAGCGCCCGCGCGCGAAATTTGAAATCGATGTAATGAATACACGAAGTATCAGAACTACTACTAGGTCAATCAAAAAATCATGTTTTATAGTTCGTTCTTTTATACGGTAGCGATATTAATTCTACATTACTTAACACGAAATTTGTAAAGAAAGGCCTACCACCAAAGTTAAGCAACCACCGCTTACCTAAACATCGTTTTGATTTAAACTAGGCACTTTTAAACATATTTGTAAGAGATTTACTACAGTTTACTGTTTCGTCGTAAACTATATATGTTAGTATGGAGTTTAGATTATCATTTAAGCTTAATGTGACACCGAAATAAAAAGCTATCATACAAATACAACCCGTATTTCGTCTTCCAAAGTTAAGCAACTACACGCGTAGTCTAAAACAGGATGGGTGACCGCCTAAACCATCGTGTTGATAAAATCAGTTTTGTCACATATTTGCCGAAGTTTTACTTAAGATTGCTATTTAGTCGTAAACAATGAAAATTAGACTACAATTTAAGTTTAAAATAGCATCAAAATAGGAAGCCATTATAAAAATACAACCCGTATAAAAATGCTAAAAATAAAGATTTTTTTTCATGTTTCTTGTATGGGGACCCCTCTTGGGATTTGATTTATTGTTCATTTTATAGTTTTAAACGATAGATTTTATAATAACACGTATTCTGTGAAAATTTCAACTGGCTACTTATTACGGTTAAAAATATATAGCCCTGTAAACTTACTCGTTCATATAAGGGCGCGTACCGCAGTTGAACGATGACGTCACTCAAGAAAGATGGCGTCCACGCGCTTTAATGTTATTGACCCAAATTTCAAACGTTTGTAGAATCAAAACTACTGGGTCTATTTGAATGAAATAAAAAGTATTATGTTTGTTTATTTATAAACATTACTGTTACAAAGTTTCAAGCGATTTGGCGTACCTACTGACATTCTTCATTCAGCCGATCGAACCCGTCCCGAAATGGAGTCTGTTCGAAAAAGCTCTCCAAATTGGCAGCACATCACGCTACACAGCGCAAAATGAACACGCACACGAGGCGCAACATCAATTATATCGCCGGACAATCGACGCCGGAGACAAACGTTCCGGCCGAAGTTTCCCACGGGGCGGGTGCCGCCCGCCATTCCGGTTTTTGCCAACTTTTAAATGTTTGTTGTCAAATTAATCTGTAGTCACTTAGTATGCGCAAGCGAGGACTAGTCGGACGACTATTCATTCATAGCGGTTGGAATTCTAGATAGCTCGTGGCTCGCCTCGACCGACCTTCGTCGGGCGCGGCAAAAAGTGTGTGAGTCGCGGAGTAGCCTGCGACTACGCAGCCGCGCCCAAGTATGCGGCCGCGCCGGTCCCGCAGGACCAACGCGAGCGCCGCGGCGCCTTAACTGCTTCAAGAGTTACATCATTCACATAAACAAGGCCCGACTGAACCTAATCTCACAAAACTTATGATAATTTCTACTTGTTTTGCATGTTAACATTCATTCATTGTCCAACATTTTATGTAAAATTTAAAAGCCTTATATAATTCCTACCCATGCATGCGAGTGTTAAAACGTTCTTGTAACAATTATTATAATAGCCGGCGGAGAGTGCTCTACTTCAATAACATTCCAAGTTTTTGAATTTAGTGGTTTCCAAATGGCGTAGGCGGAGTGTGTATGATGCGACTTGGTCGTTTTTATTCCGCGTACCTAATCGAATCAGTGGGGAATGAGGTGCGCAGGAGTGCGGCGCGCTCACGTAACCATTATTGTGATTGGGAATGATGGCGGCGAGCTTTTGAACGTTTCGTGGCTCCGCCGGGCTGCGCGTCCAGTCGCTAACCTCATTATGGATGCCAGTGAGAATTTTAATTGCCAAGAACACATTGATCATTTTAATCGCACATTTGCTGGTATTCCTTGGTATCGGTTGCACGATAAAAAGTGACGGATACAAAAATAGGGTCGAAAAAAGAGCCAGACTAAAAGAAAGATTTCTTTTAGCAACATTGTCACAATTTTTGGAGACAATCTCAATAAATAAACACCTCAAAATACGTGCACCGAGTCACAACCGCTCTAGTCCTTCGATCCGAATTCAGAGTAGTGTTTTCTTACGACTATGTTTTTACATATTTAGTTAAATTGACCTTTAATTATTATGATTATGAATTGACTACGCTCTTCACGCGAGACGCAATTCGATGCTCGTTGTTAAGTAAGAAGTTGTGTACTACTTTGTTCCGTAAAATTAAACTGAATGTACCTATACATTTATAGTTTTGAGCTCTACTGTATATACTTTATATACTTCATATTACCATATACAACGCCACCGACACGCCTGGCTTGTTCAAATTCTAATTTAGTCGCAGTGAAGTCAACAATTCATGCCCGGGCATGATTTATATTCAAAGTGCTCCCTATACAAGTTGTGTTAACAGTGCCAGACTTTATAATTTTAATGCAAGATGGACCCGATCTGTATTATTAATAGAGCCGGCGCGGGCGCAGGGGCCTCCGCGCTGAAACCCATCGGCACCTCCGTGACGTCACGCCGGATGCCGCCCGCGCCGACAAGGACAGTAAACATTCGCAGGTCAACGCTCGCTGCTATCGCTAGCCCAACAACTTAATTCGCCCATAAAGTACCCAATACCACTCGCAGGATGTAACGTATCCACGTTGGCCGAAAACCGTTGAGTTCGAAATCTTATCCCGCTGCTCACAGTCGGGGACAGAATATGGTTACCTTCAAGTTTAAGGCTTTAGCGTTATTTTTTATCTTACTGCAGTAGTAATGTTTTGAACGGGGCCTCTATTCTACTGGGTAAAATAAAAACCATATTACCTTTGACGTGTTGTCGTATTATGGTATTGTTTTTAGCTAGGCCGCCATTATTGTCAAGTAAATTAGACCTAACGACACGTCGACAATACGGAACCCGTCAAAAGCATTAAGGTTTTACTGTGAAGAATCTCAGTCCTGTATGTCAGTATGTATGTTTGTTCTTTGTTCCGTCTACGTGGATTGATTACGCTAATCGTTTGGCCCAATTTAATTTTTTACAATCGATGTGTCGTTAGATTCCTCTTAACGTCGCGGTAATTAATATAAAAAAAAAGATATTTATAAGGATATTGCGCATGAGAAAGTAACACATCTACATAGATGACAATATCTAAACATGGGGAACGCTTTGTTTCATATAATTTGTAGTCCGAATATTCATAATCATCGCAAGTCATAAAGTGTTTTTTACTGGAACGGTTTTTATTTCAGGATTTTTGAAGTAGGTATCTAGCTGGTAAATGAGGTTCGGTTAGATTAGGTTTGTTTTATAAAAACCCTGAAATAAAAACCGTTTCAGTAAATTTATTATTTGAGGTTATTTTGAATATCACAGACTGTAATTTTGTAACTGAGGCCCTACTTTGAAAATCGAAGTTCGAAGTGACGTTAGCTCCATCCCTTTCTCTCGATTTAGTCTCAAATGACGAGTGACAGGGATGGAGCTAACGTAACTTCCAACTTCGATTTTCAAAGTAGGGCCTCTGTTCTATTTTGTGCAATAACAAGCATACATACATCTTGGAAAGCTATAGCATAGTTATAGCATAGAAAAAAGAGTTTGGCACGTGACACATTTAAGTTTCTAACCCCAACAACAAACAAGAGATTTTGTATATAAATTTCACTCTGACTCGTAACAGTGCCCTCATTTTTCTCACATTCTTTTTTGACGAACTATATTAGGTAAAGAATTGGCATTGACAATACCTATTGTAGAAATATAAAGACTGTTTACAATTCAAGTAAAATATTTGTACCCTTTGACTTAAATGTAGTTTATTGTAAATTTATTTGCTAACCAGATTTTTCCCTATTGCTATTTTTTTTTATTTAGCACTTGCGTTGTTACTAAGTAGTTAACAAGACGAATTATTGTTCCCTTATCTAAGTATTCGCAAAACATGTGGGAATTTCCCTGGGATCGCCAATCGGCGGCTGACACAAGATAATTAATTTGTAATTAGATATCAACTATTACGACAAACAAAACTAACCGCAAATATTCCGATACTTTTTATTATCATTTAGATATTTATTTAACTTCCCGTAAATTTGGAATTTTACACCAAAAAAAAAGGAAAATATCAATACTAAATACAAAAAATAAAGATTATGAAAAACCTAACCTACGTGTGCCGCCGGCAGCGGGGCAGAGCTCAAGCTATACCGGTGGTTAGGGCTGCAGCTGTCTGAATCTGGCCCTTGATCCAGCCTTCTAGCGAGACTCTCTTGAGGTTTTAGTCGACACTCTCCGCTATGAGACCGTTCGCGGTTCGAAACAACTATCTCTCTCAACTATTTATTACTAGCGGACGCCCGCGATTTCGTACCTGTAGAATTAGTTTCCCGCTACTCCTCCCATTTCTTCCCGTTGGGGGTCGATTTTCGGAAAATCCTTTCTTAGTGCTCACTTACATCATGAAAGGAACCCCTGTACCAAATTTCAAGTTTCTAGGTACAGTAGTTTCGGCTGTGCGTTGATACATCAGTCAGTCAGGTTAGCCTTTTATATATATAGAATAGAGGACGCCCGCGACTTCGTACGCGTAGAATTAGTTTTCCGCTACTCCCCCCCCATTTTTTCCCGTTGGGGGTCGATTTTTGGAAAATCCTTTCTTAGTGCTCACTTACATCATGAAAGGAACCCCTGTACCAAATTTCAAGTTTCTAGGTACAGTAGTTTCGGCTGTGCGTTGATATGTCAGTCAGTCAGTTTAGCCTTGTATATATTAGATTACAAGCCTTTATTAACTTGCTTCGGTTGTACGAGTATATCTGTCATTTCGGTTCAATCTCGCAAGTCAATTTTGAACCACTTCGTTATCGTAATGGGCTGAAATTTGGAATACTACATAAGTACACCCGAAAGCAATGCAATATTATGATATCTAGGAGATGATCTGATGATGGAGTCGGAAGGTGGCGACAGGATCTCCGCTCTAATAAACGTGGACCCACCGAGTTGGGACTTGTTTGCCTGGTCTCGATCAGCAGATAAAGACTGTATAGTCACCAGCAATAATATATTATAAACATTGAGCGCAAAAATATCTGACGCGTCTTTATTACTAGAGGTATAAGAGCGTGTCAGATATTTTTGCGCCCAATGTTGGATAATATATTATTGCTGGTGACTGTACAAAAAGGTTATCTCAAAAAAATTTTTGGTTAATAACTTATTTATACACTGGTAATCGTAATCATAGCTGGTTAAAATCTATATATTGCACGTAAGTAGGTATATAGGTAAAAACCGAGCGATTAATATTATTATCAAGTTAATGACAGCTTAAGTAGGTACAGAATTAATCAATTATCATTCACATGAACGAGTGGACGAAGTTTAAAAATAAATTTGACTGTCAGCAACTTTTGCACAACTAATATTAAAAATTATCACCAGTCACTTTATCAACAACCGATAAAAGGTTTAACGGTATTTGTTTGGTAAAATCTGGCACAAATCAAACAAATAATTTTGATGACAGGCTAAAAATGTAAGGAGGAAAAACAAAAAAAAATACCTCCTAATATATTTAATGCGGCCATAGTCCTGGCCGAAAGCTAAAACTTCTATTCTAATGTTTTAACCATTCTTGGTTTTAATAATATTTAAACTGTTGACGTTGTATTGTGTACCTAGTCCTACTGTCAAGTAAAAAATCACAACTATAAAGTCAAAAATATGATTACGATTTAAAAACAAGACGAGCTTAAACAAAATATAATTGAGGCCGTTATACATAAATTAACCCCCTTAAACGCTGAGTAACGGTGGTACAGCTATAGGTACAATGTTTTGTCCTTATCTGTCAAATTCAAATGTCACAATGCAGATAAGGACAAAACATTGTATAGCTATACCACCGTTACTCAACGTTTATTAGTAAGGGGGTAAGTGAATAAATAAAATGTATTTCAACAATGATGATCTGACGGAATAAGCAGTATGCGTAGATTTTATTTACCTACATTGACTGTCGAGCAGATCATTGCAGGTGCTGAACTCTTGGGGAAAGAACCTAGTTTACGGTGGGGTGGACGTCCGAATATCCAGGAGTAACAGGGCTACAGTAAGTACCTACTATGAGTTTTGGGAGTACAGGGCCGTTTCAATCGAGTCCGGAGGGGCAAGGGTCACCGAAGAAATTTAACCCAACCCACTTGTAGGAGGCTACGGATCTAGTGCTACGTCGTAGCATAACAGGTAGGAAACGGCTACGAAAAAAATAATTTTGTCATTAGTGAAATTACGGCCTTCAGAACTAATTAAGGACCCTGGATTCGCTTTCTAAGTGAATTTAAAAGTTTTTAACACTAATTTAAGATGTTATGCTGATAACACATGGCTTACACTTCAAATCATTATCGTCATTATCTTATTTTGTGTAAGGCAGTGGGAAAAACTTCTTCGTGTACCTACAATGAGAAAAACTTCTTCGAAATTGATTTCTGTAGGTGAGTAAAATAATTAAATTGTTATTTTAAAGTTTGAAATAAAATATTTTAAACGAATAAAGTATAAAGTACATAAACGTTTATTTACTAAATTCTATAATAAAGAAAGAAACTTTTCTAGAATGATGCTATATGGACTATACCACACCATCACAGCTGGGAAAAAGGGCCCTAAGCTACTCAGCCAGGAAGTTATTGTTTGATAATCATACAAATTATGGGAAAACCTTTTTGGGTTTCAATCTTCTCTGTTCACAGGGTGTTCACGGCACTTAGTGGTAAGGTGGAATGGTGACTGTATGTTTGTTAACTTCAAGTCTAGGACCTGACGGTAAGTATGTTAATGATATATCAATTATAATAAATTAATTGTGTATTTTTACTAACCCTAATCAAATACTGTGAAAAGTGCATTGTAACATTTAGTATGCAAAGAACGTTGCTCGGTGTCTCTCTGTCACTACAGAGCTGATTTGCTATTAAAAATAGTACAAATGTGCATAACTGCATACCGCTTCTATTTCGCATGCCACTAATGCCTCATAGGAGCTCATAGGCCATATGGAAGGATGAACTATAGCGAGATGTCAATGTCAACTCAATGTTCCTAATTGTCAATGTAAGGTACCTTAGATGAGTATGTTTTTGATACCAATAAGTAATGATTATAATATGCTTCGATCTTATTTATTTCTTAGACTAATGTTACGTAGATATTATTAAAACACCTAAATTTATTAATAACATTAGATTTAGCCTGGGGCTGATATAGCAAGAATGTCACAAGGATAATTTCTTCTCTCAGTGCGTCTCACTCTTACTCTTACTCTCTAACTAGTAGGTATCTAAGGGAATCATGAAATACGTACTTCAATACACTGTACTAAGTACTCATTCTTGTGTTATTCTTGCTTGATTCACAGGTACAGTCTAAAGCACTAATATCTATACGGCCATTCGCGCCAAATATAGTATACATAGACCTTATTTTTTACGCCTTGGGAAATATATACTAATTTATGACTTTTACTGTACTTACCTAACTTACCTTACCCACGAAGATATCGTTCAACACAAGCCCATTAGCCAGGTAGGTACAGGTTTTATTGCCTATTTTATTTATTTTAAAAGGGCAGATTTACCTTCTGCTCATGATCCCAAGAAACGCAACAATGAGTAAGTAGATGCAGTAAACAAAGCAAAGGTTATTCAACTAGCACTAGATGCACTCTGGTGCACCGCAGACGGCGGGCGGCCAGGCGCGACGCTTCCCGCCGGGCCCCGCCAGTACTGTTATGACTATTATCATCAGCTGATTGAAATTGTAATTTTTATCCGGCCACAGCAATAGCCAAGACAGGCAATTATGCTGTATACACTCTTTTGTTTGAATATACAGTAGTAGGACGGTTTTCATTGCAGTTCTTATTGTATAACACTCATATATAACGAGAATCGACACAATAGGCTATTTGACAACATTGAAAATATACTACAAATTATAGTCATCCGATAGGAATTTTGGTTATCTGACAAGATAATAGCGTAAAACAACATATTTCACTTTATTTTAAACGAAATTATTTTTATTTTTTAGAATATTACCTGAAAGAAATTGTACCTAATACCTATTTTAAAAGTTTTTATCTGTGGTAGAAACGCTATGTGAATGGTTTGCAGCTGTGGTTACTTGCTGGTGACGTCACGCGCAAGTAACCACAGATCATAAGGGCATATCTCTTCAAATGAATGTTTATTGTTTACTTGCGTGTGACGTCACACTTGTCTTATAGCGCCATGATAGAAACAGCGTTTAGCGCGGTTATGAAAATTTGAATTTTAACATGGATTTTTATTGATAATACAGTAGAATCTTAAGGAAATATCAATGCAGTGTGATAAATAATCATTTGAAGCGGTTTTCTAAAATTTGTCAAATAGCCTATTATGAAATAGAAAGCCTGCTGTGTGAATTGCGTTTAAACGGCCCAACCGATTCTTGAAACCTAACTAATTAAACTAGGTTACTTTAAAATCCGAATCGGTCCATCCGTTTGGGACCAACGATACCACAAACAGACCCTCCCCTCTTTTAGCGGCGGTGGTCTGAAACCCTATATGGGTTATGTAACTATAGCAGCCCTTCATCACTTTGGTGGTTGAA
Source organism: Acleris cristana (assembly GCA_948252455.1). Classification (NCBI taxonomy): domain Eukaryota; kingdom Metazoa; phylum Arthropoda; class Insecta; order Lepidoptera; family Tortricidae; genus Acleris; species Acleris cristana. Next base: position 7,552,751 of record OX411778.1, read on the forward strand.
AACTCGTAATTAATAGAATAACATTAACCCATGTCGACATTCTGTATTCAAGTGTATTTTAAAACATAACATATATGTAATACTCGGCTTGTTTATTTATGTATGTAAAGTTTTTTTAGCTTTTAATCGCTTTAATTTTGCAGTAACAATGATTAGATAAATAAATTCCTATACATACCTACATACACTCACTACAGAATTACCAACAACTCTGAAAATGGTGAACATCTTAGACTGATTTTGCAAAATGTGGTAACAGAATTAACAACAAGTTTTTAGAGTTGTAATTAATTCCTATAAAATTATTATTTCAAGAAAAGTGAGGCAAGTAAATCAAATAAAGAAAATATTAGTAATAAATAGCAAGTAAAGCCGCGTCCTGGGCTGAGAAACTAATCTTTTACTCATCAATAAGTACCTATATTGCGCAAATAAATGTAGGTACAGTGTGCGTGTGAACAATCAGCTTTCGAGAAAACCGTTTTAAGTGGCGACAATCTTGACAATAGTGCCTTAATTTATATCTGAAACGAAAGTTGTTTTTATATTAATGCCATTGTTGCCGCTAGTTACTCGGGTTAATTGAAGAACGAGCACACGTGTATATCTGAGCGATCTGTGATCTAGTGTGTCATCTGGAATTGCATTGTGCACATAAAGAACCGGATGACTGCTATTTTAAATGCCACAGATGCACCTCTACTTGAAAACTTACTTATACGCCTCTATTCCCGACGGTAGAAACGATATCGTAGTTGACCTGCGCCTCTATTCCCGACGGTAAAAACGATATCGTAGTTGACCTTTTATGGTATTGTTATGACGTCAGACGCCATTACTGTCAAGTAAATAAGAGCTATCAAAACGGTGACAATACGATAACAGATCAAAAACGATATTGTTTTTACCGTGTTGAATACAGGCTCTGTTATGGTATTGTTATGACGTCAGACGCCATTACTGTCAAGTAAATAAGAGCTATCAAAACGGTGACAATACGATAAACGATATTGTTTTTTTCCGTGTTGAATAGAGGCCCTGTATTATAAATTTAATCGTACTTAGACCAAAATCTAATACCTAGGGGATTCTGTAAAAAGTACATTTTTGGGACAAGCTTTTGTTGCTGACTGCATTTTTTTTTGGTCAGTCATTATTTGTTTGTCAACACCATAGTAACAAGTACTAACTTGGTAGGTCAACGTTAAGTATAACTGAGATCCTATTGCCACCTTTCAACTGCATCAGATCAGCTCTGAAATACCATAATAGGTACCTACTTATTTCATTATGGTTTCCATGTTTTCCAAATTTCAGCCGATTCTATACCGGATCTGAGTAAAAAATACTAAAAATTTACTTGCAAGATTTCAACTGGACTGACAGACATACAAATGAAGAAAGATAAATATAAGCTTATAAATAAAAAGACCATTCCACTTTAGTCGTGTGGTATGTGGAAGGCCTTGTTAAGTGTTGCTTTGCCCAGCTTTATTAATTTTGTCTGAAGAGAAAGCTAAGCCGACGCGAGCCAAGCCGCAGGGGTTCGTAAGTGCCTTTGTAATATATTTGTAGATAAGTCATCTTCCCTCTACCTACCTCGTCCTTGGGCCAGGCACGAACGGGCTGCTTTAAACAAAGCGCTCGGTGCAACTGAAATAAAACTCACTAGATAATCATGTAATCTTTGTTAAAGAAGCTCAGCTACTAAGGTTGGAATATTGTTCTTAATACGCTGGCTTGCCGTGTGACGTCTCTGTCATTGTGTTACAAAGTTGTTTCGCATAAACAAAGCGGGCAGCCAGCAGATTCCTTGCAAGCAGCTTTACTGTTGGGGCTAACTAGGTAGATGGTGCGCGGAGCAGAAATGGGTTGCTCGACAGGGTTTGGGCAACGGCAGGTCGATTCAGATCGGTTCGATTTCGAGTTCGAAACGATGTATGCCTCATAGAATGTGCTCTCTTTCTCCACGTATGCACGTGAGCTACAGACCTGTGTGTCGTCGGGAACGTATATTTCGATTCGAAGAGCCGGAATAGGGGCCAGCGGGCCGGTTGCATTCCATTTCGCCGCGTTGCATTACGCGCCTCGTGATTCCGAGAAAGAGTGATGTCCCGCTCGCACTAAGTATCCGTTGATATTGCCTATGTTTCGGAATGCTGCTCATTGTTTGTGCTCGAGCTTGTTTTAATATGTATAGGAAAGTTAGGTTAGGACTCTCGTCCCGGCGCTTTCATGGAAGGACTTCGAGATTTCGATCAGTTCGTGTTTGCTAATTCGGAGCTCCTAGGTTCCCTAGCTTGAACAATGGACAATTATCAAAAACTTTGTAGGTATTGAAACCGAATATAAACTTGATTAAAGACATCATTTCTAAATATCCCGCCAATGAACTAATCTATCAGACCATAACCTAAGATAGTACTATGTCATATTTATCTACTTACTAGCTGTCCGCGCCCGGCGTCGCTCGGGTGTGTTTTTTTTTCATACATACCTTATAAAATATACTTTACGTCCTATTCTCAGACCTACTGAATATACACACGAAATTTCACAAGAATCGGTGGAGCCGTTTCGGAGGAGTTTTGTTACAAACACTGACACGAGAATCTTATATATTAGATTATCTACATTAATATTATAAGTAGGTAGGTCGGTATATTGTACGTAGAAGGATCTGCTTAATCGCTACCTATGTTTGTACGTAAGATCTAAGTAATTTGTAGTAAAACGGCGATGCAAATTTCATCATAACCGCAGAATGCGCGTCGCCTGAAGAAAACGAAAAAAGAAAAATAAGCGAAACAATAAAAGTGTCGTGTCGCCCTTATGTTCGCCGGCCGGCTTAGCACGCTCAACACACGTTGACCCCCGCGGAGCTCGCTGACCGCACCGGATAATTACTAATACAATTTATATATCGGTGCTAGAAAGAAGCATACCTATCAGCTAGGTACTCGTACTTACCTAGCAAAAGGAATTCTGTACAGTGTTCTAAAAATCGACGCTGTAGGTACAAATAACATAAGTCGCCGCGCCGGCCTCTGGCTTATCTCAGTGGTGGCCGTACTACCGGTTGGTTTTGCTGTAGAATTTGTCGACTCATGCGACATATATCACGGTACACAGGTACAAGTGTAAACTGTGCTAAGTTAATGCAAAACACAGGTAGTATGTTAAGTTTAATTTTCATTAGCCCTCGAGCAAAATCGTTTGCTGCTGCCGCGTGGCTGTTAGTGTCTATTGTCTGATTTGACCTTTCACTAAGAATGTGACAGCTCGTTTCTCTGACAAACAACCACTTCAACTGACAATCATTAAAAATATTTAAAATAGAAATTCCTTTGAAAATTGAGTGCTATTCAGATTTAATTGCAAACTGTGACTATATTTATGACGGCTTGCTTTTGAATCCTATAACTGGAATATAATCGAATTATACGTATAATGAATTAATCACCTAATGCAAAATTTTAAGATTTTAACTTTATGTCTCGAAGTCAAAAAGTTAAATGTTGAATTAGGTACGAGTTAGGCACTGTAATTCTAAAGTGGGGAATTGCGGCGCATTTTGATAATAACTTTCGTAAATTTAAAAAAAATATACTTTGTACCTATACATAATATTTAATTATACGATTGTCATATTGTTTACAAAAAAAATTTTGGCCACTTGCACCAAAAATTTAAAGCTGAGTTAAGACTAACTAGAGTTAGTAAATGTCAGATTCACACGAAAACTCAATTTTGTAAAAAAAAACGTGCAATAGTGGCCCTCATGTGATATGGCTATAAAGTTGTGTATCAAATTCATAAAAAAATCCGAACTAGGTTACAAATGCCTTGTTGATCTGTCTATATGTTCTCTAATAATTGATTATACCTAGGTACCTACACATAGCGCGCCGTTGATGAAATTAGTTTGATGATTTGTTTTAGAAGGCACGTCTATACGGACGCGTTACAACTATAAAGACCAGGTACAAGAAAGAGTTCCCTTTCTTGAGTTTTTATCTATAAAATCGACGATGACTGCATCGTTATGCTAGTGTGATTGCGGCGCGAAGGAAGCCGGCCGAGCGGTGATTAACGACGCGCGGTTATAGCGCACTTCCTGCGCGCGCGCCGGCCAGGCTCCCAGGCTCAGGCACCCGAGCACTCGGCCACTCGAGCACTCGGCTGGTTCGGCAACAAACCAAGGTGTAGGGTTCTTCATCACGCTCGCAAAAACTGGCCATCCAGCACCGTCGTTTCTCGCAAAGTGCGTTTTGCCAAGCATCCTGTCCGTTTGATAGCACAGGCGTTTGTTTTTCCGTACAGCGGACCTATAGTATGCATAACGATAAGTTAGCGATTTTCGAAAATCGACAGAATGAACGGTCTTTAATTGGTGAACCACTATAGAACCTTGTCGCATAAAACCAACGATTAATTCCTATGTAATTTCTATCTCGTTAATTGATGCTGTCATTATGACAAGGTGCTATAGTGGATCAACATTTAAAGTCCTTGATACTATAGGATACCTAACTACAGGATAGACGTAAGATCGCGTCGACGCTTATGTCAACTCCATACATTTCGAGTCTATGGGTCATACACAGATTTAAGTTACCGTCGTTTCTGTGGACATACCCGAAGTTAACGTTTTTGATGCCTCCACATCCGCATAAACGGCGTCAGGTCTACTTTAGTCCTATCAGATAACACACACACACACACACACACACACACACACAAGCCATTAACTATTGACCACAGGAGAGACAACTTTTGTTTTTTGAGTGTGTATGACACATATATAAAACAGAAACGTTAGTATCGCTTGCATTTTGGCTAGGCCTAGGTACTGATACGACTTTAAAGCCTTCAAAAAACGGGCCATTTTCTGTGAACACTTAGGTACCTACACTCAAGCATACAATAAATGACATCAATAAGTCAACACAAAATGCTTAATTCCAATAAATCGCCTAAGTTCTTAAAACAAACAAAGAACGCTGTTGTGGGCGAGCCAAGTTAATTAAGCTACGACAACGAAGTTTTGTGCACTTGTACTTACCTACCTACCGCGAACACTTAATAATGCCAAAGTTGTACGCTTCAAACGTATTCATTGATCTCAATGTAGAGCAAATGCACAAATTCCTTGATAAAAAATAGTGTCAAGTCGAGACTGATACTGTTTTTAACTACCATATTTTGATCTCAGACTCTACAGGGTTACTGGTTATTGAATACATTCCTTTTAAGGGGATATAGTACAGTCACCAGCAATAATATATTATCCAGCAAAGGGCGCAAAAATATCTGACACGTCTATTACTAGAGGTATAAGAGCGTGTCAGATATTTTTGCGCCCAATGTTGGATAATATATTATTGCTGGTGACTATGTACAAGTCATTTGCAGCAAAAAAGCTCATATGGTACCATGTCCGAAAATGACTTTTTTTTCTTTGGCGTTTTCTGAAAATTTGAGAATTTTTATCAAAGTTCCTAGGACATTTTGCTACCCTGTTTGAATTACTGTTTCATAATAATTTGCAATGCACTTGAAGTTTGTTATCTTTTTACACATCGTTTGATACCTAGTAAACCTAGGTAGGTAGTTATTTCAGTAATACACATGGTTCACTAATGTTTCACCGAAATACGTTTGACCGAATGAGTCGTTTGGCAACTGCTTCATTTTCCAACCCGCTTATATTTCTGTAACTGTAAATATTTCAGATTTTTTATAAAAACTAACCTAACCTAACCTATAGGGTCTACACAATGGTACAAAAATAAATCCTGAAATATTTGCAGTTACAGAAATATAAGCGGGTTGGGAAATGAAACAGTTGCCAAACGACTCATTCGGCCAAACGTATGTCGGTCAAATGAACGGACCCCAATACACATACATACATGGCATACAATTATTTTTAGATAATCACGTTCAAGCAACCAGAATTGTAAATTTCATAGTAATTTAAAAAACTTAATGGTCTATATCTAAGCAACTACTAACTTTCGGACAGGGTGCCACATGACCTTTTTTGCTGGAAATGAGTTGTATCCCCTTAAAAGGAATGTATTCAATAACCAATAACCCTGTATACATTTGCTTAGTTCAGGGGTCAAACAATACCTATTGGAATTTATGCATAACGCTTAACGTATGAAACATATAGAATTACACCAAAAACGGAGTTGTTGGCTGCAGTGGTCAAAGGGTTAAAAGCCGGATGGCGAAATGCGTCAGCATTTGACAACCCTCGTTTCTCATGTCATAGGAAAAGCAAACGAGTACAAAGGTCATCTGATGGCAAGTGGAATCCGAGACCCAAAGACATTCGCATTCTCAAGACTACAATCCTAAGACTGCAAATCCGTTGCCAACCCTGAGGATTAAGATGAAATGCCTCAATAGTAGTAATTTGACCGGTTGTCTTATTTTTACTGCTCCCACGTTTTTAATTTCTGCTTCATCTTTATTATAACTAGCAGAAAAGGATCCGGTCAGCTAAGGCCTCATGTTTCGAATCGCCACTTCCCATGAAAGGCCAGTTCTCTGAACGGCCACATCGCTTCAACCAAATTTTTTTTATACATAGGTATATCCCCGGCCGGCAAACAAAGATCAAAACGTTGACAATACGATAACAGGTCAAAAACGATATGGTAAAAACCTAAAAACTGAGGAAGTGAGAGCAGCTGACCAGGGCCTCTATTCAACACGGTAAAAACAATATCGTTTTTGATCTGTTATCGTATTGTCACCGTTTTGATAGCTCTTATTTACTTGACCGTAATGGCGTCTGACGTCATAACAATACCATAACAGGTCAACTACGATATCGTTTTGACCGTCGGGAATAGAGGCGCTGTGGTCGTTCGGGGAAATGGACGAACTGGGCAATGGACGAACAAGGAAATGGACGAACAATGAACAGTGTGTAGATAATTTTGAGCTCTTTGTCTGTCCACCTACTTCTGCAGCTCACTGTATACCTACCATGTATATTGCTTATCATTATCAGCTATCAGATTTTCAGATTAGATACTTTTTGTTAACTAAGTAATTGGGATTGCACCAAAGTACGAAATGCACTAACGTCCATTTGAATTTACCGCCGTGTGCTATTATGACGTTTCATTTGTAAAGCAAGTTACACACTGCCATTTCCAGTCACATCAAGAGGTTTCTGAAAAAAAAAACTGTTTTGTTTTAATATTTGTAAACCGTATACTCTGGCAAAGAAGAATTTGGGTAATATCAGTGGCCCGTTTCACGAAGCTACAAGTTACAAATTACAAGCGGAACCCTCTTTCTAGCAGTACGAGTTAGAAAGAGACTTCCGCTTGTAATTTGTAACTAGTAGCTTCGTGAAACGGGCCTCTGGGGCCTGTTTTATAAAGCTACATATTACAATTTACAGGCTACAAGTTTCCATTTGACACAACGTCGACCAATGACAACCAGCCATTTGAGAAAAGTTGCCAGTTTAGACCTGTAAAATTGTTACTTGTAGCTTTATAGAACGTGCCCCAGAGGCCCGTTTCACGAAGCTAAAAGTTACAAATTACAAGCGGAAGTCTCTTTCTAACTCCTCCTGCTAGAAAGAGAGTACCACTTGTAATTTGTAACTTGTAGCTTCGTGAAACGGGCCACAGATCTCTGTTCGGAGTTAATGGCAGAATGATCCAATTTTTGCCTATAATCTGCGGCTTTATGTGTGTTGCCACTTAAGAATCTTACTGGATGGTTACCACGAGTTACTAAATTCAAAACTTCGGATGCGCCAACCCTCACACTCATCATCCGATACTAAATCGAAAGAAAGGGATGGAGCTAGCGTAACTTCGAACCTCGATTTTTAAAGTAGGAGAAGTAGTAGTTTCCTGTTACCACGCGAAACTCTTTTTGCCTAGCTTTCAACACCGAATTCAAATGATTGCTACCAGCACAAGTTACAAGGTTGATTAGTGCTCTTAGATTAAATCTTGTTTATTTGTACTGGGGTGTTGTTTTTTAAACAAATAGCCTTTAAATTTGCTGGTAGACATGGCATGACATGTGTGCAAGTCTATCAGCCTCACAATTCGTCGGCAAATTATTGACCGGCAAGTTTAAGTTTCGCCGCGCGTTATTATATTTAGACTGCCAATAGAAATTGCAGAAGTTGATTGCTGTCTCACTTTAACTTCAGTTCTAGAGCAAGATGCACAATTTTGTTGTCTTTTTCTAACTTAAAAGTTAGAGTTAAGGGCTTGTTACACCTTCCTAAATTAGTCACTAACAAGAGGGATGCCGCAATAAGTTAGATACGTATGGAGATATCTCCATCTCGTTCCAACGTATTGCTGCGTCCCTCTTGTTAGTGACTAATTTAGGAAGGTGTAATAAGCGCATTAGACAGCAGTCAACTTCTGCAATTATTATTGCTAGTCTAAACCTCGCTTAAGGTAGTGTAAAGGTAAGGAGTTAACTAAGTACCACTTTGGCCCAGCTGCTTCGACGACAAAACCAACGTACAAATAGGTAGTATTTAACTATCATAAAATAATTTGATGTGACTATCAACCTCAGCTCACCGATTAATAATTCGATAATGAATTGAGAGGAGTTAACCTAACAGCTCAAAACTCCTTTGGTCTTTGAAAATAAAGGTTGTGACACGGTGCCGCAATGGAAAATTTTAACATTCTCGTGTTAAACGTTTGAGGAACAGAACCCTAAAAAAACTTTAACAGTAATTATAATAATGATCTTTATTTTAAGCATACTCATACCTATTAAAGATTAGAAAGGAACAAGTAACACCATATTAAGAAAAACGTTGTTTTACCTGGCGTACCTACTTCGCAGTTGGCTAGGTACAGGAACTAAGGTACTTAATAATTTAGTAGTAACTAAAAGACCGCGGTCGTGCATTAGACAGGGAACGTTATGCTTGTATCTCACTCTGGCGAGTGCTTGTGATTGCTGAATATGGGAAATCAAAGTCCATAAAAGGTAAACAGTGCTTCCGCAGAGCAACGACCGATTGTGTTACCTACCTCTAATTTAATTTATACATTTTGTAATTCAATCAATAGGTTCCTTATATTTGTATTATTTTTGAACGTGACCGTGTCTGTGTAGGTTTCAGAGCAATCAGATTGATCACGTTCTATCATAATTGAAAAACAAACAAAAGTCGACTTAATTTTAAGCTCTCAGCAAATAAAACAACTTAAGCCTTAAGTAGGTAGGTATATCTTTAAATATGCATTACGGTAATAAGACGCTTACGCGAGTTTTGGATAAAAAGTAAAGGCCCAGATACTCGGAGTTAAAGAGATAAAATTACATTCCATGTAAGTAATGTAATGAATAAAATATACAGTTGAAAGTACGTACATCTTGAATGTATTCCTATCTTTATTACCACTCGACTCTCAGTAAAAAAAATGAGATGAAAACTTTTAAAACTCCAAGGTTAACTGGAAGAGATCCGTTAAAGGGATAATTTTGCCTTTTTACATAAGTATTTTATAATTAACTAAATGTACTTTTGTGAAACAATTTCTTTTTTTGATTTACAGAATTTACATACGATACTTAGGTACTTACTTACTTTAAGATAAGTAAGTCGAACAATGCATGCATATCATTTTTGTATAGCTTGTCTTGAAATTTATAGTTTGGTAAAAATGGGGACGCCGTTAGGAGTAAAATTCTGCCGTCGTAACGAAAAAGAGTACAACTAACAATTTTGTAAGAATGTTCTAAAAAATATTCTTCTTCTTCTTCTTCGTTACGATGGCAGAATTAGCATACTGACCTTAAAGTCCCGGATAGACGGGCGAGTAAGTACGCGTACTTAAAGCTCGACGACCTTTGTCGCCCGTGATTACCTTTAAAAGTTCGCGTACTTAGGGTAACACACGGGGGAGTACGGTCGCCGAGCCATAAGTACGGCGTACTTATTCGCACGTCTATCTGGGACCTAAAACTGCTACTTACTAAGATGGTGGTTGCCACATCAAAATATTGTTGTTCCTCCTGGCACCGTGTCAAACTCTTCTTTTCGAAGCTATTTCAAGAGATATTTTTATTACAAATTTAATTTAATACTGGGGGAAAAAGAAACGGACTATGAAGTCCTGTAATGATCTGTTTTTGACACTCATAAGAGAATAACATTTTGTGAGCAATTAATTTAAGAATCGTACCTAACTACTCATGAGTGAGTAAAAAGAGTGTGCCGTAGGTATGGTGTCTTGTTCCATAGGTGTAATTGTAACGTAAAAAGGACACAATACAAACAAATAAAACATGCGCACCCATTTCCTTTTTGGTCATGTCGCGGATCTATTATTGTTTATCTTTACATTCTAGATCTCAGTATTTACACATTCTTGTGAATATAATTGTGAACCTGCCTTTAGCCTGAGAACCACAGGCTACACATTAAATACGCATGTGGTTAATGAAATGGGTTGACGTCTCAGATCAAATCACAATCGATTTGGTATCGATTACAAAATACACAGTGCTGTGACACTTATAGTCCATAATGTATTTTAAATTAATATATGATACTTAGCTCAAAGTAAAATTACAAAATTGCGGCTTTAGCTTTATTTATGCCCGAAATTCAAATTATTTATTTGCTTCTATCTAACTTTTAACTTAATTCAAGGATAAGTATTTGAGCGCGTTTCGTACGGAATTATCGAATGTGTGATGCGTCCCATACAAAATCTATGGAAGACTTTCATTCGAGAGAAGGGGATGGAGCTAACGCAACTTCAAACTTCGAATTTCAAAGTAGGGCGGGCTTGTGATTTTTTTTTTGTACGTGACGGACCTAAGGTTAGGGTCCATCTTAGTCCTTCCCAAATTTAATATTCTGAGGGTTTTTATATTTTATAATTTATAATATATGACGCTACCAAAATATCTGTTATTTTTTTTATTTACTTCGGACGCTAATTACCTACCAACGAAAACTTATCCAAGCATTTTGGCACAAATAATCTCTACCTAATTCAGACGGGAAACATGTCATCCGCGATGGAAGACGACTTAATAGCTAAATAGGTACTTCAGAGAACGTGCTCACACTTAAGAATATATTTTCTGAAGTACCTAAACAATAAAAAATAATAAATTAATAAACTTACTTTTACTAATTTTATACGCAGATTTTCTCACATTATAGGTACCTACTTACTTAAAACCGACCCATATAGGCACAAAATGACCATTATGCCACGAGACGCTACCTATATTAAAATGATATAATTAAAAAACTAACTTTTAGTTGAATTCATATATACTTACATTCCCTCCTTCATTCCCAGAGTGGGGTAGGCAGAGCTACAGAATTACCAGCAAGTAAAAGTTTAAAAGTTTTAAGTTAGAAGCTTACTTAAATATATTTAGTAGTAGGTACCTATTTCACAAAAACTAACTTGTAAATTGATTTTGTAGGTAAGATCCAAAACAAATGAAACTTGTGTAGGTAATATAATTTTTACAGATTTAAATTGTATCACAGTTTGAGAAGCTTAGCTCTTTTTGTAAATTCATGAATGAGAAGCAAGATTCGACGTAGCCACACGAGTGAGCGAGTGGGAGAACAGTGTTATGTATGTATTCGATTGGAACAACAGTGAAGTTAGTCGAGTCGGGCGGGAGAAACCTGCGTGCGGGCCTCACGGGCGGCCCCGCCCCTCTCCCCGCGCCCGCCGATCATATGTTCAGCGCGCCGGTTCGCAGCGACCGCTCACTGCGATTCGGGCCCTCGCCGTCGCTACATCTATACACGCTCACCGCTTCGTTCGCGCACGATCAGCTGTCGCGAGTACGCAAGCACCGCACAAGAGGCAGAGCGAGCTATAAGCCGCAGTGCGGTGTGCCATGGAGCTGCTGTGTGCGGAGCGCGTCAGCCCGAGCAGCGCGCGCGAAGGGGCGCCGGGCCCGCGCGCCGCTGCGCCGGACCCGGTGCTGCTGCGCCGGCGCGTGCTCGACAACCTGCTGCGCACCGAGGAGCGCTACGCCGTGCAGGCCAACTACTTCGGCGCCGTGCAGACCGAGGTCACGCCGCACATGCGTCGCCTCGTCGCCGAGTGGATGCTAGAGGTGAGGCGCCCGCATGCAGCCGCACCCACCGCACGCCATCTTGTGCGCGCCACGTGTCCTCGCCGGCGGCACCAGTGGCCCCCGTATGCCCTTACCACTGCCTGCTGACCGGCCCGTCCCGCCGACAAACCCCCAACCTGTCGCCGTGATCATGTGTTCCATTCCAGCTCGGTGACGACTTGGTAACCGTAACACGCTAATTGCCTGCCAGCCAGCCTTATCTATCGATAAATAGGTCTAGAGACATTGTTTACACCATCAGCTGATTATGTTTTCGTTGTCACATGTTAGAATCTTATTAGAATATGTTTAAATATATTTTGGGGTTCCTGTTAAAACTGTTGTTTCGGTATCGTTACAATTTTGTTTTTATAATAGCTACGCATAAATGCAGCTGTAGATAATACGACCGCGAGGGGCCCCGCGGCGCGCCGCCGCGCCGGCCGACATTCTATTTGAATAATCAGCTGATTTTGACACGCACGCACACAGCTGACGCCGGACGCGCTTTTATCTTGTTACATAGGTACATTGAGTACAGTGTACGCGGTCGATGTGTTCTGTTCATAAATGATAGGTACTGGTATGGCACGCCATAATTAAAGTTTTAATAGCTTTTATGAACGTCGCGCGGCGCTCACCGTCGCTAGGTAGGTACGACCCGTACAAAGGCCTACGTATACTTTAAAAGCGCACGTCGGGTTCGATGACCTGCCGCGTATTTGAAATGATTTCGAGCCCTTTGCGTGGCTAACCATTCGAAGGTTGTTAATTAGGAATTCATCATTAATGAATGAGTGAGGCACGTTGTTTTTGAAGAGGTGATTTAATTAGAAGTGCGCGTTGGATGGGCAGCGAGTCGTATAGTTGGGGGAGGCGGTCAGCTGTGAACGACCACGTGGTCGCGACTCGCGACGTTGGCGGTGACGTCATGCGCCGAGTGCGATGTGCGCCCGCGCCCTAGGGTTGCCACTTGTCCATTCAATCTATAACATTTGTATTCATATAAAATACGTTCATAATAATCTTAATTCTATAGAACTCTGTAGTGAAATAAGAAAAACGTGAAACGTTAGTCCTTGTTACCTACTTAGGCTTAGGATATTATTCCTGTTAACGACTCGCTGTTGTTTAGTTTTACGTTTTTCTATTAACATGCACTAGTAGTCAGTACCTAGACATAACAACTTCTTAAAGTAGTTAGGTCTTGAAGTAGTTAGGTAATCAATTCAGGAACCGAATTAGGTTCGCAATGACGCAATTGTACCATAAGGTCAATGCCATCTTTGCTTAATTTTACCTCCATACCAACTTCATTTAAGTATACCTATTTTGCTGTTGTAAATAACTATTGTCATCAGCAGGTTAAACAACTCAAACATTGAAATACCTAATACGCTACCGAACTCGCTGCGCTGGAATTCATCTAGCATAGGTAGGTACTTTGGTTGGTAGGTACACGGTTTTACGTGTAATACCATTAATAACGTCTGGATTGTAGTTTAATTATCTACGTAACTAGGTATGTACTTAGTTGTTGTTTCTTAATGCGCAGTCTTCAATGTCGTCGGCTCGTCGGCCTAATGTCATCCGAAAGTCGTCCGTTGAAAAATAGGTACTTAGGTACCTACGGCAGCTAGACGATCAACCGAAACAGGTCTCAGAAATTTAAAACCAAATTACAAACAATTAAAACAAATAAATTTACCTACATACCCACTTAATTATGTTATGAGGAAATATGCTTCATTAATATTATCTACTAGTACTTATACATAATACTTTGTATGTTCCATATTGTCAAAGAATTTTAGCGATAGGTAGTTATTACGTAGAGTTGTAACCACCTGGACTTGTAGGTAGAAATATTTGAATCGATATACCGAGAAAGATTAGCGCTCGCACCGATGAGGCTAGACGAGTGACGAATCAGCTGACGGCATCTCGACCGTGAGACAGTCAGCTGTGGCAGGCGCGCGTCGCGTTACCGTGCGAAACTATGCGGGAACAATCCTCGGCACTCGTCTCCCATGACACTCTCCACTTACTTCATTACGGCGGGTGTCATCCGCTTTCGCTTTCCCCGCTTTTCATTTTACATCCTAAGCTTATCGCTCCGGATCTCGCTTAGAAATACAATTCCCACCGTCTGGATTCGATACGCTAGATTTTTCCTGTGGGAACCGATTCGTTTATGCTTCTTTTACGACTATCGGTACTCGTACAGTTACCATTCCCGAGTACCTGTAATAGCTATCAAAACGATTCGCTTCTTACAGGAAACTAATAGCTGCCTAGGTAGGCATCTGTCGGATAGGAATAAGTACGTACTTATTCCTGTTAGAACGCCGCAACATTAAAATAAACTAGTTGCATTAAACGTTTGCAGTGATAAGGCGCTAATACGAACCCGGTGCGACTCGGTTTTATCGCATCGGGGACGCATTACCATGTAACAATATAGGTTATCAGGAATTCCGAATGATAAACTCGCTCTGTTAAAAACTTCTTCCTTAAAATAAGAAGCTAATGTGAGTGTTGTTCGCAGGTATGTGAGGACCAGGGTTGCCAGGAGGAGGTGTTCCCGCTGGCGGTGTCGTACTTGGATCGGTTCCTGAGCGTATGTCCCGTGGGCAAGAACCAAGTGCAGCTGCTGGGCACGGCCTGCCTGCTGCTGGCCTCCAAGCTGCGGGAGCCAGGGTCGCGCTGCCTGCCTGCAGAACTGCTCGTTTTCTACACCGCTAACAGCATCACGCTGGGTGATCTTTGCGTGAGTACATCAATATATCCAGCGTCTTATAGGTGTTAGGATTTTTAAAGCAGAATTTCCAATAGTGAAGCTGGGCTCCAATTGGAAAACGCGCCTCTGTTCAGGCGCTTGTTGGTCAATCTTGCAGTGGACATTTTAGGTTAAGTTACATCTTGTTCGTGGACGCTACTTGCGTTAGAATGAGGAAATGGGAAACAATAGAAGTATATTTAACTTTCATCCAAGAAACAGCTGATCTCGTTAGCGGTACGGTTTCGTGAGCGCTTTTTGCCGTGCGCATGCACTGATTTGCACGGGCGGGGCAACTGGCTCGAGACGCCTTCGTGTCGTTCACCGGTTTCTAAGCCAACGCCGTCTGAGCATCCGTGAGAAATTGGAATTCTTGTATTCTGACTGTATACTTAATTAATAATTCGAATGGTATTGTGAAAATTTGTGTGTCATCGCGTTTAAATTTATCTTACTCGGATCAATTTGCTATGTTACCTGCTCAGCTCACTTGTTCACTTCGCTGATTTTAGTTTTGATTGCATTTTCGTCCACTCGTCTGTTTACCTAGTTACCTACTTTATTTTATTTGGACTAGGTATTTCGTGACCTTCGTTCCTTGAGGTTTATAAAACAAATGAAAAATAAGCTGCGCGTATCTGGCTTGGTACTTGGAAGGAATTAATTAATTTTCTTGTGTTACATAAAAAAACATCGCCAACCCATCGCGAACAAATGCCCGCAAGATCTAGATGTGTTTACGTTCCTGTGTAAAGCTATTTAGAGAAAGCAAACTAATAACACCACGAATAAAAATAAACTGCGTTCCACGAATAGATTCTTGATTCATAAACCGAGGTAAGTAGGTACCTATGGAGTTACTTATTTAATATCTTCGTATGCTCATGTTTATCGAGATATTGATAAGTTTTCTATAGGATAGCTTAAGTTTTTAAACTTTACTAACTCGTTAAAAGTATAAATAGGTATGTTTGAGTGTCTATCTACCTACTACCGTCCGCTTGCAGTTGTTAGGTAGTACGTCTGTATGAGTTTATGTAGTACCTACATACTCTTGCGGTTTAAAGATGTTGTTGTTGCAGCGTGGATGTGCTTGATGATATTAGCTTTCGTGTCTATTTCCGTTGCGGTCGGAGATTTTCCCACACTCGCGGCTCACGAGTCACCTTCTATCACCAACGCCGAAATTAACTTTATAAGCCACGTGTTCTTTATATTTCTTTGATATTACAAGCATTTATATTAATCGCGTGGAAATGCTTAACATATTCCGGTCTATATCGCTTATACTACTTTAGATTATATCCAACCGTTAAGTTAAGTTTAGTCTAGACATAAACACTTATTAGGTTTATATTGTATGGAAACCAGCGAGACTAACCCTTAATGTGTTATTTAAATCAAACGATTCAGAGCAAGTCGTTGTTTATACTTATACGGGAAATAAGTTTAGCAGTGCATGTAGTAGGTATTCTGCGCCGGCGCAGTGCATGCGCGCGCGCCACCCGCCGGGGCCTCGCCGGGCCCGTAGATAATGTAAGGCACATCTTCGCGCGCCGCACTCGACCCGTTTCTACCTACAAGTGCATTCCATGCGACTTGCGCTCGAGACAATAGAGGAAACGTTGGTTTACGACATTCTTCTGTATATACATGCGAACGTTCGCGAGATTAGATTGTTCATTTAGGACAGTTAGAGAAACGTTGAGGGCTCCAGTAAGGTATTGTTTCAAAAGTTTGTAACTTAACTTCGGAAGATTAATAATGATTGCTCGATAGTTCTTGCGCTGTTGACGATAATGAATTTCCGTAATGAGGCGGGCAGTAAAGGTAGGAGGCTGTGCATGGCGGAATGCGGCAGGCGCGGACAGTGTCCCCGCTTCTCGGAAGCGCCCGCGCAGCCCCGCGTTTCAATCAGACCAATTACAGACGAAGCACGCCGCATATTTTTTCTCACGCCGCGACCGCTTTTGACCTTGCTCGATGCCATATCACGAAGCGCGAAATCTTGTATGGAAATTTACGTGACCATCCATTTGAATTACGTTTTGGCATCAATATTTTTAAACCCCAGTTATAAAAAATTGTGTCTTGTTTTATGAAAATTGGGCCGAGCAAAAGTCGATCAAACGGAGAGTTTTTACATTGTCTTCGATAATTTTCCATTTGCTCTGGTCTGGTCTCGTACCTACTACTTGTGATGTTTAATAAGTTCCACACGTTTATAGCTTCAAATATGAAGAGATCGTAAACGGCTTGCCATTAATTAAACCATGTCGGTTAATATACAAAATCCCTTTTGTTCTTGTAAAGTTATTTTTCTATAAGGTCGATTTTCATTGCTACATGGTAAAACCTTCCATATTTTAATAAACATTAAATATTTTACTACTCATTTAAATGTCAATGTGAACTTTGCGATCGTCCAAATAGTTTTATTATTATAGTCTTTACAGATATTTATAAACTTGCAGTTGAACCCGCCATAATCTTGTGTCGGCTTCAATGTAGCATGATATCAATATCATCAGAGCTTCGACCCGATGATAAAACGTCTTGGCGTGTAGTATCATCGCGATAATTTATCGAAAAGATAATTTGGATTGCATTGGAATGTTTGTAACGTGGAGCATATAAAAAAAATTACCTGGTTCTCTCTTCTACGGCAGTATGAACGATCTTTTCGTAGCAGGTGCGTAGCAGCTCTACGAAAGTCGTAGACCCTCAGAATGTCCGCCTAAAGATCGATATATTTCTCGTTTCAACGGTTATAATTTTTAAACAAAGTCTGCTTTCTTCGGTCCAGACATTGTCTCCAGGAGGCGTAACGGTGCCGTCACACTGGGTGCTTGATGATCGTGCTAATGTTCATGTAACGGCTCATCCAAGTGTAGCGAATATTAAAGACCTGCTATGGGTGTCGGGGACCATTAACATTTTATGCAAGCTTAGCAAACTTCACTTCCTATTAATTATTTGAAGCTATGCATTACTTAGTAGTTGAGATGGAGAATGTATTAGGGAAAACATGTTAAACGCGATGTGCGCATTGTCAAAGTGCGCTCGCTTCGAGGCCCAATGCGAGGCGAGGCGAGTAAAAAGAGTGCACGGCCTGGCATCCGAGAAAACGGTAATGCGAGGTACCCACTGCCTGCCCACTGCCCACTGCCCAATACCCGCCCGACCGGTATGTCTCCTTGTAAAACATGCATTCTCACGTCACTGTACACCATTACAATAATTATAACATCACTTTACTACTTGCGGTACCACTCGAACAAAAGGATAATTTGACATTCCTTGATAAATTCAATGCCAGACAACGTGATTTCCATACGAAATATCCCCGATGTAGAGTTCTTGGCACTGTGTGTTGATTTGTGTTAATTCCGAACGCCTTTAACGACTAACGAACATTATATTTATTAAACTACTAGCAAGTATGCGAGTAATAACGTTTGTACGCAGCAATGTTATCGACGGTATGCGTTCCATTTGTTGCGAAGAAAACCGTGCTTTGGCGTCCCTTTTTATCTTTCGACCGACTTCGATAAACGAAAGTGGGACCTACTCCCTGCGTAATATCGGATTGGCTGCACCCTGATTGCAAACGCGTACAATGAATGCTTACACTCGCCTTAGCTAATAGAAACAATTGATAAAGAAAACGCATTTAAATATTTATGCGTTGAGCCAGACTCGGTGCTTGTTTTTGTGCGCAAACGGTGCGTTAACTGGCCGAGCGAACGCCGGCGAAAGGTATTAAAAGCTGGCAACAAATAAGTGTAAGTAAATGAGCTCAACCGCCCTGTTTGCTGATCTCACGAGCCGCGCTGTCGGGATTCTTTGCTGATTGAAATGAGCTCCATTCACTAATAAGAACACACGCTCTTCTGCTTTTTCGTTCGTTGGTAGTTTATGTTTTGCATTAAGTAATTTTATCGGCGTATTGTTTCCCACGAGCTGTGCCGAATCGCGGAGCAGCGAGAGGGCGAGGTACTCGGGAACCAGTCGCATTCCATTCGGCGGCCTTCTCGTCTGCGCCGCGCTCGTCTCGCCGCCACGAGTATCTCGTCTCGAGCCCGAGTGGAGGCATCATTACCACATGCAACCCATGCTTAAGTTTTCGCAAACATCTTGACGAGGTCATAAGAATAGTTAAAGTTATGCATTTAAAAACACTGCTGATATAAATGCTTTAAATTATAATTAATGAGATAGAAGTTAAAGTTATGAATTAGTTTTGCTTTGCATTTTTTTTATTGAATCCGATGCTCAATATCTTGAAACGGTAATAAAAGTCTTGACCATGCGGGCGGCCCCGGAGGAAGGAAAATTAAAAAATGTGGTGAAGACGACCGTCGCACTCTTTGATCGTGGCTATAAACCGCCGAGACCTCGTCCGTAACCGCCGCCGGAGTTAGTCATACAGGCTTTCAAGAATTCGCTGACGTTAGGTCGTTACGTAAGTTTAGTTTGGAAAGCATGTCACGTTTTACGCGCTCACGGCAACGTTATTATGCAGAGCTTAGAGCTAGGCTTCCGACCGATATGAGCGCCCCGTTTACATTTTCCTTCTATGTTAGTTAGAAAATATTCAGCAGAGTTCGGACCTGACTAATTAATTCGCAAGTTTATTATGATTTCAAGTGGTATTTATTTTCTAACCGGTAATGAGTGTTTCCCACCTATTTGTTGAATTCCGTGGTTGTTTAGTCTCAGGAGCGCGGTGGCCACGCGACACCCGGCGCATTGTTAAATCAAGCGGCGCTGCCACTCCGTTGGGTGAAATTGGATAAAGCATGGGAACCGAGCGAGGAATTCAGCGACGGCTCGTCGGGGTGTTTGCATAGCTTGCTTTATTGGCTGTGGCCGCGCCCCGCGCCCCGCGGCACCACATCCTCTAATGAACGCGCGCCGCCAGGGCTTGCACGTTTACGACCCGCATTCCATCAGCTCGGGTTTGCTCCCATGGTGCTGTATCAAAATACGACTTGTCCAATTACGTGCGAGCCGACTTTATCGACGATACGAAACTCTATATTAAAAGTACAAGCAAAAATGCAGTTTGAAACAGCAACATACTAACTGATAGCCGACATCCGTCCACGCTCGCGTGTCGCGCGCCGGCTCTGCGGTGAATGCTTTATGAGCACATTGTTTCGAAGACCTTATCTGCGACGCCGCCGCCGAAAGGCTGACTCTTCCATTTCGCGGTCGACCCGCATATGCCCAACCGCCATACCAATAAGTAGACTAAATGCTAGCTGGTTACCATTACACAGTAAAAACAACTTTACACCAAACCCTCGGTTATCTGGCGCACAAGCGACGAACACGACAATGTTGTGCCTTACACTGACAAACGATCTCATTTTGAATTCCAGTGATGAGGCTCATTCATTCACAAATCTCTCTATTAAGATCTAATAGGGCCTATAACGTCAGCTACGGCGATCGATTCCCGACTCTAAAGCGAGAGACGTTCAACCCACAGTCGTTTACGAATGGGAAGCAGTCGAGTACTGCCGCGCCGACCCCGCCGATTGAGTTAAGTAAACATCGAGTATTATCTGTCAACGGACATGCACCGCTTACATGTACGAGTGTATGTGTACACGAAATAATCAAGTTATTCATAACTTGAACCATTCAGATATCGCGGCGGTATCACTAGGATGACGAGTGAAGTTTGCTATTAAAATTAATTAATTTAATCTAGGTCAGGTTACAGTGGCAAGATAATGTTAGCCACTTCGATGATAGCGAAGAAATTATTGACGACCCGTAAACATTTTCGGCTTCAGCGTGCTTTAGTTTTCTGAGGGCCTGTTGTTTGATTAGTAAGTAGTTAAACGAACTAATCGTTAAATCTCAAGGAAATGTGTTATTTCGATTCCTTTTTAAAATTTTAACAATTAGTCGAGTTAACTACTGATCAAACAACGGGCCCTAAGTATTTGGAGCGTTGACTCGTATAACTCGTAGATATCTTTCAGAAAATGGTAGTTTGGTGGGCAGTGAGAAGCACGGCCGAGCGCACGTTCACTCGCATTCGTTAGATCCCACAACAATGAGCCTACCTACGGCTCGTTCCGGGAAGCCGAGCGAGACTCCGCGTGTTTACGATTATACGCGACGGATGTGGCGGCAGGAATGCCATTTTATTGTTTGAACAACCACCGCTTTCGTGCTTTTTCAAACCGTATATTTATTGATTATGGCATCTTTTAAAAGCACGTTCCACACTAACTGAAAAGGGCTTCGGTTATCAGTCGGCTTGTTAGGTAGATAGGATCCCGCTGTGAACAAATTCGAGACCAGCTATTTCTGACCATTCCAATACGATTGTCGATAGAGTATTTGATTAGATAGCTAGAGACGAAGTAAATTGGAATTGTCATTTGTCAACAGAGCTGGGAGTTGCTGGTGCTGTCGAAACTTAAGTGGGACGTGGCCGGCGTGACGGCGCACGACTTCTTGCCGCTGCTTCTGTCGCGGCTGCCGCTGCGGGGCCTCGTCAACACCGAGATGGTGCATCGGCATGCGCAGACCTTCATCGCTCTAGCTGCCAGAGGTGAGTCTCACACGAATTCTCTTTGTAGCCGAGGCATCGATTGCGGGGGGGAACAATACTACTGCTCATCCATACCTAATGATTAGCTTCGGCGGGTTTTGTTCGACGGCAGACGGTAATTAGCATCGAGATACCGCGTCACGACATTGTCGCGCCTTTCTTGGCCTTTGTCGACGCTTAGTGGCACGTGTCACTGAACTTCGCAGAATTTTATTCCGTGGCTAGAAGATTGGAAAATGAAGAAGCTAATAGTAGACAGAACAATTTTCTAGGTATATATTACTTTAAAGATGATGCGAAATTATTATTACATTTGGATTAGTTTATTCGGAGCTAACTCCGGTAGGAATCTTTTGTGTAAAATGCCATTGGGTGGTTTTGTATGAAGTTTCAAACATATGTAGGTAGGGGTTAAGAGTAAGTGCGAGTGGCGGGAGCGGCGGGAGACAGCGGTGTGTGTGGTGCGCAGTGTTGCGCCCGCGCCGGCGCCTCCCACGCCGCTCGCCAGAGCGCATTCCAGCACGCCTCGGGCCCCCCCGCCCTCTCCCGGCCCCCGTAACCCTCATGGGATCATATGTTTTTGTGCAACGGTTTTTGTTGTTCGCCGCCGACGTCTTGTTGTTTTTGTTCACTAAGTTCACGCTCCAGCTCTTTTATTTTACTAGCTCCTCTCGGGTATCATCTCTTACTCGTTAAGCCGTCGGTCTTATAACCTTAACCGGTAAGACGATAATAAATATGAAGCTTGTGTGAAAATGTTCAACGAGAGCCACGAGTAATAAAGTTTTCCCACAAACGCCTCCAGTTCCAGTATGACATTTATGAAAGATGCCCGAGATGGGTTATTTTATTTTGTTAAATTATAATGTCACACCAGTTTTATATGAAGCGATCGCTCCCCGAACAATAAGGCTACCCCGGAGCGCCGGCGGCCGCCATAATCGAGCTCGTGCATAGTTCGCGGTATCGGCGAGCGAGAGCCCGCATTATGTATCATTATTTGAATGGCACAATTTACTCTGGAATCATAACTCGTCAGGATATTAAATTTGTAATGGGTTATTTTAAAGACCGTTTAGGTACGGCAGTTGCAGCAGTGGCGAGAGGTCGTTTTATTAGTACGGTTAATTTCGGTCGGTCACGGGTGCGCGCTGCAGCCCTCTGCAGTCGACGTGGGAGCGGCGAGCGGGTTGTTGGGGCAGGTAGGCGGACGCTATCTGCGCGGCGCAGGTGGGGCGCCGGCGCGGCCGGGGGCCCGCGCGGGTGTTTGTTCCGGTGGGCAGCGAGCACTACCGATACCGGCGACGTCGGCGCGGTGGCCTCGGCAGAGCGTTCACCTCGCGAATAGACGCGAGCGCCGCCGAACCCGCTCCTCTATCGCCACATCCATTCCGTGCTCAAGGGCAATGCGACGATTATGTCACCGCCATGGCCCCTCGTCTCGATCACACACTTGCGGTTTCCTACCATAAACGTTCGAGGGATATTAGGTACTTTAATTTCATTTGCATGATAGAGTAGTTCATGTGATTAAATAAAAGTTTAAAAAACTGCTACAACTTACACGGAAAATTAAAAATTACTACTTATTTAGCTGATTAGGTGTGTAGGTAGGTATGTAGTTTGCAGATAGGAGGGCCGCGTCGGGTAGCAAGTGTTTATAAGCTCGGTACCTAATGCTCATATCGACTTCCTCGTAACTTCCTCTGCAAGCTAATGCTCTGGTGGCACTAATAAGGAAGATTGTACGAGCTGAACATCCGCCGCGTGTGGGTTCCGGCCGCCGAGCTCTGCTCTGCACTCGGACACAAACACAATGCACTCGCCTGTTACATACCAAATATCATTCTACGTAGGTAGTTATGATGAATTTAATAAGTGTTTCTTGGTAGAGCACATGATAAGTTATTGGCGAATGAGGATCGAGAGTGCGATTTGGGCGGTGGCTCGCTACAACTCGCAGGCCGGCTCCGACGAACCGGTCGCCGGGCCGGCGGGCGGCGCGGACAAGGCGGTAGGGCTGTCGCTGTTTGATTAACATCAGATTATGCAAATGCTCCGAGTGAGCGGTCGCTCTCGTTGTTTCATCTTTTTTTCCGCTCATTCTCGTTGCCCGCTCCCTTTATCTCGGGAATGCCGACATGCAAATTAAAAAAATGAAAATAAATCTTTTAAATGAGCTGAAAGAGTGTTCGATATCCCTTCGGCCGGAATAATGGGGTCTACTTAATGATGAATGGGGGCCCTTGAAGGCTTCGCTCGTATTGTCTGCGTCCTCGAGCTGCGGCCATTTGTGGTTTCGCGCTGGCTTGAATAGCTCTCGTAACGCCGTGGGAACGTCTCAAATTAAATTAGGTTCCACAGATCCTACATATAGGCATACATGTTTGTAATATGCGTTCGTTCCTATCTATAGGACTTGTCTACGTTCAAAATAAATATTCTCCTTGTTTGCGTTGTTTAAAAACTTGGGAATAATAATTGGTGATTTTCCTGCATAATTTATCGCATGCGACCATGCCAGCGGTTGATTATTTCATCGTTGGCATAGCTAGGTCGGTACTTACTTATTAATATTACAAAACAGAGGCACATCAACTAGGTTAGCGACTTGTGTTATTTCAGAAATAATGTCTCTACTAGTAAAATTGCCAGGTATTTGACTGTTGTTGGTTGTTCGCGATCTTTTTGCCTAGACACGAACCGACTTACCCGCTTCTTCCATTATCGATGTTTAATCAGCTGCTGGGACTTTGATAAAAGCATTCGCACACCTTGACTCACGTCAGAGATACTCAACTAGTAACACCGCTAGGTAACTAACTGGTAGCTAACTACGGTCACCATCATAAATAGCTATACACACACTGTAGATAGATACCTACCTTCTTGCATTAACGCCTTTAGCCAATTAGTGTGGTAGCTCAAACATAACTTTAAAGCGACAAAGCACTAAAGTGTATAGGTGGCTATGTATGATGCTACCAGCTACCACCGACGTGAATAGTAGATTTATAGAGAATCAAAATTAAAACGCTAGTACCACTATATTATGTAGGTAGGTACCTATAAACAGAACTTAATTAGACCGCGTTACGTAATAAGCCCACATTAAACCGGGCACTGGCTCGGAATGACCAGTTTTATTAGCATTTCACGTCAATTATCACACTGCACTCGTTATACCATATTACTTAAGACGTCCAGACCTAAAATGGTTGAGGATCTGTATACGTATAATGGTTTCGCCAAAGTATGTCCGTGAGAAATATTCGAGTGACTCGGTCGCGGGCGCAGGCTGTGGAATGTGGCCGAGGGCGGGTGCCGGCTCCTTTGAGCCCTCCGAGAGGGACCGACGACCTGAGTGAGGGAGAAAGCGCCATTTCTTCACCGGATGTACCCAAAGTGCGCGCATGAAAATGCTTTCGTCAAGTATAAACGACCATGCAGCCGCTCTACGACAATATTAAGAAATTTGAGTGGCATGTAATTATTTCACTAAATTGAAACATATTTCGTTTGATTCGTTTGTTATAAAACAGGAAAACTAATAGGATAACAGTGAAATGCGTCTTAACTAACCGGGAAATACCCAGCTAGTTCCTTAAAATGAAGGACGGCTCAGCTCGTTACTAATAGTTTTGGGAATCGTAGTTCAATTACAATAATAATGTTATTATTTTTGTTACAGATTACCAGTTCACGCTGTATTCAGCGAGCACGCTGGCCTCGTGCAGCCTCGCCGCTGCGCTGCGCGGGCTCAACCTGGACGGGCAGCTGCCCCGCTTGCAAGAGCTCACTGGCATTGATTTGGTAACTATTCTTTTTCTAGCATCATCATTTATACAGTTATATTTGGCTTAGGTTATTTCTATTTGCCCTACTATGGTGACAGAAGGGGGATAGTGTTTTTATCCATTAATCTTTGATCGCAGGACTGTCTCCAAACGTGCCTCGAACAAATTGAAGTGATGGTCCAGAACGTGATAGCTGAACGTCCCGTGTCAGCCCCAAACGGGCAGACGAGGGAGGCGGCGGGATGGACCCCTCCGCCCCCCCAGGACAAGGCGCATAGCAACGCCGCTACCCCCACCGATGTCAGAGACGTGCACTTCTAGCCCTCGCCGGACCGCAGCCGGCCGGACCAGTAAACGTGTTCACGTCACAGACAATCGCTTAAAGGTGCATCAGTACGAAAATACTTTAAACTAAACCTATAGTTGTTAGGGTGCATTAGTGATCGAGGACTGATACCAAGACTGACGGCACATGTCGTAACGTAGGTGGACGCCTACTTACTGTAAGTAAAGTACACGTAGCGTAAGTTTAGCGATAAGGATAAGCCCAGCGAGCTACTCGTTTGCCTCTGGTTTGTGTCGGTGGCGCGGAGGAGCGCTGCACTGAGTGATCATACTTTTAGATACATCTTCCAGTTGTAGTAAATATTGTTCTTGAAATTACAATCTACCTCTTATTATTTAAGACAAAGCCCTGTTTCTTCTGACTTGTAGCTATAAAAAAATATAGATAGAGCCACAAGCATAGAACTACACACACACTTTCATGCTGAATATTTGTGTGGGACCAAAGCATCATTTTGTTTTAGAAATGATCGAAACACACTTTTCACATAAAATTACTCTTCTATTAAATAAGGGGCAGTGAAACTAGGTTTTACATTCGATTTTATCCGAATGTCTATTTGAATCGTACTCTAACAGCAGTTGATTAGCTTGTCATTTATCACGATATCCATCAGGTTTACTTATATCGGGGGAAGGCAATAAAATACGCTTTTATATTATGTAAAAACTAATGTTACGTTCGCTAATATAATCATATTTATATATAATAGGCACTACACATAAACAATTTAACAGAATGGTACTATTTGACCTGTTGATGCCGCAGTGGTACGCGGCACGGGCGTCGCGACGGAGCGGCGCGGGGCACGGGGCTGTATTTGATTGTTTCAGCTCTCTCTAAGATTCTCTAAAAGACTAATGTTATGTAGGCAAATAAAATCTTGTTCCTCTCGTAAGAATATCAGTGATGATTAGGTTATAGTGATGTACGCCGCAGTTAGGCATCCGCACCTGTAGTTGTAATTTTAACATTTAATGTGATAGTGTCAAAAAATTATGAACTTCATATCATAGTCACTTCAAGTCATAATATGTTAACTAAGAGGTACTATTTTTGTTCGATAAATTAGGAAAATAGAAAAAAAATGTGATTTATTAAAAATATCCTTACTATAAATTGTAGTATACCTAGGTTAAGCCTGTTATGGGTAGCACATAAAGTTAATGTTATTGTTCCTATGTTTGCAACTGCCTAAAAGTCCTATGTAATGTTACACATGCAATAGTCGACCTCTATGTACTTAAATATCCCATTACCAAGCATTGCAATAAGTCAACGTTCAAGCACACTACTGTTACGTCGTCATTGTGATATTAAACCTACCTTATTATTGACAATAGCGTTAAGTCTGATGGGTTCAAGTTTAATCCATATTTCAAGAGTAAACTTTTTCATTCCTATAAGATATCCGCTGACCGGTTTAAGGTAAACTGTATAAAATAGACGATAAAATGTTCCTGTGAATTATGTAAGGCCACTGTTAAGGGACAAGCTAAACCGGCTACCTTCACCTACTGAAGTTACAGTGAAATGGCAAAAATAAAATTCATTATTATTTTTAACTTTAGTTAGAGACTAGGTCCAATTCAAAACATGTGCGCTAATTTGACATGTCAGTGCTTAAATTAAGTGGCCCGAAACTGAACTAACATCAAGTTTCACGATTCTTTTTTTTTTTAACGGCATTTAAATTGCCGGGCTTGTTTCGACTAGCACTTCCGTAGCAACGTAGTCTGTATGCTGCACTATCACCCGTATTTACAAACGTCACAACGTCTCACAGTGCTCACGAACACACAGGTTGGTTCAAATTGTCTCATAAACAAAAGGTCGGTCAAAAAGGACCAATCACAAAGCTGTTGACGCAGTGCGTTTACTCAGTGAAGGATCCCTTAAGTATTGTTTGTGAATACGGGTGTAAATTACATTGTGTAGTTGTTTGACTGACGAGAATAGTGTGAAACGCAGAATAGGTCGCTTGTACTTTGTGCTCAGTAGTTTTAGAATTACATATTAAGTGAACCATCGGTCCAGTGTCTTCCATTGATATTATAGGAGAGTCGGGCGAGCAACTGGCGCACGCGCGCGCCGCTCGCGGCCCTTGCCTGCTCTTCGACACGAGTTAATTTGACTTTGATAAATAGTATATAAGCCATCTGTAATATAGAGTATTCTAAGTAATGTAAATAACAGTTTTTATACGTGTAAATTATGCTGTAAGCATGTGGTGCCATAGTAACACTTCTAAAAAAGTATTGTAAAAATATTAGCAATAAATAAAATACTATAATTACATATAAAATGAACCATTGATATCAGTGTTCCATATATTCAGTACATGCACATTAGAATTGAATTTACGTTACACTTATAGAAAGTATTTCGGTTGACATAAATGAAAGTATACATTTTATTATTTAGTTTGTATCGTGTATAAAGAAAGTTATGTGGGAAAATAATGCGCATTACATAGTTAGTCTTATATGATGCTTCTGTGGCGTTTGACTAGCTTCAAATATATTTTTGTTAAGAATTAAGTTACATTTGACATGGGATGTACGAGGAAAACGTGCTTTCCTGTCGTTTATAGTAAGGGTGTTAGTTTCAAGTAAGTCGTTTGTATGTACGAGGTCGTACTGTTGATGAATAAGTATCAGAAGTAATCTTAAAGATATCGCAAATGTGCGCACTAATGCCGTGTGATTGTATTTAATGTAGGTAGATTATTATTACATTGCCTGAACGTTCTGACTAGGTACCTATACTGAATTGTAAATAAAAAGCAATAAATATATGAAAAAATACTTTATCGTATGGTTTTTTTCCCCAGCATGATCTTGCAGTTGCATTTAGTAATATTTGGAAATTTGACAAAGCCTGTCGCCCTTTGTCAAGTTTTCAAAGTATCAAATTTATACAAAGGAACTGGGTCTCTATTCTAGACGGTAAAACCCATATCGTCTTTGACCTGTTATCGTATCGTCAACGTTTTGATAGCTCTTATTTACTTAACATTAATGGCGGCCGAGTTTAAAACAATGACAACACGTCCAAAGATAATATGCTTTTTACCGCTTAGAATAGGTCCCTGAAGTATGTACTGACTGTCGCGAACAATAGTATCTTGGCCAAAAATATTTTTAGCGCAATATTGTATAATATAAATATAATGTTGCTGGTGAGTGGTGACTATGACTGACAAATGAGTTAAGATATAGATGACCATACGTAATGTAAATAACATAAGGTAATTCATTAATAACGAGATAAATGGGCGGAGATACTAGTCGTAGGCGGTGTTCGTAGCATATGAATAAAGGTGGATCCACAATACACATCCGACATGCTCGCGTGGAAATCATTCTTAGATCTGTCTCCACCAATCAGAAGCAGCTAGTTTCGCTGCGTCTGATTGGTTGATATAAAATCGCACGCGGTTTTCCCGTTAGCTATTTTATATTGTGAATCAACCTTAACGGTATCCGTTTTTAGAATATCTTAGTTATTCACTTCAATTTGGACAATAGAGCCCTTACGGCTTTCGCTCCGTATGAGTAACAAACGCAACACCCTTACCATGAGTAACAATTACCGTACTCGCTAGCGTGTCGAATGCTCTGTCCCTCGCGCTCTATAAGAATATTAAGAATACTGTGAGGGACAGAGCATTCGACTCGCTCTCGAATACGGTAATTATAACTCATGGTTAGGGTGCGGGGCCCTACTTTCAAAATCAAAGTTCGAAGTTACGTTAGTCGAAATTTTTCTTTTGATTAAGTACGTCGAATGGCACATAAAAGAGATGAGGCAACTTTTGAATTGAATGCTTCGTACTAATCACCTCTAGGTCGTGTACAACCTGTGGCCTGTTTTATAAAGCTACTTATTACAATTTACAGGTTACATGTTTCAATTTGACACAACCTCGACCAATGACGACCAGCCATTTGAGCAGTGTTGCCAGTTTAGACCAGGGGGGTTATTATGAGATGGCTATGCAGTTCATTTTACGGCGAGCGTAAAGGACAGAGCTATGGCAGTTATATAGCTCTGTCCTTTTCTCTCAGCGTAAACTGAACTGCATAGTTATGTCATAATAACCCCACTGTAAAATTGTAACTTGTAGCTTTATAAAACGAGCCCCTGTATTTCCAAGAGGTTGCTTTCTCTTGGAAATACAGGTTGTAGGGCTACTCTTATAAGATGTATGCATCTTGCTTCGCAGTATGCTGTGAATGGATAGGTGCTTGGTAAGGTACCTTTCAGTTCAATAAAGACCTATCTTTAAAGGCTTACTTCTCATAAATTAAATACAGTGCGACACAAAAGAGTAGGAATTAAATGAGGGCGCCATTTTCTACGTAACTGTCACATTTTTGACGTACTTATACGTTATTTAGTATGGATTTTAATAGTTCCATTTTATTTAATTTCTACTCTTTTGTGTTGCATTTAAATAAATACTTAGGTTCGCTTTTTTACGCATACTTATATCGAGAATATGTATGTTGTTTTATTTTTTATTGCTTTTACTTTTGACAGAAAAAACAGTTTTAAAGAATTTTCTTACTCCATTTAAACTCCTATGAATAAGATAATAGACCATAGATAGATGATTGACGATATAATATAGTACACAAAATCTTATGTTTCGAGACTACGCCTAGTTCAGAGGTCCTAGACAAGATGCATTCGGTGTTCGTTATCGTTATCCAAAATATACTGACGTAAACTTACAGACGGTCGCGTCGAGCGTCTACGGCAATTCCATACATTTTGTCAGTTTTCGAAAATCGCTTACGTTAGCGTTAAGCAACTTGTCTACCCTCACTGACGCGTTTAAAGACAAGGGATTAGTCATGTTTGCAATTAAAACAATAAAAATCTGTAACAATTAATGAAATGCCATTTAATCAAAAACAAATTTACATGTTCATATACAAGGTCCTCATCGCATTTGGACCACTGATTTATATACATATATAATATATACACGCTCTAAATGGAGACATAATACTTATCGGTTATGGTACTATGATGGAGAACCCGATTATTTAACTATTGCTATAAAAAAGGCACGCTTTAAAACAGATGACGATTAATCAAAATCTATTTAAACTAAATTATTTTAACTACCAACTATTTTCATTAACATGTCAATTTCCTACTGCAGAGGAATTTATATAACTATACAAATAAATAAAACATAGCTCCTTTTTTTGAAGTCGATTAAAAAAAGACAATACAACAGTGGCGTTTGTAGGAATGAGAACTAGCGCAAGAACGGAGTAGAAAATATAATAAGAGTAACAAAGGAATGCATATTATAATGAATGATACAGGGAAACCATATTCGTCTTTCGTTCGTGTAATCTAATTATCGTAGTTTCCGTCATGGTCTGACTGTAGCCAATATCATTTCCGTCTTAATGATATACACCATTTTACACTACAAGAATATGGCATGTATCGATACAATATAGTGCATATTTATTATATATAAATTAAGTCACTAACACAACCTCACATATATCAGTTCCAAGTAATGTTTTATAAACGAAATCATTTTATTTATAAGAATATATAGAAGAGTCGCTTATAGTAGATACGAAGGGAAGACATTATTGGCTGAAAATTGATATTGGCTAAGTCTCCTTTGACGTCATTCGATAGCAAAATAAAAAGAGGACATTTTGTTTTGCATCAGGCAGGATGGCCAAGTGGTGGCAAAAACAATCTTAACATAAATGCAGTAATTAAACGAGTTAAATTTCTTTTCTCTGTTTTCTACGAAAGGTGTTCTAAAATTACTAAGTAATGAACATTGTCAATGGTTTTGAACTGATTCATTGGTGTTCATATGATTACATAAAAATTATATAAAAAAACAAAACCGTATACAATCTAGTTTCTGGAAGCGGACTTACATGTGAACTACTTTCGGTGTACTTTTACCTCGAAGCCAGTTCAGCAGGACCGTGGAAGTACTTTGGGAGTCTCGAGCTGGAATTACAAAAATATATGTAAAAAAATATAACTATTATCAGCGCCAACCAGACACAACAGACACCACACTAAAACTGCACCAGTTTGATGGAATTTAGTTCATCTATTTACCATTGTTTTAGTTAGGTTCACTATTTTAGGAATAGGAGTGCGACGGTTGGGTTCTATATGAATGTATAAGTACCTACCATTGACATCTTTGCTTAGCGATATTACACGGTTCGACCAAATTCATTCACTTTGTTGAAAGGCGCAGAAGTGAAAGGTAATATGCTGTTTACACGTATCTAGTGAACTAATTGACATTGCTCATTGTTCAATTCTTGTCTTTACACGTTCAACTACCGTTCAATTGCGTTAAACGATGAACGGCAAAAGTGAAAATGCTGAGCAAGCTCAATTCTTTTAACGCGGTTGAACATGTTTGAACAATGACATTGAATGATTCATTTTTATGTTTACATGATTTGGATGAAGCAACTAAAATGAAAGAAAGAAGTGAACCGTGTAATATCGCCATAATTAACACGAATAACCGGTACGATTTAGTCATTGGAACTAATAATGAAGAGGTGCAAACATTCTCAACCTTTTTATTTTATTACTGTTATGTAGGTATATAATCCAATTCAATGATTCTCGAGCAAAACACAACATTGGCATGGCACCCCACCTACGGGAACTGGGAAACCATAAAGTTTTCACAGCAATTTGCCACCGGCACACCCTTACTCCCTATGTTAAAGCAAGACGTTGAAACAAAGAGTAGCCGGCCACAGATAGCCGTAAAATGGTGCTCGTGTTAACGATCCCTAACGCCTAATGGAAACAACTAACCAAAATGCCACAGCACTCAACCACCACCATAACCGCTCCTGCACTGCCCGTCGTAAGTATTTGTCCATCTAAAGCCGCATTGCCACAATCACTGCAGTACGCAACTGTACTTTAGAGTGAGATAGAAATATATCGTGCTCACTTTAACATATACAGGGTGTCCCATAATTGACACGTAACCCTGACACCGGAGATAGCCCACCCCTAGACCTACCAAACCAGCCTAACATGACCTCAGTAAAAGTTGCACGGTTTTCGAGATATTGCAAATAATGATAATTAGTTTCGTATGAAAATTATTACCAAAACAAAAAATAATTAGAAAAAATAAAAAATAAAATATTAGGCTGGTTTGGTAGGTCTAGGGGTGGGCTATCTCCGGTGTCAGGGTTACGTGTCACTTATGGGACACCCTGTATTATGTAGTTGCGTCCATCAGTGTTTGTGGCAAACACCAAGCAAAGCATTCATTAATTTACATAAAATACAGTTAAATACTGTGTAATGTGATTTCAACAAGATTCTAGTAATATATTTACTGAATAAATATTTTGAATTTTGAATTTTTTGAATTTTGAATTTAAACAATGTCACTATCTTAAAATAATGGTAACAGAAGAATTCGTTTTAATAAAAAAAATAACTGGCCAAATACTTATGATAATACTAACTTTACAGGCAGTTAATTTAGTGAGCAAACCCACACGTCAAAAAACACAACATGTAAAATACGAGTATTTCTCATTTCAAGTTATTAACGCATTTCAAAAAGTCGTATCTCAAAAACACACAAAAAGTAGCGTTTGTTCCTGAATAATAACGTTTTCCACTCATAAAGACATATTTTAAGCTGTAACTCAACCCATACCTTCATCATTACAAATATCTGAAAATAATAAAAAGTCCGTTTTCAAATATGCAAAAGCATTTCGTATCAATTTGTGGCAGTGGCAACAAAAATATGTGGAATTTTCTTCCTTTCCGAATAAACACAGAGGGTGTAGGGAATCTAAGCCAGGACAATTAAAATACTAACGAGTAGTAGTTAATCGGGTGACCAATTTGTAAAATTGGTATGTGGTATGTAAAAAATAGACGCTCGAAAAATACACAAATAAAAATTGTCTAGCCTACACAGCGGTTTACATCATTGCAAAATTGTAAAATTTCAAAGTGTAGTAAGGATGTTGTTTATTCCTGGACATTTTTGATGTGGGTACTGTAACATCCTTACCTATTTTTTATAGCACTGACACACATTTTTGACTTTCGAGCGCTCGAAATCAAAGTCGAGTGATAGAAAGTAAGTCACGAATATTTTCTACGATAAATATAAGGCTGCAGTTCCATTACGATTTTTTTTTGCAGCCGACTGGCAGAAAATATTTAAATCGTGTGATGTAATTTGTGGATGGCCTTTAAGTAAAAAAATACGATCATTTCGAAAATCGTCATGTTTAAGTTTTGCCAAGCCAATAGATGAGTTTTCCATTCAACATGCTGTAAAGAGTCATGCTGGAGTTGGCGACGCAGTTAACCTAGCACATCGTGGCAGTACAAGCCTAAGATAGGGACAAGATCGATGTGTGTAACATTATCACCTGATATTATTTCTTTTATGCAGGTAGGCTATGTTGTCTGTGGGACTAATTATTAAGTACTTACAGAGCGTGTGGTGCGCCTGCGCGAGCTGTTCCATAGCCTCGGGGGGCAGCTGCGCCACGTCTCTGTGCAGCAGCCGCATGCCGAGCTGGCGCGACTCGCTGTCGTGCCGCAGCCGCACGTCGCGGCTGTGTCGCACCGTCCTTAACTCCGATAACCTACAATCATAACAACAAGTCAGACGAGTTTTTGATGACTTTCATTTTATGATGTGATGGCACTGAACTGATTGAAAAGAACGCAACTTATTTTGGCTTACAGGTAGTATTGCTAACGAAGCGACGTAAACGGATGCAATCGTGATTCGTCTGTCAGCAATTACAAGTTTTAGAGCCCCTATTCCACATTGTTTAAGTTCATCTGTCTCTATATCGCAATCATATTGTATACGTTAAAGTAGCTCTTGAAGTAAATACGAGCTACCATCAAATCAACAATCTGATTACGATATAAAAGCAAGATACAACAAAATAAACTAGAGGTCTTGGACATCATATTAAATCCGTTTTAGAATGCTTGTCGTTAAAGTTAGGCGATATCGGTATAGTAAGGGGAATAACACACAGAGCAAAGCGACGACTGGCGGTGCGCGGCACTCAGGGTTCTGAAAGTTCTATGACTCAACTTAGTATCACTAATTTAACCACAGCTGACGCTTTTAAACATGCAAATCAATTCTGGGGAACTTACTTGGCTTGTAACTTTGGTTTGTCGCCATCAGGATCACCGATGCTGCTACTACGGGAAGCTCCGCGATGTGTGTCCACAAATGGCGTCTCGCGCTCGGAGCTAAAGCTCGCTTCCGCTACCTCCTGACTAGAACTAGTAGACGCGTCCAGCCCCGCCGTTACACACTTCGCCTTAAACTCCTCGCAGGAGCGAAGGCTGTCCGACAGCCGCAGCTGCAAAGTATCCCGCTCCTCTAACAACTGCGTCAATTCCATCGTCAACTCTTCGCAACGGACGTCCCGCTGGTGTAACATGTATAACGCCAGATCCAACTCTGCTCTAGGGACTGCATCCAACAAATCACTATTATACGCTTCCTCGGTCGACTCTCCTTCAGGAGCGGGCTTCGTACCCGAGGCGAACGTCACATGCTTCTCTATTCTACTGCTCGACGAACGTAACAAAGCCTGCAAACTAATAATTTCATCTTTCAGAGTTACTATCTCATACTCTTGATTCTCTAAAGCGGCCTGTGTTTCATTAGCTGTTACGGAATGTTCTTCTAGCAATTTATTTAGATCAGCTATTTGTTTGTTTAGATTAGTGCACTCCACTATTTTGCCATTTAATTCTTGTACCAACGTATTTTTTTCTAAATCAAATTCATTACGCAACCTGTCAAAATCTTCATTCTTGTCGTGCATTTTCAATCTAAGAACAGCTAACTCTGATTCTTTTTCATAGCTTAAATCTTCAACCCTCTTTTCATACTCCACTAGTTGTCTCCTCACAATCTCGAATTCTTCGTTTCGTTGCGCTAAAGCAATGGTATAGTCATGTGTTTTTTGGTATATATCACTCTCTCTCATCTGCAACTGACTGTTTAACTCAGCAATTTTCGCTTCAGATTGTTGTAGTTTTTTGTTTAATTCACTTAACTGATTTGTTAATTCATTTTTCACTTCCTGAGTAGCGCTTAACTGTGATTCAAGAGATTTAATGATTGGATTATTTATTTCTTCTGAAATTGCCTTCTCGTTTTTATCGTTAATTTCTTGAATCTGCTTTTCATGCTCTTCTTGTTGAACTAACAATTTATTTTCATGCATATGCTTCTCATCTTCCATTTCTGATCGTAACATATCGAGTTGACTTAATGCTTCAGCGTATTTATCTTGAAGGTTTAGTAAATGTTCTTCCTTGTCTTGTAATTTAGTTTGTAAAGAATTAACCTGTTCCATCGTGACTAATTTGTTTGTTTCTTCTTGACTGGACGATTGAACATGATCTAAAAGCTGTTCATACTTCGATTCAGAAGCACTTAATTGCGATCTCAGTTCGTGTTCTGCATTTTGGAAATCGGCCTCTCTTTGAGCTAAATGTTGTTTCCACAGTTCTGCTATTTCGAAACCACGCTGATCAACGGCAGTCGACACTGAGTTTCGTAGCTCGGCAACAGTTGACAATAGCTGATCATTTTCCTTGTTTAGATTTAAAAGTTTTTGATTTAACTCATTTATTTGCAACTCATAATCTTTCACTTTATCCAACAGATTACTATTTTCAGTTTTTAAGTCCACAATCTTGTTTTGGGACTCTTCTAAAGCAGATTTTAATAGTACGCTTTGCTCCTCTACAGCTGCAAACTTTTCAGTGAGAATGAAATTATCTGAAACATTTGATTCCAAAATATTTTTTGAATGGGCTAGTTCTAACTCAGCTGCAAGGGCAATTGTTTTGGCTACAGCATCAGCTTCGGCTAATTTTAAAATACTTAGCTCTTCTTGAAGTCCATTATTTATTTGGATCAATTCTTTTTGACTATTTTCAGATGCTTCTTGTAATTTTTCGAAATCTGATTTATATGATTCAGCATTATTTTTTGCGTTATTTAGTTGAAGTTCAACTTCAGCCAATTGTTTACTAAGAATTTCAATATCATAGGGTGACGGAAGAGTACTCGTTTTAGCTAAAGCATCAGCTTCGGCAAGTTTTAGTTTACTAAGCTCTTCTTGAAGAATAGTATTTTTTAAAGTAAATTCCTTTTGATTATGTTCAGACATTACTTGTAATTGTTCATAATCGGATCTGTATGATTCACCAATATTTCGTGCGTCTTCAAGTTGAAGTTCCTTTTCAATCAACTGTTTACTTAAATTTTCAATGGTATGGGACAAGTTCAAATTCTTATCACTCATTTCGCAGAGCTGGGTCTCCAACCTTTCGCAATTCTTGGAAAGTATCTCGTGTTTGTGGACTATTTGCGAATCCAATTCTTTATTTTGACTATTTAATTGTTCAATCATTAAATTAAGTTCATCATTTTCTTTCTCAAGTTTTTGTATTTCTTCTCTAAGCTGTGAGTTTTGAGCATCCGGAGTGGCAGCAATAAGCTTATGAACCGGGGAGTCTTTGACATCGCCTTCCCATTGTAATGTCGAGATTTTATCATTAACTTCCTTGAATTTAAATTTCCATAGTTCTATTTCATTGTCTTGTTTTTCCTTCATCTCTGTTAACCTTTCATTTGCGTTATTAAATACTTCGTTCTGTTTTTTGATGGCTTCTTTCTCTTTTTTCTCTTTATTTAAGGCTGTACTGATTTCTTCTAATTTCTTTTCTAATTCCTGAATATTGATTCTTAACTCATCTTCTATAGCATTGTCCAAAAATGACGATTGCGAAATTTGCTTTGATATTTTGAGTTCATTTGTTAACATGTCATTCGCTGCTTTCAATTCTTTGAGTTTCTTCATGGCTTTTAAGAACTTCGTATTGTTAGCTTGAAGTTCATCCTTTAAAGCCTCGTTGTGTTTATTAAGCCGCTGTAGTTGATCTTGCAAATGGGTTAGCCCCGGGGTGGCATCTACAACTTCTTCAGAACCGTCAAGACCCCAGCCCTCATCAGAGTTAAATGGATCAGCTTCTTGGATATCTTGTTCCTCTTTATAGCACACGTAAGCTTTTTTCGGTACAATATCCGGCTCTAACACTTCACCCGACCCGCTATCGATTTGGGAAACCTGCTTTTGAGAGTGATCTGAGATTTTTAAAGGTTTGATTTTATTTTCAGGGTGAACACTAGAAACTTCAGGAAGAATCTGAGATTCAAGGGATGATATATCAAATGTTCTTGGTTCATGGCTCAGAGCTTCTATGGTGGATGATATAACCATTCCTTCAGTCTTTGGAATATTAATTTCAAAGAACATTTTGTTCTGTTCAGAGTGTTGTTTAATTTTTACATCTTTTTGAGATAAAATTGATTGTAAATGTTCGTTTTCTTGAGTTAAATCGTGAATTTTATTTGCCATTCGGTCCAATTCATATAAACTCTGTTGGTGTTTGATCTTTAGGTCTGATACATCATTTTCTAATTTATAAATCGTTGCTGCATGGCTAGCTTGCAACGACTGAATTTTATTATTCAAGTCTAAAGCTTCCTGATTCTTAGTATTAAACATTGCATTAAGTCTATTTATTTCATTGATGTATTGCTCAGTATAATCAACAGGTTTAACATTCTCTCTAGCAACAGACTTTTCGTTAAGCTCTTGGTTAATTTTATTTAGCTCTTCAATATTTATATTTAATGTTTGAATGTTATTTACATATTCCTGTAATTTACTGTCCAGCTGATTTACATGTTCACATGTTTTTTCGTATTTTTCGCTCAGAACTTTCTTTTCCTTTATAGCATTTTCAATTTGTGTGTTGAATTCCGACTCCAACTCTTCTACATCATATTTTCGTTGTAATAATAGTGCCTGGTGATCCTGCGTAGTTCGCTTCAATTGGTTATCGAGTTCTTGTATTTGAACTTGGTACTTGGCGGCCTCAGATTCAAATAAATCAGCTTTATTTGCTTTATCCTTCAGTGCATTACAATATTCCTGTATGTCTGATACAGAAGTCTTTAGGCGAAGATTCTCCTCACTAAGGTGTTGCACTTTAAATTGCAGTTCGTTATTTTCACTTTCGATCTCATGCAACTGCTTCTCTACTACCCTGTCATGATCCATTAGGACGGCTAGTCTACTAACAAGCTCATCCTCTTGACTGGTGTATTCAGTATAAGCTTTGTGTTTTTCTTGTAATTGACTGCCGAGCTGATCGGCTTTACGTTCTAGTGAGTGACGCCTATCCTCCATGGTGGAAACCGTATCCTCAAGGCGGCAAATACGACTTTTGTATTTGCTTATCTCAGTATCTAAGGTTTCTATATATAAGTCTCTTTCTTGAACTTTAGCATCATACCCAAAACGTACTTGAGTAATTTGTTGCTCTTGGAGATTAAGTTGATCCGTTAACTCTTGTATCTGAGCTTGTTTTTGATTTAATTCAGTCTCTAAACTAGTAATTTTAGTTACGAAATTCGTATTATTCTTTTGATCAATTTCATATTCCACTAACTTCTTATTGAGGGTTTCAACTTGATTCTTGAGTGATGTATTTCCTTCTTGGGCAGAATCTCGTTCATTTGTTAGGGAATCTATCAAAACAGTCAACCTAGAAATTTCATTAACAGCGTTTGTCAGTCTATCTTGTGTCGCCTTCACCTCGGCACGTAACTGTTCGACAAAATTTGACGTTTGATGTTCTAAAGACGAATTCTGAGTTTGAAGTCTAGCTAATTCTTCGTTTGCATGTTTAAGATTTTCTTGTACGGAGGGCAAAGATTCTACTTGCAGTAATACATGTTCAAGTTGAGAATCTTTCACAGCAACCTGTTTTTTAATTTCGAGCAACTCCGTTTCTAGCGCTGCATGAGCAGTGGTTTTCTTTTTTAGGTTTACAGCAAACTTTTTCAATTTTTCCATTAACTCCCTGGTTTTGATTTCCGCAGCAGAATACTTTTCATTTAGTTCCTCTTTTTCCTGAGTAAGTTGTTGAAGCTTTGAATTGATCTCTTCATATTCTTTTGTGAAATTGGATGCCATGTTTTCTTTCTCGGTTAAAGTATTGCGTAATTTCTCATTTTCTATAGACTCTTTTCTTAATTGCAATTTAATTTCATGAATTTCTTCATCTCGTTCTTTAGCTTGGAGCATGGCTGAACCTATCTCATCAACATTGTTTTGTTGTTGCATTTGTAATTCTTTGATGAAAATCTGTTTTTCTGTTAAAGCTTCCTGCAAATTCTTCAGTTCCACTTCAAGAGCAGTGTTTTTGTTCTCCATGCTTGTTTTCAAATTGAGCAATTGTGATTTCTCTTCTTCATAAATTCTTAACTTGTCCTCATATTCAGCCAGCTTTCTTTGGAACGCAGTTATTTGTTTATTTAAAGATTTAATAAATTCCGCGTTCTGATCCTTTGATTTTTCTTCCTCTAGCATATCAATAGTAGATTTAAGTTTCTGAGAAATATCATTTAGTTTAGTAATTTGATTGATATATTCTGAAATGTCCTTGTCTTTTTGTTGCAATGTATTACTGTAATGGACAATTTGTTTTTCATAATCTAGTAAAAGGCTCTCAACTTCGTGAGTTCTTGCGTCACGTGTATTAATGGCGTTAGAGTATTCTTTCTGGATATTTTGCAGTTCAAGATGCAACAAATTATTTGCTTCTTGTAATTTGATAAGTTGCTGTTCCGCATCACTGTCTTTTTTAACAACATCTAATTCTTCTCGTAGTTGTTTATTTTCTTCAATCAAAGCCTTGATCTTGCTTTCGTATGCAGCATTACTATGAATAAGTTCAGTTTGTTTCTGTTGCTGTTCTTCTAATGATAAAATTTTCATCTGACAGTCTCCAATTTCAGCTTCCCTTTCTTTGATAGTGTTTTTGAG
This sequence comes from Acleris cristana, assembly GCA_948252455.1. Classification (NCBI taxonomy): domain Eukaryota; kingdom Metazoa; phylum Arthropoda; class Insecta; order Lepidoptera; family Tortricidae; genus Acleris; species Acleris cristana. The sequence continues at coordinate 7,593,342 of OX411778.1, forward strand.
TTTGAGTATCTCTTTAGTTAACTGTTTCACGGATTTTGTTCTACTTATAGCTTTATCTCCGGTTGATTTGTCATCATGTTGAAGGTCAGAGGCAATTGCTTCACCTACATCTTCCAAACTGGCTGGTTTTGAGGTTTCGACGCTTCCTTTCAGAATTTCACCTCGTTCACGTTTCAAGTCTTCAATTTGACGACTGAGTTCTTCAATCAATGCTTCAAAATCACTCTTTTCTTTAGATAGTACATTTAAATTACTTTCCAACAAGTGACACCTATTAGTCAATTCTGTAATTGTATTTTGTAAGGAATCGTTTTCTGAACTAATGTGTCCCATTTTCTCCATAACTTCTTGTCTTTCCTGCGTAAAAAGCTCAATCTTTTTGTTTAATTCTGCACTTTCTTCCACAAGCTTCTCTATATTTTCGTTGCATTCAGGAGACACTGTTCCCTTATATTCTTCAGTATGATGTGGATCCGCTTTGTTGTCAGTCATTCCTTTGTTGTATTCCTCAAGTTCAAGCTTTTCTTGCGTCGTTAACGATTCTACTATTTCAATTGATTCAGCTGAACTGACTTTCTCAGCGCTAAGTTTCTCAAGCTTATCTGTCAATTCAATGTTTTCTTGTATGAAATGTTGTAATTTGTGATTCAACTCTTCTTTGTCATCTTCTAAAGCTTTGATTGTGCCATTTAAATGTTCTTTATCCAATTTAAGGTTTTCCACAACAAGTTCATATTCTTTTCTAGAAGCTAAGAGTTCATCAACCTGCTCCTCTAACTGCACGGATTTCATCTCCGAGCTAACTTGTTCACTGTGAAGATGCGACATGTCCTCTAAATTGTCTTCCATCTCAGTGTACTTTTGTTGTAAAACATGTAAATCTAAAAAAAGTAAATTATTATTATTAAGATTATAATCTTTTATTTTACAAATCATATTTGGATTAGACAAGCAAATTCAAGACACCCAAGTAATTTACCTTGAACCAAGTCAAACTTCTGCGCCTCTAAGACGCTAATAGACTTTAATCTTGCTTCAGCTAAATTCTCCATCTCTATTAGTTTCTTGTAAACATCAGATTCAGTTACTAAAAAAAAATGATCAGATATTTAGTCATAATGTATATTTAAACATATTTTTCACCTCTCCTGTTCGAAAAGTAAGTGTTATGTATGATAATCTAAATTGCGGGATGAAAATGGCATTTCCATCCCTAGAGAAGAAAGTAATCAAACAATCACCATTTTAGACTCGTTACTAGACTATCGATGAATATAATACAGCCATTGCGAACGTTTCTAATAGTGTCAAGACAAAAATGACAATAATTTTGAAATGACAATAATTAAGACGAAGTAAATAAGGCAAAGACAAAGAGAATATCATAGAGCATTTCAATTTCCTCTCGGTCGAAATGAAAAAGAGTGTTTGACTCCGATGAAAGTATTGATTGTACCCTCGAACTACCGGCGCTCGTGTAATTTAACGGCCGAACCCTATATTCAAACTGCGGATAGATAAGGCTTACTTCGGGTTAAAATTTGACATTTGCCCATACAAAATGTGTCAAATTTTAATCCGAGGTGTATCTGTCCGCGGTTTGAATATAGGGTTCGGCCATAAATGTCTCAGGTAATCTTCTATAAAAAGGAAAAGCTTTGAAATACTTACATCTGCCACTATCGTAATCAACAAGGTGGAGCTGCAGATTGCCCTTTTCTTCCTCTAACTCGGCAACTTTCTGCGTTAGCTGATGCATTTCCTCATTTAGTTTTATGATCTCTGCATTGGAATCCGACACTTTACTAAAGTTATCTATAGTTTTTTGCATCTGCTTTAATTTCAATTTGTGATTTGATTTCACTTTAATCATGTTTACGTTTGCGGCTTCAATTTCATTGGTAAGGCTTGTTATCTGCTCTTGGGCTTGCTTAAGCCTGGATTCTAGGTCTTTTACAAAAGCAGAATCCACTTCATCTTTACTTTGCCTTTCTGAAGCAGGATCAATCAGTTCAACGGTTTCAGTTAAAATTCCTACATCAATAGTATTAACAGTTTCTTTACGTGTTTCCACTATTTCTTGCAGTTCTTTTAGTGTGGACTGTATTCTAGAATTAGTTGACTGAAGTTCAGAAATCAAGACATTCTTTTGATTAATTTCATATTCTTTATCAACTATATCTTTGTTTAGCGATTGGATCACAATTTCTAATTTAGATTGGTCTGGTTTACCAGGCTTCTTTTCTGCTTCCTGAGTTGCAGCTTCAGCTGATAAATTACTCCACGGCGACTTAGATTTACCTCCTCTACCACCTTTGCGAGTTGGAAGTGGACTTTTCGTATTCTTAATAGGAGATGAAGTAGAAGAAGACTTTGATTCAGTAACAGTTTTTACTAAATTATTTTCAAGTTCCTTATTAGTTTGCCTGATTTGGCAATTAAGTTGTTCCAAAAATTCAATTTTCTTAATTAACTCACGTACATCCGCTGTTTCTGGAGACTGCTTCGCTTTTTTAACCTGAACAACATCACTTTGCAATGGTACTACATTTTCCATTGTGGATTTTGACATGAGTTTTATTTGCTCATTTAAAGACAAAATTTCACTATTTTTCAAATCCAGTTCTTCCATAAGCTTTGACTGGTCAACACTAATCTTAAATCGCGAATCATCTAAAATCTCTTTAGCTTCTTCAAGATTTTTAATTTTGTCATCTTTTTCTTTTATGCTTTCTATTAACATATGCTTCTCATCATTCCAATTTCCTTCAATAGCTATAAAGTTTTCCTGCATTTTAGTCATTTGCTGCCTAGTGTCTTCAATTATAATGTGTAATTCTTTTTCTAAAACAGTTAAATTAATGAATTAATCTTTTGCCATTGTACTCCTTGTTGATAGTCCATAATAAATAAATAAACATAAAAACCATATTCTGGAAAAAACTATTTAGCAAGTCACAAAATATATATTTTTTAAATTGATAATCAGTTCTGTATCTCAAAAAACAGTTTATTGTCATCCTCACCTTTTTTATTAAAGTTTTCAGACATAAGAATGGTGGCCCTATTTTTAGACTCAATGATTTGATCTTTTTCATTTATTTTTTCTTGTAAATCCAAAATAGTATTTTCCATAGCCTTCATTTTAACTTGTACGATACTAAGGGCATTTTCTTTTTCTCTAATTGTGTTATTTAGTTGCAAAACATCACTGGTGGGCAAAGTCTGAAAAAAAGAGTTAAAAATATTAGCAACAGTAAAAATATTTATTCCAATCCCAAATATGTATATCATACTTTTAACAAACCTTGGCTTCATTTTTTTTTTCTGTTATAGATTCTTTTTTAATAGGGGATTTATACATTGGTTTTCTGCTTATCTCTTTATATTGTTTTATTCTTTCCATCAGCAATTCTTTTTGCTTAAGGGTGTTTGCTAGGCTTTCACTAATACCAGGAACTATAATTAAAAAATAAACAATTCATGATTAAAATATTTTAAATTTAATATTATTAACCAAAATAAATACTGGTTCCCATTCGAATTGCGTGCATTAGTTTTGAGAACGGGGAAGGCCTCGTTCGCAAAAGTACGCAATGCTAATGGGATGTAATTTTTATTAAGAGGACTTTGACGCGACGCTTAAATCGCGTAGCTGTAAAAAAAAATCCATACGAATTTTGTTATGGGCGATTACGTTTCTTACCCCATAAAGGAAGTCCGATTTGCATGATTTTTGGATATGTGATTAAGAAAAACTAGGTCTGAACGTTCCTGTTTATTGTTTTTTTTTTATTTGTTTCTTTTTACGAAATATTTTCTTGGAAAGCAAAACGTACAGAGACAGTTTTTCATAATGTCTACAATATATTAAAAAATCGTCAAAATCGGACTAGGCTTGAGGGAAGAGAAACATTATCGCATTTTGTATGGACATTTTCAGCCTCACAGTCCTCTTAATGGACGTCTTGCGAACGGGACAATTTTCAGAAAGGATGTTTTGCAAAAGGGACTTTTAGGCAAGGGACTGGGGATAGGGATAGCTTGAATCCTCAGGGGCCCTAATATGGCTGCGTTTATCGCGTGACAAAGTTTGGATAAGGCATCTTCACCTTCTGACACGTAATATAAGTACGAGAGTGACGGATACTTTATCGACATTTGACGAGCGATATAGACGCAGCCGTACTAGGCCCACAGTATTAAAGGGTACATTTTACTGCGAGTAGCAATAAAAGACATCTACGCTGAGGGACTCGCGGGCAACAGCTAGTGAGTCATAAACCAACTATAATAAATTTTATAATAATCACAAACAGTAACAAATATCTATGCAACTTTGTATAATATTATTGTAAAGTGTGATGGCTTTATATAGTCAAAGGCAAAAAACTTACTGTTCAAGGCTTCTTGGACAGAGAGTGTAGTGGAAGTGTCTGTGGCCACAGAGTAACTTGTTCTCTCGCTTACGGTGGATGCCATCTCCGAGATGGAGTCGTCAGGATCGTCATCTTCTGTTAATCACAATCATATATGTTAACAGCAAATTTACTTCCCTTTCATAGCACAATTATTAAAGACACGTGACAGCAGCACCGCTATGACATACTAAATAAACATATAACAATAAGGTATCATGTTAGAAGAGCCTGTTAGTTTAATCATTAGTGGGTCATGTTTTCATTGTAAGTCAATGTTATTTGTGCATTTCACATCATTTTATTTTTATATTAAAGCAAATATGGTGTGCTTACATACTACATGGCATTACCCATCTATGTAAAGGATAATAAAGAAATTATTTCATCATATGTTGGGAAGGTATATACTATATACTTTAGTTTAGTTTTAGTTTAGTAATAATTTAGTTTACATATTTAACAAACATGTCTAATTGTTTACAGAACAATTAGACATGTTTGTTAAATATGTAAACTAAATTATTTTAGACCCTCTTATGCTTAGACATGGTTCTATATGCTCTACATTTTTATTATTATCCAAAGATATTGACTGAGTTGGTATTTTTTCACCTTTGCATATGAGGAGATAGCCAGATTTGAAGTAAAATAATGACACTCAGAATTAATAATTTTAAATGCCGCACAACAACACTTTATGGCAACATTGTCTCTGAACAACATAAAGGATTAAATTATATTGTAATAGAATTATACCCAGTGGAGCGCTCTGGTTTTTTTTAATCACTTTAATGATTGATGCATGCTTTGTTTGCAAATAGGGCTCTTGACATGTCAAATTCATACTTAAATGGACAGATTATTTCACACAGCTAACAATTACATTATTAAGATTTAAATGCAGTCTAAAATGAAAAAAACGTCAAACCTGACAGTAAATGAATAAAGCTTACCGAAAGGGCGACCCAGAAGTTCAGCTGTAGCTTTACGGTGCTCCTTGATCCTTTTAGACACAAGAGCAGCATTCTCTAGGCACTTTTGCGCTCTCTCAAACTTGATTTGTCTTTCTGAAGATGAGGATACCCGATGTTGAGTCTAAAATACATTTTTTATTATTGGACTTGTATTAGAGTTTAAATCATATTCGCAATACAACAAATACCAATAATCAATCTCTTCCTTTAAATCTGTTCACTTGCAAGGTTAAGTAATCAATGTTTTTTTTAAACTACGCCGCATTTTTCAAACATACGGCCGTTCGAAATCAATGCAACATAGATGTTTAAGCAACACTGAATGTGTAGACAAGTTGGCTCAAGGACGCGTAGCACTTGGACATTGAGTAAATATTTGATGATGGCGAACCTGTGCACTTTTCACACTTCCTGCAACACTTCTAACTTCACTGGTTGCTGCTGCTATATTGCTGTCAGGGGCTTCAAGCTCGCCCTTCCCAGGGATGTTATCGACGTTTTTATTGTCAGACATAGCTCACTACGCTCTGCTAACATTAATGACCGAAATTCACTAAACAAGTTACGAAAATATAAGAGAACCCCGGAGACTCTAACACGAATAGTAGGAAATAATGAAAATATGTTCACGATAAACAAAATGTAATAATATTTTTGCCACCACCACTTGCCATTTCTTCACCACGTCCACGTCAGATGTTCATATTACAATTATTTTTGACATCTGTCATGCTTTACCGGTTTTAGTTGAACACTTCCCTATACGTACGTAATCGGAGCATTCGGAGCGTTCTTTTAAATGTCTCAGACGTTTTCATTAAACTTTGCTTTAATGTCAATGCTTTGACAGTTGAGGCCAAAAAATCACATTTTATATAAATTGGAAACCATAAAAATTGAGCACAGTAATCGTCTCTAATTTATGACGTAGTATTTGACTTTATGTTTAATTTTTATCCAAAATAAATGGCATCCACACGCATTCAGGTAAATATATGTTCTGAATTTCATCATCTCGTCTTGAATAATCTTGCCACGATCGAACAGTCTCTTTCATCTCTTTTTTCTTTTAGGCTACTGCGCGACAACTATCTAAGACTTTCAAGAAGAAAGGTAGATTTGAGATCGGCATAGCAGTTGATCTTCCCCCTGCGTACAAGAAATTTTGGCGAGAATGGAAGGTGTTGAAACCAGCCGCTGTACACTTCGTCCCTCAAGAGGGTAAATGGAGACGCGACGACCTGACGGGGGAAACCCTGCCGATACAGAACGTCTCTATACCTCTGAAGCATCCTGCTGAAATTCATGATGGAATTTGGGGTGGGGAAGCTGTGATAAAAGGTATGAATTTGGTTGTTATTGTGTTTATGTAACATCATTGTTTGCTAACATTGCATCTAGTCTAGTTTTGTTGCGTAGTTCTGCTTTTAAGAGTCAACAGATGTTTTATTTTGTAAACTAGACAGTTTGTGTAAAGCTACATCATGATAATTAAAGATGGAAGTGTAAAAATACCTAGTATTGTACCTGTACACTGCACAATTTATTTATTTTGTATGTTCTAAACTTACAGTCTAGCCAACCATGTTAATCTCTAACAAAGTTACAAGAGGAAAATTAGAACACTAAGAAATAGGGAAACATGCATGGATCTTTTTAATCACATTTATCAACAAAATATGAAAATACTGTAAATGACATCACCAAACGTGAAATTAAAATCGGCCAAGAAATAAGGATGATACAAGCATTTTAAACTGCTAATTACACAGCGATTAGACAGAGAGATCTGATATGCACTGTGACATCATGTAACAGGTCGGCCATATAAACTCCATGTTAAATTCTATTTTGCTAGACAGAGATAGGAACTAATCTTTGTTGGCTTATATCTTGGTTATTTTTATAGCTAATCAAAACAATTTTTTTTCAACTGTTTGTTACATGAATCAATTTTTACTGAAGCTATGAAAAAAAGTCATGAATATTCCCTATTGTAATTGTAAAACCACAAGTTTCTAAATTTACCTTATACATACAAGTTAGCCAATATACTGCACTTAGCTCTGGGTGACAAGATTTAGTTAATATTTTTTGTTTCTCTAAACCCCTCGTATGCTTAGAGGACAGATCCGTGCTCAAAATTTGAATATTGTTTAATTTTTTTAAGCCTTATTTTATGGACTATATCATAATCAGAAGAGACTAGAACTTTGTACTTTTTTGACCTCGCGCATACGAGGGGTTAAGATATCTTAAAAAGCTTGAAGCATCATTTAAAATCCCACATTATAATCAATAGTGTTTGGTTATTGCTCAAAGCAAGTTCAGACTTTGTTAGTAGAAGTAAACTTCAAATTGAGCGCAATGTGTTAAAAATTCTGTGTTTAAGGTTTCCAAAAACGGGACCCGCATAAGCGCCGAGTACCTCACTACTGGGTCCCAGTGTTGAAGCGTACTGTAGTCAAGTCAGAAGTCCTCAATACGCACCTGTCAGTCACTGTTACGGATCGAACAATTAGACTTATCAATGATCACTATGGCTTTGATCATTATTTACTCAAGACCCCTGCCTGTGACTTGGTTTCGATGCTAGCTTTGAAACTGAAGAAGCATATTTTGACTGAGCTGATGAATGGCTGCCCCAGGTATGCTCATGACTTGAAGAAACAAAAGGAAATCTATGATGAATACAAGACTTACCTTTCATCAGTAAGTAACAAAATACTCTTGATTTATATTTAAATCAATTATGTACAATCTCATACTTCATCATATTTCTCATATTTTTCTACTAATTCCATACTAAATGTAGTGTTTAATGTTAAATTATGGGATATTTCTCGCTTGATTTTTAAAAAGTTATTGATGTCATTTTACTGATTAGATAACATACTTTCGATATCAGTTTTTTTTTATATCTGTAATAGTTACGGAATAATCGCCTGGATACACTTAACAATTACACCCTGTATATGTTGATACTAGCTTCTGCCCGCGACTTCGTCCGCGTAGAATTGGTAATTTTGCCATCCCAAGGGAACACTGATTTATTTCGGGATTCAAGGTAGCCTATGTGTTAATCCAAGGTATAAGCTATCTCCATTCCAAATTTCATCCAAATCCGTCCAGCTGTTGCAGCATGAACCGGTAACAAACACACACACAAACTTTCGCATTTATAATATTAGTACGATATATCAATGGATATTTATTTTTAAAAACAGTTCTTTTTCTATCACAGGCAACGCTAGAGTAAAATGTTTCTCTTAAATTTCCGTTACCACACTAAGTTTCGGCGAATCACCTAGTTTCGTTAGTGTATTCTATTAGTTTCATATTGAATTCCAAACCTTATCACCACAGTATAAGATTCATAAATAAATAGGTAGTACTTACAAATTTAAATTCGTGTTTCATTTCAAGGATATTTTGATCTTCATAGTAAAAATAATATGCATTGATATACAACGTGTTACAAAATACCCCGTAAAAAATATAATAAATTATCAAAGCCAAAAATATTGTCAACCCTAGTAAGCTGTCATGTCAGGGAACCGGAGTTAGCATAGATTATTTAACAGAGAGGCCAGGGAGGTTTTTCTGGTTTTCATCCACAAAGGTTCAATACTGTCATTATGCTTAAGTACTGGCTTCAAAAATCGTCAAGACGGAAAAAATGTTATGTTATCAATTTCAAATCTTCTTATCGATCGATACTCTACAATTGTATCGTGTTTTTTCCAAAATGACGATGTTTTCTAACTCAGAATATTACGACTTCAAAACTCGACTTGTAATATCTATCTAATCGAATTCTGTACATTTTGTTAATATGTCTCTTGATCGTTTCACGAATTAGGTATAAATGTACATAAACATTCTGCGTGGTTTACTCTTTAATTTTACTGAAATAGGGTTTGCGCATCAATAAAAATAATAATGGTTTTATTTTTTTTGCCGGTAAGTCATACGGTGATAGTCCGGTTCTCAAATATTGTAAATGGACTTGTTATAAGGCACCATTTAACCCCCTTTCGGCTTTACGGGTATTTTTGTAACACCTTGTATATCCGATTTGTATCAGTTATATATCAAATATCCAAAAATCGGATATTTATAATGAATTTATAATAAATATCGGATTTTTTCGAACCCTGTTTTCAATCCATTGAGATGAGATAAGCCATAAAGACCAGATGTTCAGTATGAAAGACCGTCATGACTGGTTTTGTTTTCAGTTTACTCCTGAAGAAATTGAGTGGTATGGCTTGACCTGGTATGAGGCTTTGTGTAAAGTTGCCAAGCAGAAAGAGGCTGCTAATAGACCTAAGCCATTGAAGAATATGTACAGAAAGAATTTGGTGGAGAAGCTAAAAGCCGCGGGCATTGATGGCAGCACTGCTTCTGCTGAGGATATTTCGTTAGTATCTTTCAATAATACCACTTTGCCCAAAAAGCATGCCATAAACATTTAATATTATAGAAGTATTTGTGAAAAATTGCAGTCTGTCGTACAGTAAAAAAGCAATTCTGCTTTTGGACCTACAAATAGAGCTGAAAAGTTCTGCCTAGTTTTTTATTGTCATCAAAATAAATAAATAAATTGTATTAAAATCGACCATTCCATACATTGTTAAGGACATTTTTCTACTTCTGAATACTGGTTGTGTAATGATTTAATGATTTATTAAACTTCCTGGTTTTGATTTGTAATAATAAAACCACATTTTTACTATTTCAGAAATACAACTTCTTGGCTGTCGAAAATGAACCTCTTTGGTAAAAAAGATGAACAAGCATAGAAATTTATTGTAGCAAATGGTCGAGAATGATGTTTTTAATTGTCATAATGTCAATGAATCATTTGAAAAAATAGATAGTTAGTTTTGTTGTAATATAGTGAGTTTATTGTTTTTATCACGGAAATAAATTTGATTAAAAGACATTGGTCCTCATTTGAGATTTGGATTTATTTAATAATCAAAATATATTTTGATACAAGTTTTTTAATACTATTGATACACAAAGCAGTAATATCAAAGTCAGGCCAACTACAAATTAAACAAAAAATATCTGAAAAATATTACATTTGATTATATAGATAGTATAACAGTTTTTTTAATTTGTGATCTGACATCAAATTTAATTAATACTAAAATAGCACAAAACTATATAATCTAAAAGGCCCTCCTAAGTTTAATCATGCCCGTTTGCAACGAAAACAATAAAATTACAATCAAACTACCCAGAGGCCCTTAGGATCCATTGGCAGGATCCGTCAATGGAGTTGAATGAACCTTTGGTGCATTCAGATCCATTAATGGAGTCGAGCGGACTTTATGTAGTCACCAGCAATAATATATTATTCCATTAATATATTATTCACGCTCTTATGCCTCTAGTAATAGAGACGTGTCAGATATTTTGAGCCCAATGTTGGATATTAAATATATTATTATTTCTGTCGACTGTACACTAGAATTCATCCATTGATAGATCTGAATATTCTGAACTAGCGACCCGCCTTCGCTTCGCTTCGGTTTATTTAGGTTTTCTGTAACACCCGTACAATAAACCAGCATTTATTATACATTAAAACCTTCCTCTTGAATCACTATCTATTAAAAAAACTGCATCAAAATCCGTTGCGTAGTTTTAAAGATCTAAGCATAGGGACAGAAAGTTTGTTTAATACTATGTAGTGATGATCCTGCCAATGGATCCTAGTGGCCGGAGGGTCAAACTATAATAATAAGTAATAACACAATTCAACAAGGTCAATAATTTCACTAACTACATTCTCTTATTTGGCGCTATAATGCTACGGCCTTTTTAAACATTTTGCCTTAATAACCTAAGCTTTAAAATTCCGTAATAGGTATATGTCATTCATATGGACATTAACTAAACTTACAGAAAGGAAAGATAAGCCGTGTCAACTTATATATGAACAAATTGATGTAGTTTGTGAGGCCGTCAGAGTGGTGTAGAGCCCGCTCATCTCTCTTTCAAGTCTTTCAACACTGATATTCGTAGGGCTTTGATTGCTGTTAAACTTAACCTCTTTCTTTATAAAAGTCTGATAACTCTTCTGTCTGAGTTACCAAATTTATAAAACTATTGCATCTCATTTGATATCGTGTAACTGACTTGCTAAATAACGAAGCAACGAAGTGGTCGAAAATAGACTTAAAACAAAGATCCAGCGTATTGATGCAGTCGTTACGATTTCAAAGTAAATGAAAACTATAAAGAGAAGCGAATTCAACAGTAGCGATACGGCTTACTCTTTGCTCTTTCAAACAAAACTCCTTACTAGCTATCGTTTTGCCACTCCGTAAAAGCAACTGTAAACTAAATGAGTGCCAGTAGTTACGTTCGATCATATTCAGATGTCATCTTATCATCTGTCTGCAGATAAAAGCTGGTTAAGTACCAATTTCACCAAACGATGTTAACCACTTAACAGACGATTAGAGCGTTAACAGCTGTCAAACTATGAGTCGATTAACATTGATTAAATTAAACATCGTTTGGTGAAATTGGTACTTAACCTGTTAAACGCGATGTCAGTTACAAAATCAGACACACGCGATAATAACATTTAATCTTACGAAGGTATATTACAGCGGTGTCAGCCTTGACGGAGTCTCCCGTCGTTGGTGTTGAACGTATGGGTGGATACTTTTGGATATTCCTCTGATATTTCTGTCAATTTTTGTAGCTATAAATTGCACAAAAATGAGGGTTATTTTATTTTCAAGTGTAATTACTAGCTGCTGCTAGCTATTCACAAAATATAGTAATCACTTTAAAGGTTGGCACTAACACAGTAATTGCTGATGTGTATAGTTGGTTCCAGTTTAAATGACGAAAATGCACTTAACGCGGGATTTTACAACTTCTTTTGTTGCTAAATATGAAAGGAAAAGATAACAAAGGGACGACCGAAGTGTGGCACGTGCCTTGGAGTAGCTCAGCCCTTCTTGATCATTGAAATAAAAGTTTTTTAAGCCGTCTATATTGTAATGCCAAAATATACTTAATAAATATTCCTATATTATGTAACATTCAATATAATTTTAAATTGTCATTATTGATACATAATAAATCAACACAACACTAATACATATGGCATATTCTTATGGCTAACATGCAATAAAAAACTATCAGGATTGTTTATTCAAAGTATACTTTGGCCGTACAGACACACCTGCGTAATTGTTTTACAACCCTACTTGAAGATAACAATTGAACAATAGATTTTGGTAATGGTTGGTTTTAAATGCATTTTCGTCATTTAAACTGGAACCAACTATAACTTAGATTAATTTTACGACAGTATTTATCTTGCTCTAGTTTATGCGTTATTAATTCTATTTATTCGATATTATTAGTATATTTTTGTATAGTAATTCTTGAATTGCCAATAACAAGCTGGCAGCGGCCGTTTTCAATAACCTGGCGACACTCGCTCCTAGGAAAAAAATACCACACAGTACTTGAATTTGAATTTTAAAATTATACTAATAAGATATAGCGAAATACCTGGCGAGTGACGACGCCGGGTTAAAGCTGTCAAACATTGTAATACGGCGCGAAAGTGAAGTTGTGTTGGTCGTGTTTGTTTATGTGATGGCGCACTCGACGGGCGCGCCGGGCGGCAGGCGCTGCGCGAGCAGGGCGGCGACGGCGCGCGCCAGGTAGGTCATGGTGCCGTACGAGCCGCTGGGCGCGCTGTCGTACAGGTGCTGGCACACGCCCGCCGCGCCGCCGCACAGCAGCGCGCCGCCGTCGCCCGCTGTCTTGGCGCAGCATAGCGTCGCGTCGCCGTTGCAGCGCATCTGCAGCACAAGACCAAACCATGCCTCGGATCAAACCCTCTGTTTAGGTTAATGAGACCACATTTATATTTTACATCGCTATTGTAATCATTGTGTTTTTTTTGTGAGGTGTTAAATAAATGGTCAACAAAAATTTAACAAAACTCGGAAAAACAGGTAATTTCAAAAAATGTATCCTGTTCCATATACACACATCAAAAAATTGTATGGATCAAGAATACATATCCCTATTTTTTAAATTTATATTTTGCATTGATAGAAATGCTTTAATAGGTGCAGTAGTTTTAAAAGATGGCGCATTTAGCGTGGATTCCAAAATTGTATGGCACTAGATTGTCTAATGATTGAGAAAAAAAATGCACGCACGCACAGTGGATCGAAATGAATAAAAAGTGGACATTCGCATTTTTTTCCAAAAATCCTATTTTAAAAAATGCTTTTCGGTTGGAAATTATGTGAGGAATAAAAAATGTTATATAACATTTTTCAAAATGAGGCTTATTTTAAGCAGAAAAAAATAAAATGTGTTTTTTTTGTATGAAACTAAAAAATAGGTATCTAATTGTAAGAAAACCGTAACCGATACCGCTTTCAAACCTTTAGAATATCATTGTCCTACTTTAGAACAGTAGAAAATAGTTAAAACCTTATCTCAGTAGGTGCCCGTTTTTTTTTTATAGTCCAATCAAAAGTCAGTAAATACAACATTTTTCTTAGTGATGTATTTTTTTATTTGCATTAAAAAAACGGTATATTCATAACAATTTAGTATAAAAAAATATATATGACATTTTATTAAGGATAAATACATTTTTTATAAGAAAATTGCATTGAAATAAAAACATTTATTGCGGTGATTTTATTGATAGTAAACAAATAACTAAAATATACTTGAAATCAACAATAACGATATAAGTAAATAAAAAATGCCTTTTAAAAATCTTTATTATTTACCACCTTCTTTCTTCTTTTTGGTGTCATCTGATCCAAGATTGTCTTTTTTGAGGCCACCGTTAAGTAAAGCGACTAAGAAGACCCTCTCTTCTAAAGCTTTGGAATTATTAATAATAGAAAACAAGCACTGATGACGCTGAAAATGTAGAAATGTTTGAAAGTGTGGAAGAAGGTTGTGAATAAAATAGATCTAAGATACAATGAATTTTTTTTATAACTTGTAATTGTTGATTTCAAGTATATTTTAACTTTTTGTTACTATCATAGTTAGTAAAACCATCGCAATAAATGTTTCGATTTCAATGTAATTTAGAACCATTTTCTTGAAAAAACTTGTATTTATCTGTATCAAAATGTCAAAAATATTTTATTTTTATACTAAATTGTTATGAATATACCGTTTTTTTAAACAAAATAAAAAAATACATAACCAAGAAAAATGTTGTATTTACTGACTTTTGATTGGACTATAAAAACAAAACGGGCACCTACTGAGATAAGGTTTTAACTATTTTCTACTGTCCTAAAGTAGAACAATGATATTCTAAAGGTTTGAAAGCGGGATCGGTTACGGTTTTCTTACAATAAGATACCTATTTTTTAGTTTCATACAAAAAAAACACATTTTATTTTTTTCTGCTTAAAATAAGCCTCATTTTGAAAAATATTATATAACATTTTTTATTCCTCACATAATTTCCAACCGAAAAGCATTTTTTAAAATAGGATTTTTAGAAAAAAATGCGAATGTCCACTTTTTATTCATTTCGATCCACTGTGGCACGGTAAAAGCGTTCCTCGATCGAGAATACCCTGACAGGTGGATAGAGCGGGCTGGTACTATGACGTGGCCAGCCCGTTCACTCGACTTAAATCCACTCGTTTTTTTTACTGGGGAGAGCGCTAAAAGAAGAAGTGTACTTCAAAGCAATAGAAAATTTAGCTCCAATTTCCATTAGTTATTTCTTTTGGATTGAAGAACGCCTACTTAAAGTACTCTAAATACGTCCTACCCTAAAAAAACGAATCCATACAGATAGTTCTTCCAGTAAGGAGGAGGCTCCTTACTCGTTTTAATTCCGGAAAATACAATTTCCAAAATACCGATTAGCAACTAACTAACTAACTAACTATCAGAAGTCAGGGAAAAGCTAGTGAAGCAAATCTAAACCGCACGCGCAAATGATTTCAAGTATCTACAAGCTCACCTGATCCTCCAGGAATATCTGATTAGCCTTGTGCACCAAGTGTTCGACGGTGATGGAGGCCCCCAGGTGTTCCACGGCGTGGTACTCCACCACGAGCGTGAGCACCATGAGCGCTTCCACCACGAGCTGCCGGTACTCCGGCTGCGGGATAGAGTTCAGTACCGTCTCGACGGCGAGCGCGAATTTTAACTCGCCAGGCGTCATCTCTTGGGTCAGATTCGGTTGCAGCACTTTGCCTTGGATGACTAGGCCTTGGCACTGAAAAGAATATGTTTAGAGTTGTCTTATCCGCCATTAAGTACAAAGAACATTTAAATATGGAATCTGGTGATGTTTATGCAATTAAATGGATTTACCAAGATTACGATATAGAAGCAAGATAGGCTAAACCATACTGGAATAGAGGCTTTTGAATATGTTTACTACTTCGTACAAAATTGATGACCAGTAGCTAAATAACATCTTTTAAAGTGGCCAGTGTGAAGTGGGCTGGGCAGTAATTGACAAAAGGATTTTTTGAAAAGGTGTAATGACAAAAATCATGTTTTTAAAGGTACTTGTCTTAAGCGGCGTTTAAACGGCGCGCAAACACGCGAGCCGAGCCTGGCTCCGCTCGTGGTTCGCCGCGCCACGCGCTGTGTAAACAACTGCGCTCGGCGCGGCTCGGCAAAGTTCGCACGATCCATCACTTGTCGGTTTTTTCGACACAGATCAAAGGCGCGCGCGCCATCTGCGGCTCGGCTTGTGTTAATACGCGCCGTCTAAACAGATGTCACAGAGCGCGCGACGAAGGAAGACCTATTTTGTTGCGTCCGTATTTAGCCGAGCCGCATCTCCACGGACGGCTCGGCTCGCGTAGGATCGGGCTAGCCCGCGTCGTTTAAACGAGCAGGCTTGCGTCCGTATTTAGCCGAGCCGCATCTCCACGGACGGCTCGGCTCGCGTAGGATCGGGCTAGCCCGCGTCGTTTAAACGAGCAGGCTTGCGTCCGTATTTAGCCGAGCCGCATCTCCACGGACGGCTCGGCTCGCGTAGGATCGGGCTAGCCCGCGTCGTTTAATCGCGCCTTTAAAAGCATTTTTTTTTCATGATTTTTATTTACTAAAAAATAAATGAATATTATCAAAATTTGCTACGCCCGCTTTGGACTAGTGGTCGGAAAGACGACATTTTGTTTGTAACTGCATTTTGTTATTAACAATAGCACTAGCTGTGACGTAGAAAAGACCATGTGGCGTTTAAGCTCTTTAGCCATTAGCAGAAATTTGTTTATTTATTTTATCAGTAAATAATAATCAAAAATTGCAATCAAATTGCATGCTTTTGAGACAAACTTCTATAAGCATGCTTGTTTTCCCCCCTACCTTCTCGAGCACGCCCCAGACGCGCGGGTAGAAGTCGCGCGGCACGCGGTTGAGCGCGCCGTCCAGCCGGCGCCGGCGCAGCCACTGGCCCTGCCGGTCCGGCTCCGCCGTCGGCGCTACTGCACACATCACATCACCGCCGGTCAAATACACGACGATCACTAGAGTCTGTTCCTATTCAGGTTGCCAATGACAATAACAAGTATACCTGACTGTAATAGTCTTTAGATAGAGGATGGATGAAATAGCGATTAGAATAATGTTACCTCTAATTAGTTAATTAAAAAGGTAGAATATATAGTCATCGAATCGAGACGAAAATGTCTCTTATCTAATTAATCAATCAAATACATACATTTACATACAATACATTTTCATGTCAAACATATTATTAAAAACAAAATATTTATGACAAGCATCAGTCAGTCACATTCTATTTTCACCGAAAGTGCTTTTCATCAAAAAATACAAGATTAAATAGAGATTACTACCTTAAAATAAACACTAAGACAATGATTAGGTGTATAAATAAATAATAAAACAGTATTTAATACCCTCCTATTAAACATACATCCTGTAGTTTATGAAAGGGGTGTAATTAGTAATAAACAAACGTTACTTACTGTCCTCAATATTGCCCTGTAGCGATTGTCCCTCTAGGATTATCTGAGACTTCTTTCCATACCGGTTTGATTTGTTACTAACGATTGAGAAGTTTCCACGGCCTACTGAAACACATGTATTTATTATGATTACATTTATAGAGGTAAATAAAGAAAAAAAACAAACATGTTTTTACATAAAAAGGCGAACAATATGATATTAATAACAAACACACCCTAATCACTAAAATAAACACAAATATCAAAAACGCGTAAACAGATCACAATTCACAACGTTTAAAAAACGGGGGAATATACACAAAAGGTAACGAGGGGTACACACTTAACAAAACAAAAGCAAAATTCTGTCGTGTGCAACGGTATGAACTCGCCTTTACTCTTAGCGATCTTTTCCTTTATAACAAACAATGAATTTCCTGGAAAGGAATATTGCATGTTGTAATATCGAACATAATAATTAGCTAAAGTCAGAAAATATATTTTTACAAATAAGGTTTCCAAGACGAACGCGAACAAATATGAATTTTGTAATGTTATTTATGGATGAGAGAAGAAATTAAGGACACATTTTAGCGTAAAACCACGATGTTATAAAAAGTGTTTACGTGTGATAAATTTCAGTTGTTTTGGAAATAAAATATTTTTTAATATAAATAATCAACATGTGACAATGGGTTTGTATTTTTTTTAATTCTAATTGTTTGAATTTCGTCACTAAACCTAGAAGATAAAACTTCTTACCACTGTTGATGGCAAACTCCTTCCCACTGAGAATGTGGTAGAGTAAGTTCTTCATCTCAAAGGGGGACAGGTTGAGCAAATGTTCCGACGCCTCTTCGCCGTCACACGACAGCGTTCGGGAGAGTTCGGTCGCCATCACCTTCACGATCAAACAGATTTCTGCACTTTCTTCGAGTAAAACATAAATAGAAGAAGACAACAAGAAGAGTAGACATGTCTACTTAGTTTTACATACGGTAACCCATTTTTTTTACATTTTCACTTCATCGATTGTATCATGTCATCGAATTTCTGCTGAAATAATGATGTTTTTGGGATATCTTAAACTTGAATTACATAGGTTAGGTTAGACTTGTGACTACCAAAAACAATTTCTTTTTTCTTGTGGCGAGAAATGCCTTTCGATGAAATAAAAATTCTGCATAATGATTCGTTCGTTGAAAGGAGTTTCTATAAAAATAATAGGTACCCTTTACATACATTTTCGCAATCCTGTCACATTAAATAAAGTGGCTGAGCACGTCCTTGTTTCTTGAAAATTCCAAGCCTCTTAGGCTAGCTGTATTACCTGAATGATAAGGCCGACCCTTAGCCGTAGCATCTCCAGAAACAGCTGCGGCTCCGTCCGGATGAACATGGCGAGGTACACGAGCAGTTCCTGCGTGAGCATGGCCGTGCTCTCGTCGTCGCCATAAGCCTGCCAGTCATAAACACATTAAAAACCAATATTATAGTCAAGATTAATTATTTCACACTAAGCAAGAATTAAACCAAATACATACCACACGTTATAAATCCAAAAGTGACATTACAGGCACAAAAGAACTATTTAAATAGTGACGTTATTACTTATTAATTACAGTTAAAAAGAATTAACTTTTATATGAATTCCTTTTTTGAATAGTGTCACTGTTGGATTTAACGTGCGTAACAATGGTAATTTTTATATTATTTAAGACAGTTCAGTGCAATAAATACCTTTTAAAGGACCTTCGGGTTAGTAATCTCCTTCTTTTTTATGTCGAATACGCTCTTATGTTAGTCTAATCGACTTTATCCGAACCAGAATGACCTTTTAACAGCTAAATATTGCACTGTACCTACCAAAGTGTGACGTTACCACTTGGTATTGACACTTCGTTTCGTTAAAAGTCGCGGGTCTAATTTCTCAGGCATCCATCTTTACATAATACACAACAAAGTCGCTTTCCGCGTCTGTCTTCCTGTCTGTCTGTATATCTTTTAACTCGGTAAACCACACAACATATTTTGATACAATTTTCACCATTAGTTAGATAATTTTTCGCGGAAGGTTTTTATGTATAATAAATAATTAATAAATTCTGGTTTATGTACGGCTGTTACAGAAAACTCACATAAACTGAAGCAAAGCGAGGGCGGGTATGAATTGATAAATATCAAACTCCAATATGTCCTTGAAATTTGGTACCTATACGAATTTAAAACTTAACTCGAACAAATTAAGTTTTAAATTCGTATTCCAAATTTCAAGGACATATCGGAGTTTGATATTTATCAACTCTTATAGAAGAGAACGAATGCCGGTGTTAGCACAATCATTATCACGTAAGTACAGTACGCTAGCTCAAAATAATCTTGTTTCATTATTTTTATCATAATTACACGGCTATTACTGAAATACACCATAAATGAACTTTATCTAATTAAAAAATATGTCTTTAGGCCACCTCCGTCAAAGTGTCACAGTTGAAGAGGAAATTAGTTTAATTTTGAACCTCTGCAGCTCTGTGAGTTTAATGTTCGCTGGCGTACTGTTATACTTAAATACCAAACTAGACAATCTAAAAAAATATTGACGATATTAAATGTGCATTTAGCACAAAACTAGTTGAAAAAAAAATGTACTGTATTCAACATTTAACAAAGAAGACCGTATTAATAAAATAACATTGAAATGACAGGTTTCTATGACTTGACGTTTACTTTTGACATATCTTAAGACAGGCATCTTACTCAATGTCCACGAATCTAAGTGCCGTATTAATAAACTCATCTTCTCATTCTCTGGCCGAGATGCCCGTCACAAGATACGTCAAACAAAGTACGTCAGGCCATAGAAAGCTGTAATTTTTAATGCATCTCGAGACGGGCATTGCAGCCGAGATCAGTTTATAAATACGGCCCTAAGGCGTGAAATACACAGAAGCGGCGCGGCGTAGGTATGTGCCTCGCCCCAAACCTTTTTCATACAAAATGTAAGATAGCGTCAAGTTGTGAAATACACAGAAAAGGCGCGGCGCGTCTCGTATAGGCGCGGATAAGGCATGCCTTCGCTCCGTCCTCGCGCTCTCTCTGTATAATTTAGCATCGCGCCTACGACTTTTCCACGCCTTAACGCGTCCTTACCGGCGACGCGTCTACGCCTAATATGCGCCGCGCCGCTTCTGCGTATTTCACGCCTAAGAGCCGATCTCGACTGTAATGCTCGTCTCAAGATGTGTCAAAAAAAAACTATGAATTGCTTTGTAAACCCCAATAACAATAAAACCTCAGTCGATATAAAAAGGAGCAAAGTAAACAAAGAACTTACTAAAGATATACTTTTACCTTCTCATATTCGTGTTCATGCTTCTTATTGCGAAATGTCTGCTTGTAACAAATGTTGGAATTTTTAGAAGGCCGTTGTATTATTTATTAATTGTTAATATCACTAGCTAATAATTAAACTACAAATGCCTGGAACGGCTTTTTAGCTTATTTCTGGTTACCGGCAAATAAGGCCACCACAGCCAGTAAGATGTGTTCTCATTTTTCGATAATAAATGAATACAAGACCGGGTGACCAGGGCATAAGCTACTCGTTAAAAAGTAAAAAAGTAGTCGACACCATAAGATTGAATTTTGTTCGCTCGTCATAGAACAATTAGTCCGACCAGTAGATGTGTTTCTCGTTTGGAAAGGTCGAAGTTAAAGATGAAATATATTTCACTGTTAATAAAAATAAGCGTAAAACGTCGTTCCACTATTATTGAACATTTTACTACATATGTAAAATGTTCAATAATACTACATATGTAAAGACTCCAAGGGTAATATTGTCTGATTTTGCATGTTTTTCAGGCGAAAGTCACGTGTTACTACAAAACATATCCACACGACGATCTGTATACGCTACATTAAATGACGTATTATAAGAACTATATGAAAACGTAATAACACAGATCTTTATTCGATTCGATTCGAAGGGAATTGAGTGTAGATAGTTACCAAGAACATTCATAATAATTAAATGATAATAGATCTCACCAAATGTATCAGTTGGCGCAGTTCGTTCTCCGGCAGTGGCGCAGTGATGGTGTGCTCGTTGTTGGGCGGCATCCCCACCGTGATCTGCTTCTGGCGCACCAGCAGGTCCGTCACAGCCTTGGCCAAGTCTTCGACGCGTTTGCCCAGCATCCCGGCCGTGTGGCGGACGAGGCCCCACAACTTCTGGGTACAGGCCTTCTCGTAAAGCGACTTGAGGAGATCCTTTACCGTTACCACTTTGCCGTTTTCTTGCATGCCTGTTTGGTAAAACATTGGGTTGAACATAGATCGCACGATAAATACCTAATGCTAAGTGTTTGCTTAAATGTTGATCATTTTTGTAGAAAATAAAAATGGTCTATCGCCATGTTATCAGTTTATTTTCGTTGCGAATGGAATCTTACATCGGTAATCGTTCGTATTATAATTGATACAACAAATCGGAAAAAGACATACAAGCCGATTAATTATATATGTATAGTAAAGCAGATACCGGTACTGATACAGTCTGGCAATAAAGGTACGGTTTAGCACCAACCGATGTTCCTCGTCCCTTAGGTTCAGTAATCATTGCAGAACCTGTGGCCTTAAAATGCCAGATATATATATATATGCTGCTACGCCCACTGAAGAATGAAATGGCTTTATGTACTTCCGCGCGAAAAACGTGAGATGGAGATAGTAGAAAGCGCGTCAAATTCAAATAATTGCTGTTTACTCGAAACCACAACATACTTATACAAAAAATAGTTTACCTGGATTAAGAAGTTCAGAGATCCAAATCGAGGAACACTACCGACTTTATTATTATATGGCCTGTTCACAAGTACTCACCGCTGTTAAAGTCCAGCCCGTGCGTATCGACGAGGTACTGCAGGATATCCCCCTGCTCATCCAAGCTCTCCGTCTCCCGCAGCATGGCCAGTAACTCGTCGGTCTCCTGCGCGGCGTACACGATGGTCTGCGACTCCGACGTCGTTCGGTTGCGGACTATCGTCGGGATGGTCTTGCTTGTGCCTGGAATAAGGTGGCTTGAGAGTACTTGAATACCATGTTATCCAGGGTTCAGCCACTTGATAGTCCTTGGGCATGTTGTTCAAATACGGTTGGTAAATAAGAACGGTGTTTTATTGACGGTATCCATAAGGTTCAAAGTTTCTAATTACACTCCTGAACTTCTTTGCGACTAGCCTGTGACGTGGTTAAAAGCGATAATGATAAAGAAATAAAGACCAACGAAAATGTGCCATATTCCTCCAGATTGTACAGTCACCAGCAAAATATCGAAACAAACCTGGTTTAAAAAAATAGTGTTTTGTTTAAGGAGCTAGGGCTTGTTTAAATATTTTTGACCACTTAACTGCTCGATATATTAGATAGCAACTGTATTTAACCGGGATTATGATCCCAGTTTTTAATATAAGAACACGGTAACTTTTTTAATTGTTTCTATAGTAAATTAAGACTAAATAAACTGACCTGGTTCCTTCGGGGGAGACGGTACTTTTGGTTTCACCTCACTTGCTGGTGAAGTCGCGGTACCAAGACTCGTAGTTGATGTACCCCTGAAAGTGCGTCTACTGTATTACGGCCGGTTTAGGTTTCAAATTGTGAGTTTGCTGAGTCTATTTGTAACTGACTTTATTTGTAACGTACACGTTTATCGCTATCTTCTCAATGAAGTTGAACGGTCAACAGAGTAATTATCTGTATGCAAAAACTCACATTGATTCGAATTCCTTTTTCAAAATTCCCTATTATATTATTTATGCAGTAAATAGGCCACATGAGGGTTTTTTTACGTCGGTTATATGGAGTGAATCTACAAGCGCTTCGGACAACACCATTGACTGATCATTTTTGGCTTGAAGAAATAACATAGCCTTACTTGGTAATAGTTTTCCTAGCATCCTCCGGCGAGGGACTGCGCCCGAAGGCCGGCTCCACCTCGAGCCAGGACGGCTTCCGCTCCAGTTGCGGGCCCACGTACTCGCCCTCCATTCCTAGCGTGTCCGCTGAAAATAAAAAAAGGTCTGTTAGATCTAGTGCGTTTACAGGGAAAGTTCCAATTATATCCTCCAAAACTTGGCCGCTTATATAAATAGCGTGTTGCTTTCCGAGATATTGATGGTAGGCTAACTTTCCCTGTTGAAGCATTTGTCCCAAATTACCTTCCACTTATTTCAAGTAAGTACATGAATATCATAAATGGAAACCGGTAGTTTGAGAAAATGAGCCAACCACATATTTTACAAATAATTAAAAAAAAACTTTAACAGGGCTGACCGTCGTGCTCGCTCAGAGACATTTTAGACATAATTAACTCGTTCCTTTTTCAAACTTATATAAAAATTAGGGTGACCTTTGTTTTGGCGAAATATGTTTGCCAAATGTATCGTTTCCCAACCGTTTCATTTGCCAACCCGCTTTGTTTTCTGTAACCATAAATTTTCAGGATTTTATAAAAACTAACCTAAACTAAGCTATAGGGTTCTAAACGATAGTACTGAAATTAATCCTGAAATATTTACAGTTGCAGGAAAAAAATTGGGTTGGCAAATGAAAAAGTTGGGAAATTATTTTTTTGCCAAACGGCAGGTTCTGGAAAAATTATCACTAGGAACGACTTAGTCGTCATTAACTGAGTCTGACTAACTACCGCACTCAGTGACGTCAATTAAATATAATGCTTGTTCATTGACGTCTTGTCTTACTGCCGCACTCAGAAACGTCAATTAAATGTAATGCTTGATTAAAGTAGATGCTGTCACTTTCTTTGCTATAGCAATAGAATAAGACAACACGTCACTAAACAAGCGTTAAATTTAATTGACGTCTCTGAGTGCGGCAGTTATTCTATTGCTGTAGCAAAGTGACAGCAGCAACTTTAATCAAGCATTAAATATAATTGACGTTTCTGAGTGCGGCAGTGAGTGCGGCCGTAAGTGACATAAATATAACTACCAAAAATCCTAAGTCATCTACGTAACATGAACCGCCATGCGATTGGCTAACATAGAAGCTACTTTTCTTAGCCGTTAGGACCATAATTTTATTTTTTATTAAATTAAATATCCATTAAATATTAAATACTCCATTGAAATACAATATAGTGTTATGATTATGGGGCGCCTGTCGTATCGCATAACGTTTTTTGTCCTAAAAATCTTTGGCCGAGAATGTTTGGCATACTGTTGAATGGCATACTACTCGTTTGTCCTAATAATTTTTGCGCATACTCATTTAACGTCCTAAAGCAAGTTTGTCCTAATATTGATAACCCTAAAGTCTAATTACCTAAAGCATAATATTCCTAACATGAATTGTCCTAATAATTATTTTGCCTATTATTAAACTGGCTACAATTACAGCACCTAAACTAAACTATGGTAGGCGTGAAGTCAGAATTGTTACGTATTCTACCTTCAGGCAGGTCAGATTTCGGTTAGGTTAGGTACGACGACGAGCGAAGCGAGGAGGAGTGTTAGGTAGAACTGTGACACTAACGAGCGAGCGAAACGCCAGAACCAACAAGTTTGACAATATGACATGACAATGTAGTCAAAACAATTGTAGCACATTAAATATTAGGAATATTACAATTATGCACATCAATCATTCGACAGTTGAATCTTAGCCACATCAAACGATAGGACAAATAATATTTAGGACAAACGATAATAGGAACAACAATTTCGGACAATCAAAAATATGCGGAACAAAGTGTATGCCATACGTTATTAGGACAAAAGACGTTATGCGACACAACGATAGGACTAATAATTGTATGTCAATCGATATAGACCCATGATTATGACTAATAAATTTGACCTAAACTTCTAATACAGACTAAGCTAATAAGGTGTCCATTAACACTTTTCCTATTGGCTCTGTTAATGTAAGACACTTTGTTAATGTGTTCTTTATGTATAGTACTCACTGCACTAATTACACTATCACTACACTAAACTAACTCGAAAGGTTTTGTCCTTTTCAGTCTTCGCTGTATATCCGTGTTGTCGAGGAGCTGGATGGCCTCGACATTCACATGGCGTTGAAGCCTGCGTTTATGCGCTTCGGCGTATCTTTAGATAGTATTACTAACATATTCCACTTCGAGGTCCCTGTGGAGGTCGATATAAGACAAATGTCTATATTTTCTATATCTAGGACAACTTGCAGCTCTTGTTGGTGCTGAATAGTCCATTTGAATTCCACTTCATTATTTCTATTTTAATAAGGGCCATATTGATAAAGTTATCTTGAACTAGATGCCCATTTCAAGATGATTACTAAGACCTGACACTTACTTTGGCAAGTTCGAACCTTTTCTTATGAAAAATGAAACGAGAATAGGACGCAACTTCCTCGGTTACATTAAACATACTACATTAACCAAATACACAATCATTAGGGCGTTAGTATAACGCTGATATCAGGATAATTGTTTAATGTTGTTATTGTTAACGTTAATAACTTACGATTACGACGCTTGATATCGCTAACAAAAACTAACGACATAATAAACAAGTTGACGACACGTTAGCGTAGTTGGTACCCTGCCTTCGAAGCGAGCGGTCCCGAATATTTGTTCCCGATTCTTGAGTGTTTTATAAGTAAGTTTATTGTTGTCTAGTACCCATAGTACACGCCTAGAGCTTAGTTTGGGACTAGGCCAATTGTGTGAGATTTTCCCTCGATTATTTTTTTAAGTGCTCACAGTCCACGTTGATGGATCTCGTCTTCTTGATAGCGCCCCGCACGGACATGCGCCGCTTGAGCACGCGGGCGTTGCGCGCGCCGGCCGGCCGCGACAGGAAGCTGAGCTTGTTGCTGAACGACTTGAGCAGGTGCTCTTCCAGGTAGGTCTGCACTTGAGGGTTTAGTTCTGAGGAGAAAAAACCAGTCAACATATACCGCTAACAGCGTCAAAAGACCATAGAATAACTCTGGAAAATTGAAGAGTCAACATTTTGCACTCGCGGAAAACTTTTTAACTACAAATCCCACAGGCGGGACTCATACTGCCCTGGAGTAAAAACCCTGGGTTAATTCTGTATTTAGGCTAACATACGCAAACCAGCAAAATAAATGATAAAGATGCTAAAGCACTGGTCGTTACGCCATCCCTTGACGACGCAGTTAGCCTAGTTGGTATCTTGCCTACGAAGCTAGCGGTCCCAGGGTCAATTTCCAGTCATGGCAAATATTTGTGTGATGAGCGCGAGTATTTGTTTCTGAGTCTTAGGTGTTTTCTATGTATATAATATAAGTATGTTTATCGTTGCCATAGTCCAAGCGTAGAGCTTAGTTTGGTACTAGGTCAATTTGTGTAAAATTGACCCCCATAAAAAAACCCCTGTGCCGTTGAAGGCGACACAAGTGGCAGCAGTATACCTGGAAGAGGGCGAGTTGCTCTTCAATACATGAAAAGGCAACAAATTACTAATTAAAGCTCCAGCTGTCAAGAAATATGACCGCCATATAATACTTTAACTCACTATCTGGGTATCCATCCTCCTGGCTTCCCAAGAAACTCAAGTTGGTGATAGCAGATGTGCTCAAGAACTCGCCCAGGTTGCCCAAAGTCACTCTGGTGCCATTGATGTACCCAGATTTGAGTTTCTTCATGGTAGTAATCATGGCCATGGGAATTTTGCCCTGATCTAAAAAATGAACACACAATGTAACTTGAAGAAGCATTTGAACTAAGCATGCTAAGAATTGAAGAATATAAGCTCGAAAGCAGGGACAGTATTGATAGATGTCAGTATAAAATTAATATATAAATAAATCCTTATGAAATGTGTAAATTATTTTGTATATGAGTTAGTTTTGTTTTAAGTTAGGCTTTTATTTTATGCAATAAATAAATTACAACAAAAATTAGGACAAGGATTAGGAATTTTTAAATTAGAACAAGTTTTTGCACATGTAAATAGGAGGGAAACATGAGTTTTCAAGCAAATGATGGTCGGAAACGGGAAAATATTAGCAAATTGTTAAAGCAATAAAAATAATTATGTTGTGCGAGCAATGAATATTTTTTCATTTAAATATGACAAGGGTACAATAATCGTTTTTTTCATTTAGATATGATAAGGCTAAATTAATTTATTGTAATTATATGTATTATAAATTAACGAAATCATTTTAACATATTTCGTAGATTTTTGTGTACTTCGTTTTAATACCAGAACCATTAATTTATATGATTGAATATAGCAATTACTACAAATATAGACATTCCATTAAAAATCGAAATCCAAAGAGTTGGCAAAGCAACACAAGGGCATTGTACAACCTTGAACTTGCATTATGTATGTCCATGGTGGGCCTCAGCCTGCTTAACATCACGTGGCTTGTGTAGGAACATTCAGCAATAGAAGTAGGTGGACAGTCGAAGAGCTCAGAATTATTCACATACACTCTTATTCTCATGTACTGTTGAATTGTGTATGGATAATAATGTTGAGCTCTTCGAATGATTACCTACTTTTGGTGCTGACTCTACCTTAACAATGCCATTAAAAATGTTGTCTAGTTATATTGTCTAGATCTTATTTTTTTAAACCAACTAAGCAAGTCTCCTATTTTTTGGTCGACTGGTAGAGAATATCATTTGGCATTGTCCGCAGTTTGTACTTATTTTTGTGTGGAATAAAGATTGTATAAATAAGTAAAAATAGTAAATAATATTTAATTAAATAAAACACAGCTACAGCATACTCACACATTCATATCCGAAAAAGACCTGATCAGAGGCCCTACTTTAAAAACCGAAGTTCTAAGATACGTTAACTTCATCCCTGTCACTCGTCATTCGAGACTAAATCGAGAGAAAGGGATGGAGTTAACGCAACTTCGAACTTCGATTTTCAAAGTAGGGCTTCTGGTTCGGATACGTTAGGAGAGACCAGAACAAGATTTCATAATTAAAAGACTGTCGGTAACATCAGACCTTTGCAAGCTGTGTCTTATGTAATTGTAGAATGATTGGAGTTTAAATGAAATGGTATCCGTTAGTTTACCTAACAAATACTGCGTGGCAAGCAGCGTGATGGTCGGCCGGCCGAGCATCTGTTTCCAGCTCATGCCCAGGAAGGCCACGTTGGCGGTGAACGTGCTGGCGAGCAGCGCCGGGTCGCGCGACATGTAGTACTCTTCGTAGTCGAAGTTCTAGACACCCATGCGGGAATTATCACACGGGAAATGAAGTGAGTGGAACTATTGTAACGCATGAATTATGTAAGTGTAAAAGATATTTAAATCAGAATCTGGTTAGTCACTTGGTGCACGGTTCTCTATTTTTTGTAGAAGCGGACAATCATAACATCTAATCAATTACGAAACTCCTTGGTATTGCCTTGGAGTGTGAATCGTCACACGTCGTTTTTTAAAATGACGTTTTATTCAGAAATCTTATAGTAAATGCAAGTATGAATAGTCGATTCAGAGCTACTTTGTTTGAGATTTAATTAAAGTTACAAAAAATAACTAAAGTCAAAATAATGATATGGATCCCATATAATAATACATGTCAATAAAATAGTAAATCGAATTGCTAATCTAATCTATGGACTGAATATTATAATTACAGATAGATACGTATGTACAACACTGAAAATGATATTGTGATGACCTGTTAGTAAAAACGAAACGAAACTCAAAACTCGGTATAATACATATAACTTAGGCCGCATTTCACCAAACTGGAATAAGACTTACTTCGAGATTAGTCTATAAAAATTCGGCGTTTAATGTAGGTATAAGACCTTATTCTGGCTTGGTGAAATCCGCCATTAATCGATAATTCATACTTAAACTACAACTAATACACAATAGCACTAATCATTAGCGACAGTAAAATAAAATACCAGGGTGGGTCAAACAGCAAGCAAATTCAAAATAAAACTTAGGGAAGCGAAATAATACCTAGATACATTTGATTCAAGGTGAGAACAACGAGCGGTCTGCCGAGAAGGTTTTGCCAAGAAGACTTCAAGAAGTTAATCTCCGCTTTGAGAGTATCGACCATCAGCTCATAGTCAGAAGCAATGTAGAATCGCTTCATGTCGGAAAACTAACAAATTAAACAACTCAATTATAATTCTCTACCACAGGAAAGGTACGATTTCTTTCTATGGACACACAACAATACATCTCATATCAATAATTTTATTATGTTAAAAATTAGAAAATATCATTCCTATAGTACCGATTATTTTACCTACATTTTAGGCCGCGACAGTTTGCACTTGTTTTAATTATGAAAAAAAAGACCAAAATACTATGTTTACTTTAGCAAAATACAGATTAGTTATTTTTTTAAATAGTTATTGCATTTTTCATGAAAAATTCCACCTCTTTTTAAGGTTTATTCGCATTTTATACACTTTCGCAGTTTTTACACTAATGAAAAAATTCGATTCCGGACCCAAGACGGGGTGTCTCATAAATATAAGGTAGTTTTAGGTCATGTTAGTTCTTTAGCTCGCCCGGAGGGCCAAACCACCCAGAAATAGGAGCTCCGCGGCAGCTGAGTTCCGTCGACTTTCTGAGAAAGTGTATAAAATGCGAATAAATCCTTTTTAGGGTACAAGTTTTTTTTAGCAACTTCCGGTATGATAAATTCGTAGAAAATCCATCATATCAACAATCTTGAATTTTCTAAAACAATCATAATTAAATAAATAAGTAAATAAATGTACAACCGTTTACAAAATATTTAACCAGATATCGAATTATTTCCAAAAAAATCGTAAGAATCCTGGGGTATTTTGGTATAGCACGTGAAATAATTAGTTACTCACCCACCTGGTTTTGATTAAAGAAAAAAATAATAAAATAACAGTAATTGCTAGAAACTAAAAGTGCTACCTTACGTTGTTATAAAAGCAAAAGCATGTCCATTGATTACTTATTCTTATAAAAACGAACAATTAGGATACACCAAATTTTTTACGAAGTCTTTCAGAACCACTTTGAGGAATAGCTTTTTGCTTTATTCTTTTTGCACCCACATTTTCTCATTTGTACATGTATTTTTCGAAAGTTATTCGTGTTTTCAGCTCTGATATTTTATTAATCTACAGATTTTAAAATAATAACTAGGAAATTAAAGACACTGAAATAAAATATTAACGAAATTAGTGTCGGGATGGTCTGTCATTAAAAAAGCTTTAAAAACTGTTTTTTTAGGTGTACCTCAATTGCCGGTGTGATAGGTAGGTAACCAATTTATTCTCGCCTTCCACAACAAGTAAATAATTGTCATTATTATAAAACACCATATTAGAGAAGGAAAATAATAATCCAAATCTTTTGTTGTGAAATGCAAAGTGAGAAGGGTGAGGAGGGGAATTTTACCCCGAAAATTTGTGTAGTATTTTAAGAGAATAGAGAACAATGGATGAATTCGCTGACAAGGGCTAGTCATTTCATATCATACCTGCGGTGTAAAGGCGAATATTCGGTCGTTCAAAGAGTATAACTTGCTTGTACTCAGAATGCCGACGTCACGCGACTTTCTTCCAGACAGGCCAAGCTTTTTATTCCTACCTAAAAATTCAAAATAATTGTTTAAAATAGTTTAATTTCAATGTAGAAAGAGATTTACTTTAAAATTTTTTATCTGACTAAATAATAAAATCTTTAATATAAAAGAAGTAAAAAATAACTGATGTGTTAATCTTTTTTTTTTATTCAAAAAGGATTTTAAAGAAATTGTAGCCTTTTTCATTTTTACTTAAAATCTGTGAGAAAGCAAGAATAACAGTGATTCACCTAAATAAGTGTAAAGGTGACTTAGAACTCTCGCAGGTTGAACTTCAATAGGGGCTACTTCGGCAATAGTTTGCACATGTAGATCATACTCAATCAACTTGTCTCTTATTTCATTATCCTCTGCCAGAATGACAATCTGGACCACAACATCTGGCTTCTTTTCTGAGCAAAGTCTTCTGTTGAGAGGGTCTAATTCTCCAACTGCTAAAAATCCCTAAAACCAACAAAAAAAAATACTGTAATAATTTACACAAAAGCCATACAAATTTCACAGACAGACAGAGTATCAAAAAAAGATATGCTTCCCTTTTGGACTTGTATATTATTTTTGATCTCTCAAAAAACTTGTTGAATGACACTAATAATTTCAGCCATATCATCCCTGCAATTACTTTCGACATCAAGCAGATATAATGAAATTATAAGTTCCATTTTACAAAAAAAATGGAGTGTTAGTGTCATCATAAGACACAGATGAAATCATTAAAGTGATGCCCCATGAGTATGAAAAGATGTGTCATTGTTTATCTTTGGCTAGGTTCATTCAACACTGACCAAAACAAGGTTTAAGGGACCTTTCTCATATAATCAATTAACGAAAATCTGCTATGTTTCGAAAATCTGCTAACAGTACCCGACTATCAGGTCATTGGCACTGGATGTTTTAAGGCATGTTTCGGCTATGCACGCATAATGTAGAAAGCCCTTGTCATTCAACAGTTAAAGAGATTATTTATTTACCTACCTCTTGAAGTAGTTTTCCTAGAATGTACAAAGATTGGGCCCAAAGGAATGGACATCTGCCAAGTGGGATACGCTCCTGGCTTCCTGGGTCAGATTGTTCCAGGTTGGCCTTATCTACTGGCACTGAATACAGTTCTGGCACTAACTTAATCCCATCATCTTTTCTAATCATAACTTGTTCTAGATTATGCATATACTCTGTTATATTTTTCTTATCACCTTGAAAGCAATAATCTAGTATTAAATAACAGAAAAACAGTGGCCATTCGCATTCTATGTTTTCAAACATCCTCAACTCCCATGGCTCATAATATAGTCTGTTTGGGTCCTCCCTGGGAGTCTTGTGGCCATCTCTGAGGAACCTTTTACATCCATACTTCCCTTGTAGTTTATTGACAATTGTGTCCCGAGTTTTAGCAATCAATTGTGGATCATCAACAGCAAAAGCCGGGTAGCTTATAATTGACAGTAAACCAGAGTCTAATTCTTTACTGTTGGATTCTCTTGGCAGCATGGACTGCAACACAGCTTGGCACTTCTGAGCTTCATCAGCCAATACATGAATGACACTGGAAGGGCCGCCACGGGCTCCAAAGAGATCCAGCTCATTCATAGCTTCAAGTGCTGCCTTGGCCATACCAATGGAACTGGCATTCAGTTCAGGCAGACCATGATTAGTTTTATCGCCTCTCTCCCATATACCATAATCAGGCGTGCAATAAGCTGATTCTATGTAAAATACTAGATTTTGAATAAAGGCAACTTCATCAAGTGAGAATACAATCTGCAAGCCTGATGCAGTCATTTGGGCGAGGATCAGCAAGTACAGGGAGATGGCGTCAACCTGCAAGTGGCCCCACTCATTGTCTTTGACCACGGTCCGGCCTGTAGTTGATGAGTACTTTGCATGGAGTGAGTCTAATGGGTGTTGAGTACTTTTAAATTTCTCAACCTTATCCTTCTGCTGCATCATGGCCATCAAAAGACCTGAAAATTGAAATCTCTAAATTAAATTGCTACACTGGATTCATACATACATACATACATTAAATCACGCCTGTTTCCCAGAGGGGTAGGCAGAGACCACTTCTTTCCACCTGCTACGATCTTGACAATCTCTTTCGCTTCTTCCACATTCATACATCGAGTCATGCACGCACTGGATTCATTAACTTATTATTGCTAACATCAAACAACTATAGTGTCTATGTGACACAAGTTGACTGCTTGGTGCAGTCGTGCCAGTTCTAAGCCTAAAGGTATTCATACAGGCCCGTTTCACGTATTATGTTTAGACTGCCCACGGCAGTTAGTACAAACATAATGATTATATTATAATATATAATAACCACCATCCACTAGAATGTTACTTGTAGACATGTGTAAGTAATGTGAGTAATATCACAAGTGACATATCACTTGACCGCGTAATGCCATATTACACATTACGCGAAAGAAACAAGCATCACGCTAAACATCACTCGTTGCGATATATTACCCGAGGGAGACGACCGATCGGCTCTCATTCAATCTCAACGCCATGAAAGAGATGGTTTGATATCACATACCGCGCGTAATAAAGTAATGCCATGTAATGCTATGCTATGCCATTCCGCGCGCTCTGCGTGCGAGCGAAAAGTGCGGGTGTTACTTCTCGGTCTACAATGTTCAGCAACGGGTGATGTTTCGAGTGATGTGATATCACATTGTAATATCACGTTTCTGGAGATGTAATGAAATATGGCATTACTTTTCAAAGCACTGTTTTGCGCATCTCTAGTTACTTGCCTCTCATCAGCTTTACACAACTCTGTTCTAACTCGTAAGTTTTGGCACGATCTTCATCCTGATCCGCGATCTTCTTAAAGGCCATTGACAGTCCCCATACTGCCAATATGCAGTATAAGTTATCCCGGATCCATGCGTGATCATTGTCTGGGCTCGCAGGGAACAATCCTGTCACTGGCTGTTGATGGTCTAGGATCAACTTGTGCACTACCCGTTGATAATAATCCAAACGAACACCAGAATTGCTGCGAGTCCTCATTGTGGACTTATTTGAGTGCTTGTTTAGTTACCTACATACAACATCAACGCAACATTTTCAGCGAATTTATTAAATTGTCTTCTAGTTCTATTTTTCTATTTTCAGTATATTTTGATTGTCATTTGAAAGTCGCGATTGTCAAACGTCAATTGAAAAGCCTGTTCGAGCCATACTGTAAAAAGGTGCACAACAAGGTTATTTTTTTATTTTTATAGTATCGCTACATATGTTATTACCAAACTGTCAACGTCACATCACTCCACTGTGTCAAAAAATGGTCAGAAAAATAAAGTTTTACTGTGACTGTTAAGTGAAATTTTAGCAATCAATTTGATGATTGAATCAATTCAAGTAAAAGTCGAAACTTTTATGTTGAAAGTTTTTTTGTGTTTATGTTTACCACAATGATAGTGCATCGCTGGAATTTTGTTCTATTGTTTTTTCCCGTAGTTATAGGGATAAACACGCAAGAACCAAAGGTTAACTCGATCGTAAACAGCAGTGTTATTGTAGTGCCCAAAACCTTGTTAGCAAAAGAAGGTAACAAGTCTGAAACAGGTTTAATCGAAGGAGGGCCAATCATACCACAAGGATCAATAACACAGGGGGATACTATTATAGACAGTTCTAGCAAGTCCATTAAAGGTAGGAAAGGGGTTAAATTCAACTCAGAAGACAGCATAGAAAATAAACCTGACAATGGTACAGATAATACAAATGTTTTACCCGAAAATTCTTTGGAACCATCAACTAAGTCTGTAGTAGTTGATAAGGTTATAAATAAAAATGATAATGTTAAACTGGTTAAAACAATTAAACATCTTCCTAAAAAGCCGTTAATACTCTCTTATGATGCTGTACCACCTAGTGCGGCTGATAAAACCTTGCCCGTTGCAAAACCTGTGGTGTCAGCGAAACAAGCATCTAGCCCGGGAAGTCACCCTGGGATGATTATGCCAGTAGTTATCACTATACTGGTGGTGCCAATGTTTGCAGTCCTGGGATACTTGGCCTTGAGGCGAGGTCAGGAAGCTTGGAAAAACAGGCACTACAAAAGAATGGACTTTCTTCTTGATGGGATGTATAATGACTAACCTACTTACATCTTGGTGGACAAATTGTAAAAAAAACAAAGTACCTATGCTTTTCTCTTGCTTTGTATTATATTATTATATTATTATATTATTATATTATAAGGCAAAGTAAAACAAAAATATGATAAAAATCAACCATTGTGGAAGGTAGTCAGTAATCATAAATGTTAACTAATATATCTGTGTCAAGCTCTGAAACCAGATAGCATTACTCAGAACTTTTGTGGTGCTTTATAATGTGCCTTATTGGAATTAGTACAGTAGTTCAACAAAAAAAAACCTCGAACAAGAAAGGACTGTCTAGTGTTAGAGCATTTGTAATGGTTGTGGTTTTACATGAAAGTAACAAATTCTTTATTAATGTTATAGTAGTAGAATCAACTTTAACAAAGTTTTAATCACATCATTAACAACATGCCGACTGAAAGTTCCTTCATGGGTGGAGTGTGAAAATATATTTGATGCTACTAATAATAAGTTGCACAATAAATAAATAAAATAAGATATTTTAATGTTGTCTTCCTTTAATGATATTAATCATATATTGTGATAATAGGTAGAATTTACTAAAAAGTAATGACATTGGTTGTTATAAATTCTATTTTTAAATTGTTATTAAAGAAATTGTATATTGTAGTTACCAAAAGAATTTAACTTGCATACTACTGTCCTGATATTTTTGATATCATTATTAGAAAATAAGTTCAGTGTAAAAATTCAGTTGTTTAAAAAATTAAAAACTTGTTAAAAAATAATCTATAATAAATTTGTTTGCTTTGCTACAGTTCTTTATAAAATGGGAAATAATGTTCTGTAATTTTTGAGAAAAGATTTGTGTTTTTTAAACAATTATTTAATGTAAAATTCACCCTATTATGTAAGTAATACAACAAAGTTGCAATTACAACATCCTTACCTTCATATGACATGATTAATATAAAATTATAATGATTAACAATATCTGGAGGGCTAGCATAAGTTGTCCAGGACTTATTTGTCGCTCGGGTCTCCATTTCCATCTAGTCTGTAATGATCTAATGATAGAGACGCACTGAGTGGCAAGCGAGAAAATACAACTTGTGCTAGCCATACAGGATTCTTATATTTAGGAAAAGGAAGTAACAGGATATCTGCTTATCATAAAGTTATCTTGACTTTGTAATAAATTAATATTATGATTTTGTAACATTTATCAGATAGTTTTATACTGCTTATGTTTTGGCATCATTGTAATTAATGAAAAAATTGTCAAGGTTTGTCAACTCATTCTTAAATCTTAATACTACTCATTAACTGGTAATTATTTTTAAAATAATTTTATTTTCGGATTAGAATAAACAAGCTTCGGATTATAATTGTAATATTGCAGTTTTTTTTAAATATTGCGAATAACAAAGGCTATCCGTAAATTAACATGGTGTAGTACCAGTGTGGTCCTGTAGCACACCATTTATTATTCTAATCTGGAAAATGAAAAGCATTTATTTATAGTTTTGAATGTTTGTAATTTTTTATTTGTGTTTATTGTTGATAATTATACCTATACATTTAAATAACATTTGGATGAGCTTTAACTTAAATACTGTTCCTGTTGTAAACTTAACTAAGGACTGAAATTTACTAAGAAAAATGAATTTTCTTTTTTTTACATACCTAACCATGGACATTAATACAAAGTTGGTTTTTGCTGCGAATGTTAATTTTGAATCCCAAGTAAGCGAAGGATTCTATAATTAACTAATCACGAGCAAAACAAGTTATTCTAGGTTAGAATCCTAAGTGCAGAGAAGTGAAAAATGTTTTTTCTTTCTACTCGCGAACTATAAACCGCTAATGTTGATATCGTTAAACGAAGCGTGAAAACAGTTCTATAGTAAGCGTTACCATGGTAATAAAATATTTTTTTTATAATGATCATCGTTATTGCCTTGGTTACGCACATGAACAATGTCATATCAGTGATGGTGATTGATTAGTGATTTTTACAACAATTTAAATGTAAAAACCGGGCAAATGCGAGTCGGACTCGCGCACCGAGGGTTCCGCATTTAAGATATTTTGCTAAGTAACTGCAAGAGAAAATAGTCATTTTGTTAACTTTATTTTCTATGCAATAAGGTACAATTATGAGTAGCCTAAATTTTAATACACATTTTCTAAGTTTTTTTGTTATTTCTCAAAAACTATAAATAATGAACACTTCATTTTATTTTGCCCATAAAATATAAGTAATTATCTATACGTCAGGATTTACTCAGATTTATTGATTCATTAACTTCGGAGATCGTCCCCCCGGATAGGGTGACCAGATGTCAGGAATTTTCCTGACATGTCAGGAATTTTAGACATGTCAGGAATGCGGCCGGAAAAGGGAAATGTCAGGAATTTTCGGCAAATAAATGAAACAATAAAATTTTATACTTACACTAAACTTTTATTCCAAGTACTTTGGAGTTTCATAAATTGTAACTTATAAATAATCGTAATTGTCTTTTTACGATATAAACATAAATCAATCAACATTGACAAATTAAAATTTAAAAAAAACAACAAATAACAATACGCCGCGAGCGCGAGCGCGTCAAGCTCGTGTCAGGAATTTTGGCCGAAAATCAGGAATTTTGTCAGGACTTTTGAAATTTGTATCTGGTAACGGTCAATTTTTAAAATAAAAAATAGTTTTGAAATGTGCAGATTAAGACCTTTCATATGATACCCCATTTGCTATAATCAAACAACTTTTATTTTTCAACCCCCCACTCTAGACCCCTTTTCTTTAATTTAATATTTTTTTTACCAAAAACAAATGCCGGCAAGCAAGTTATAATATAAAACTATGCCAAATTTCAAGTTGATAGCATTTGTAGTTGCCGAGAAAACCTGCTGTGACATACAGACGGACGGACAACGAAGTCTCACCATAAGGGTTCCTTTTTTACTATTTTGGTACGGAACCCTAAGAATACGAAAAATATTTTATTTAATTTCCATAACAGGAGTTTTAAAAGATATAGCAATTAAGAAAAGATCAATAAAATTAACTGGTTCGGCTGAGATAAACAAAATTTATTGCATGAAATGAAATAAAATACGGTACCTATACCTACAACAGATATAGAAAATAATAATTAGAATAATTTATTTATTTCTTTCTTTCTTTCTTTATTGGAGAACAAACAGAAATAAGCGTACAAAGATACAAATTTTACTAAATGGGGTATAAACTAACATGCACTTATTTCCTAGACAGCTCCCACTTAAACATGTTTTAATGTAACTGCACTAAGACTGCGATTGACAGAATTAAGAACTAATGTAACCTAGGTATTATCTACTTAAAACTAGAATTGTTAAATGTATGTAATGTAAATGTACTCAACTACAAAAATAATACCCCCTCTAATAAATCCGTTCGCGGCATTGTTCCTATGACGCTGAGGCTCTACTTTGAAATCCGTAATTCGAACTTCGTATCGCCCCGTCACTTTCTTGCGAGTTAGTGACGCGTCGAGAGCAAAAGGGATAGCAATAGACGAAGTTCGAATTACGGATTTCAAAGTAGAGCCTCTGCTGCGTTACCCACAGATTATAAGGGTATGTCTGCGTTACCTCTCTGGGTAGTTAAACCTATCCTATGATGGAAGAGGTAAGCGCCAGTGAGGCGATTTTCGGTCGCGATAGAGATGAATTCCTATTCGAGATTCCATAGAAGTGACGCTGTCATTCCATGCAGATTCAC
Source organism: Acleris cristana (assembly GCA_948252455.1). Lineage (NCBI taxonomy): Eukaryota > Metazoa > Arthropoda > Insecta > Lepidoptera > Tortricidae > Acleris > Acleris cristana. Next base: position 7,632,172 of record OX411778.1, read on the forward strand.
GATAGAGATTCATCTCGAATGACCCGAAAATTGACATCCAGCTCTGGGATCCCCGGATTTAGTTTTTCAATTCATAATTGGATTAATGGCTTCGTCGAAAATTGGGGAACCTAAACGAGTCAGAGAGGTATTTATTAAAGTGGACCAAAATGTTGGGCTTGACTGCGTTAAATTGATAATATAGCGGCACCAGAAATGGCGTTTGGTCAACATTCCAATTCTTATACTTTACTAGCATCTGCCCGCAACTTCGTCCGCGTATATTTCGATTATCGTTATTCCCTTGGAAAGATTTAAATTTTCCGGGATGAAAAGTAACCTATGTGTTACCTAATCCAGGGTATAAGCTATCTCTACTCCAAATTTTATCCAAATCCGTCCAGCCGTTGAAGTGTGATGGAGTAACACACAAACTGTATGTAAAAAAATGTGTCAAAATTTCCATTATATTAACTAGCTTCTGACCGCGACTTTGTCCACGTAAATTTCGATTATCGTCAGTATGAAAAGTAGCCTATGTGTTAATCCAGAGTATAAGCTATCGCCATTCTAAGTTTCATTCAAATCAGTTCAGTTTTTGCAGCGTGAAGGAGTAACAAACTAACACACATACAAACACTTAACACTTTCGCATTTATAATATCGCAGCAGTTATAAGTGTGGGTCAAACAGATTCAATAAATGGGGCCGATAAACGTCAATGTCAGTTTAATAAAACTTTTGATGGCTGTCTGTGGTCGGTTTAGTAGGGATTTCCATTTCCATCTTATAGTGCACAAAATCTTATTTTAACTGCTGATTTTTATTGGAGTGATATGTTTTATTAAATATAAAAAGTAAGTTTTTCCATTACTGCGGAGATGTTATATTATGTCGTTAGAAAAGTATGTACGCATCCAATTGGAATAACCTTGGTATAGTGCATTCGATTTGGTGTGTTAAATCTGTGAGATATTTACACATTCAGCCTGAAAACATCTCTCTATTTATTATAATACTGTTCATAGATTTAGTCTTATGCATTAGGTTAAGATTTGGATGAAACAGAATATTCCATGTTTCTTTATTTATGTTGTACAAACAAATCAGTCAGCTTTATAATTAGATGCATGAGAGTAATTTATTTATTATCAGTCGTTATTCTGATGTAAGATTCACATCACTTACATTTGACATTGATGGCTTTCCTGGCCGTTTTGTTTAATGTTACTCATGATCATTCCAAATATTAACAAGTGAAATTTTATAACAAAATCATGTTAGATATTTCAAAATAGTTTTACTTTGGTAATGTTATTAGAACATGTAGTAATGTAGTTGGTTTCTGGTTTCAACTAGTGTTCTCAAGATGGTGTTTGTTGAACAGATCTCAATATGGGCAAGCCTTACTCTGGTATTTGTCAATGGGTGGCGTGATGTGCTTGGCACAATGAGTGCTCCAAGCGGGTGCGTCAACTGCAGCGATGGCTCGGAGAAGTCTGACATGAAGCATGAAGCAGAGTGCTCAGAGGCTGAGGATGCTCAGATTAGACTGGCACCCCACGTGCAGGCATACCTGGCCCACAACAGCCCCACCACCAACTGTTGTGGACTTGCCATCCCCATTGCCTTTGAAAGAGCTGCACCTGGCACGTGGTGGAATCCCCAATTTGATTCTAAAATACTTGAAGGCCAATATAGACATAGTTCCTTTAGACAAATTAGATTAAGATTCAGGTAAGTTATTTTATTTGTTTTCTACAATTTATACCTACACTTCATTAACAATACTGTTGATTTTATTCTATCTGTCTTTGGATTGAGTATAGTAACTATGTCACTGTTCAAACAGTTAGTTAATTTGCATCATTGCTTTTAATCCATTTTGTGTATGCATTTCTCATTTCAAATGAAAGTCAGTGTTTAATGTTTATTTATAAATGATTTAATGTGTGCTTGGATATCATGTTTGTAGTTATTTAGATGTAAAACCAGGCTATATTCCAGTGTTCTGTTTGACAGTGTTTTTTGTATTCATTTCAGATTTGCACTTTTATACATTTTGATATTTTCTATATCATGGTTTGTCTACTTTGTGGTCCTGGGCTTGAATGGCATGACGGTAATATGGCCATTTCTGTGTTCTATATTTGCTGGAGTCCTGTTGATAACGTCTGTCATGTTGTATGTGACATTCACAAATATTTACAAGAGGTACACTTTCAAGATATCACTGGTGATGGCATTGGCCCTGTGCACATTGAGCATGTCTCTGGTGACTCTCACTACCCAGCCCCAGACCCCGGCAGCCCAGGTTGCTGACATCAGCCAGTCTGGACACTTCATCATGTGCATTGAGATCCTCCTAATTATATACACACTCACACCATTGCCACTTTATGCTTGTGTGATAACTGGCATTATATACTCAATAGGTTTTGAGGTTTTGAACATTTTCTTGCATTTGAAGGAACAGGAATGGCTGGGCCCAGGTCTCTTTGTAAGACTTTTACTGCAGCTGTGTGTGCACATTATTGGTATACACATATATTTAATGACATTTGTGAGAATGCGTGGCACATTTATGAAAGTAGGTCAGAGCTTGTTGGTGAGAAGGCAGCTTGAAATGGAGAAACAATTGAAAGAGAAGATGATACATTCAGTGATGCCACCAAAACTAGCCAGCTGGTTGATGGAGGAGCAAGTTTTAGAATCAGAGCCCAACCTGAAAAACCATGACCCACTAAATCCCAGGCCTTCTAACCCTGGGGCTTCAGATATTAAATCATTATTCCGACCATTTAATATGAGCTCTATGGACAATGTCAGTATTTTATTTGCTGACATTGTCGGTTTTACAAGAATGTCCAGTAACAAAGGTGCTGAAGAACTAGTAAATATACTAAATGATTTGTTTGAAAAGTTTGATGAACTGTGCCAGATTCATGGATGTGAGAAAATATCTACATTAGGTGATTGTTATTACTGCGTGTCGGGCTGCCCTGAGCCGCGGCCTGACCACGCTACATGCTGCGTCGAAATGGGATTAGGTATGCATAATGCATTAATTTGTGGTATTTTAACAATGTGTCGTTTTTTCTACAGTCAACGAGCATTCGTCAATATTTCAGGTATGATAGAAGCCATTCAAGAGTTCGATAGAGAGCGTGACGAGGGGATCAACATGCGGGTGGGGGTCCACACCGGGACCGTGTTGTGCGGAATAGTGGGCACGCGCCGGTTCAAATTCGACGTGTGGAGCAACGATGTCTCGTTAGCCAATAAGATGGAATCCACCGGCAAACCCGGCCGCGTCCACATATCCGAGGAAACAACTAGATTTCTCGGAGGTTCATATGTTCTCGAAGAAGGTGAAGAAGTATTTGGTAAGGATCATCCATTACTTCATTTTAATGTGTCCTCCATTTGTTGTAACTATGTCTAAAAGAGCATTGTATGTTCAGGTCATAAAACTTACTTCATTGAGGGCCGTCAGCTGAGTTCCCCGTACGACCACGAGAAATGTCTCACTCCCTCTAATCCCGTTAACTTACGTCTCATTATATCTCCCGCAGTATCCCCCCAGTCCGTTCTCTCCTTCACCCATTCGCCCCTGCCGCAATCCCCTCACGAGAAAGATTTCAACTCGCATGACGCCCGGAAAGCGGGCAACTTCCTGTCGCCGCAACCGTTCCATTTTCGTGCTAAAGCTAGTTCACTGCCCAGTATATTGGACTCCGACGCAGAGTTGGACGAGAAAAGAAATGGATACCCCGAGAGAACCGATAGTACGTCGAAAAGTCCAACTTCCGTGGGTAAGTTCAAAGTGTGATGGAGTCTAGTGTCTTTTATTTTGTGTTACCTAAATCCTGTGTCATTCATTAATTCATAATGCAATTGGAATGATTAAGAATGACAACCAATGTCTCATTCTTATTTCCTACTTATCTAAGATAAAACCTAGCGAGATTTTATCTCAGACTGTTAAGACCTTAGCATGGCCGATTAAAGAGTTTATCAATTGGAGATTGCTCCTAAAAAGAAAGCCGCTAAACTATCTCGGTGTAGACATTTGAGATCTCTGTATTGGCGCCGCCATTATTACTCCACAATCAGTTTCGTTTGTTTGCCCGGCCGTGTGTTTAGATATTACAAAATTAACTTTGGAAAAGTCTTGGTTATCTATCACTGGTACAAGGCGCGAGTCGCAGATAAGATACAGGATGACTCGCCTGAAGGTGATGCTCTCGCGCACATTATCGCAAAACAGCCGTGGCGTGGGTAGGCACTAAAGATTTTTAATAATATTGTATATGCTTTTAATTGATAAGCAAAGCCCAATGTAAACAAGATAGTTTTAATTTACGAGCGTTCTGAAATAGAATCAACAAATTTGCCAAACTGGCGCGTTTCGAGTGGTGCAACTTGTAAACATGGCCGCGTTCCGCGATATCAAGGCTGACATTGAGGTGAAGGATTCTGGACGATTCCGAGCACAAGTCCATGGACTGCGATTACTGCGAATACAGCGATTAAACTGCTTCGAGATTTACTTTATCACGCTTCACGTGTCTGCAAATTCAGATTATATGCTGCTTTGATAAGACTTTAATCTTATACGTTTTGAGATCGCAATTGTTGTTTGTCAAGCTATGGTCGACGCTATTAAATATAATATACACACGCATTAGGTTTACATAGAGATCAAATACAGTTCAGGTGTCAATAAGCGATCACCCGATAATTGATCGTCATAACATTGCACATATTTGTGTTAAGTTGTAAATTGTAAAGCAAACAGCATCGAACCCAACACGCTGCCCGATTCATGTTTGAATTTCTTGTTTTAGGAAGTTACGGCAAGTACGCTAATAAATTGAAGAATTGGAAGGTGTCCAAATTCCTGAGGAAGCATTCTGATACCCCACTGCACTCTATAAAGAAGCAGGAGTTCAATGATGCTGAGAAAACGGTCCAGTTGCTGGGGCGCGGCGACGTGCTGTCCAGTAACGGCTACCAACAAGTGCCTATAGTGATAGAATCTCAAGACAATAAGAGCGCGCGGCCCACGACCAGCAAGCTCAACATTCCGCTGAACCCCGATATGGTGTCCTTCGAGAAGGAAATCATCGACATACGATCGTACTTGAGCCAGTCGAGAAGCAACATGTCGCCTTTTGCTAGAAGCAGCAGCTATCGCTCCCAGTATGGAAGACCGACGAATATCGAAGTAAGTTTGGAAAAAAATACATAAAGTTTCCAGTTTGCCTGCAGGATTGATAATAGAAATTATATAAAAACTGTAATTTCTTGGTTAGATTCGCGCGGGTTCCGGACCGCCAAAAAAAGGCTAATTAAATGATTATTAATACAACAGATACCATATAGCACTAAGATCTGATTTAGGAAGTTTAAGAACGTCCAACAAGCAAATATAAGTAATTACAAGACCAGACCACAGCAAGATAGGTAAAATCGCCCGAAAACCAAAATTAGACCAACTTAGTTTGATTTTGTTGCTTATTGTATTTTATATTTAAATATGAGGTAAAACGCTTATTATATTTAATTTTAAACTGAACACTCATTATCGCTGGTTTTTCACGCACCCTACCTAAGTACGTGCGTATGCCGAAATCCCAGTGTAGTCATATTATGTGTAGTTTAATATGAATTTCCCGATATTCGTCATCATAGTTAGTAAATATTATGATTTGCTATAAAGACTTATATAGTCCCCATTTTTATAAGTACTTATCTGTTTTATGATCGAAACTTCTCTGACCGATATAACCGAATTGACCGAATTTAAAATTAAAACTATAACGACCACTAATCACATCACTAATAATAATGTAATCACTTATGACGACACTTATTTCTTTAACTTTACATAACTACTACAACGTTAAAAACCTACCGACGCCGTTCAGGAATTTAAATAATGAATCGCCTATTTTTAAACACATCGTTTGTGAGTATAGTTAGTGATTGAAATAACGAAATACGGCTGTCACAGGCATCATCTTAAAATAATCAGAGTGCAGGTAGACTTGATTCGTGCTGGCGATACAGGCGACTAAAGAGTTTATACCTACCTACTCAAATCGTCTAAGGCAGCCCAAAATAACTTTAAATAGAAAATTCGTTCATACTTACTGTTTTTAAAGATAGCTTTTCGTGTTTGTAGTAACGGCGTCGAAACCCTACACTGGGGCCCGTTTCATAAAAGCTTGTAACTTGTAATACGAGTGAGGTCTCTTTTTAATACATACTGTTGGAAAGAGAGTTCAGCTTATAATATAAGCTATTATTTTATATGCAATAGGCCTTTGAGCATAGTCCAACATGCTCTTACCCGGTTTTTAATATTAGGTATAATGTGTATCTATCAGTGACTCAACAGGTTCCTACGCACATTAAATTTGTCACTGCGTTATCCATACAAGGATAGGTACACATATTTATACAAAAATTGTAATCAGTGTTACGCCGTTAGAAATAAGTTATTTTTAACAGCTACGTCACCAAACTTTAAAGTGTGTGTGTCTGTGCGTCACTCTTTGATGAGACTAGGTTAGAATGGATACTATTACAATGCAGTTAGTCAGTTTTCTATATATGTACTAGCTGTCCGCGCCCGGCGTCGCACGTGTGTGTTTCTTTTTTCATACAAACCTTATTAAATATACTTTACGTCCTATTCTCAGACCTACTGAATATACAGACAGAATTTCATAAGAATCGGTCAAGCCGTTTCGGAGGAGCTTTGTTACAAACATTGTGTATCGAGAATTTTATATAATAGATATAAAAAATAATCCCTGTTTTCCTTCGTCACGCCATAACTGGAGATTGGCTCGACCGATTTGTTTTTTTTTGCTTGATAATTATCGGGGCAAGGAGAAAGCATATAAAAAATTACACCCGGGCGGCGCCTCCACCGAGCACGGACAGCTAGTTGATAATAATAATATATGTATAAATATAAAGGTCTCTAGTGTTCGTACCCGGAAGACCAAGCAGATGTCAAGATGACAACTTGACAGATCGATTTCATCGAAATCATTAGACCCGTTTTCGAGAACGTGATTGCATTTTTTTTTATTTTTATTTTTTTATTAGTCTATGATAAGGGTAACTAACAATAAAATTGGTCAAAAACTTTTTAATTGGTGGTCAAAAAAGTTGTAGTCATATTTGTAGGCGATTGTATGAGGAAAACGCAAACGTCACGTTCAGGGCCTACGCTAGCTGACGCGGACGCCCGCCGCGTGCGCACGCTCGCGGGTCCCGCTCCGGACACCCGCCGCGGGCCAGCAAGTCCGCGCCGGGCGTCCGCGACGGGCGCACGCCTAACTTAGCGCTACCAGTATAATAACAAGTCCGCGAGCGTGTGCCCGCCGCGTGCGCACGGAGCGGACGAACGCCGCGCGGATTATAGTCCGTCGCACGCGCCCGCGCCAGTTAGCGGTGTTCATACCATTTCTTATTAGACGGGCGTCCGTTACGGATAATCCGCGTCAGCTAGCGTAGGCCCTTACTCCTGTAATTCCATAGTGGGGTAGACAGAGCTACAGAATTAGCTACAACTTTAAAAACTTGTTGATTATTCAGTAAACACATTTTGCACAAATAGGTTAAGATGTTTACCAGCGTATTAGTGACACGTTGCAAGCCCATCGCCTAACAGTACTACAAGCTTATATTCCCATAGTCGCCTCTTACGACATCTACGGGAAGACATGGAGTTGCACTATTCTAACCCGGCAACCACAGTGTATATGAATATACAAATATTTCTCGTTTAATACAGGATAGGATAGGATAATATGTACTAAAGGCCTTTTTGGTTACACTTAGCACATTGAGCTAATACGCGCCTTATCATTGAGTCATGTCTAATTTATCACTCTTTCTCGACGTTTCTTGTCGCAAAATAAAGTCAATAGCATTATTTTGATATCAATACTCATTAAAATTACAAATTGTTATGGCACCAACGATGGACACTTTTAGCTGATAGGAGCCAGTAATAGATACCTACTTTACTCTTAATTCACATTTCATACGGTCCTAAATTTATTGTTGCAAAACAAATGAATAACCCTTATCTTCTGTAAAATAAGACTCAAGTGTCAATCATTGGTTCTTGTCCATTACTGGTTCCGTCACCGTATCTGTCTTATTTTTCTTGTCGCGGCTAAGTTACCGGTTCCTCCGCATGTAACGTCTATTGAATTGTCACCTGTTACCTGTCATCACGTTTATGAAATACGGGGTTGCATACTATCCGCTGTAGTGAAACAAGTTTTCACACATGAGTTTGCCATCCGGTTCTTTTCATTTATCGCTAGGGGCTCTCGGTTTAACCCCATTATGCCTCTCACAGACTACGCAGATACGGTAAGATTTGTTGATGTGAGAGGCATTAAGGTCACAGCACATTAGAGCCGACCGGCACCCAACCCGCACCGCCTCGCCTCGAGCGGTTAGTATTCTTTATATGGATTTGTATGGACATGCGCTCACTACATCAACTACGTAGCGTGACCGGATCGTCTCGCTAGCGAGGTGTCCACGCGCGGACGGCGAGTGGTCCACTTGATTATAGCTCGTTGCCGCGATGTCCAGTAAGATCACCTGGTAGGATCCCCCACGTACAACATTAATAGGTAGGGTATCCTACCAGGTGATCTTACTGGACATCGCGCTCGTTGCTCGCATGCTTGCCTGACGTGGACGTGACGTTTACGCTGGTAGACTGCTCGGAAATTTGTTAAACACGCGAGGTCCACTCGTTGACCACGCCAGGCCCACTCGTTGACCACGCGAGATTCACTGGTGACAACGCGGTGTCCACCCGAGGGCCAACTGTCGACAACGAGTGGACGCCAAGCGACGAGGCGGTGCGGGTCGGGTGCCGGGTGGCTCTAATGTGCTGTGACCTTTACTATTTAATTACTTAATTGGGATACACCAAAAAAAATAACTGCTTGATTTTACATTTTTATTCGAAAGAATAGCCTTTTATAAGAAACTAATTTGAAGCATTTCATGATTAAATGTATTATTGATATTTAAAATAATTTATTAAATTAAAGTAACCTTACCTACTTGTAGCGACAAGATGACGTAGATATTTATAAAGAACGGGTATACTTCATCTAAGACTTAGAAAGACGATTTTTTATTATCTGTGATCTGTTTTCAAAGTCATAATAGACGAACGTCATTCAAATATAATGTAAACAAACAATCGCAATATGATATAATTTATTATTTAAGAGTATATAAGCATTCAACCATTGCTTATCACCTAGACCTCAGTTAATACAACACTTCCTACATGACCTTGTTTCTAGACTAGATTTACTTAACACAATCACATTAAATTTGTTGAAAAGGCGGATTCCATACTTCCAATCATGAGTTTCTACAATAAATGTTGATGCCGTCTTTTTGAATCTCTTGTAAAACCTTACCACACAAATTATTAATATTTATCACACATAACTCAAAAGAGAAATGGTCTCATTAATATTTTAATTTAATCATAAAAATTATAGTCAATTTGTAAACAAATAAATTTGACATGACAACAGCTGTCTTCAAACGTAGATGTCAGCTAGATATCTAAATTGTACTTTTAAAATAAAATATTGGAGAGGTTTTATATGTTTAATGTAAAACCACAAAAGTCCTTGATATAGCGCAATTGGGACGGGCATTTAGGGGTCAAATGAAGGTCATTTCTTAATTTTAATATAATTAATTCATTGTAACATATTTTTTTAATCTAACTACTGGGATCGATTCGAAAAGCCTATTCCTCGAAATGGTTTTGAAATTTTCATAGATTGTTAAAAATGGGTGTATCCCAATTATCTTATTGTCACAATAATGTCAACTAGGCTAGTCATGAAAATTGCTGAAATAAATGATTGATTGATTAGATTCAGATTAGACTGACTTTTTTAGCAGTTAATCATCAAACTGCTAAAAAAATCTTCTATGGCAAAACAACTTGTGTAAAATGACGGTTATTTGATGATTAAATATATAAAAAGAAAACGGTTATAAGCATTGAATGTATTTATAGCGCCATAGTACATATCGAATTACGAATGGAATAGTGGGAATACGCCCGGCGCTATAGGCAGTCCCTTCCGAGCCACAGCCGCACGACGCGCCCTCCGTCATTTGTGTAACACCAGTTATTACGTACATAAATCAAGTACTTTCGTATTCTGAGTTTGATTGGACTTATAAGACTCTCAACGTAAGTCAAAAGTAACACTACATATTTGTTGCAGATCCCAGTGTGCCGCGCGCGCAGCTCGACGCTGGCGACGCAGGGCGAGCTGCGCGCGTGCGCGGCGCGGGCGGGCCGGCCGCGCGACGACGCCGTCAGCCTGTGCCCCTCCGTCAACAGCCGCAAGGACTCCGGCATCCGTAGCACCAGCCGCCGCTCCAGCATACAGCACCAGGTATACTCAACAAATTTAATTGTTGACCACCTATAGAACCCCCTGTCGCAGAAAGACAATCGTTAATTTTGACGTAAGACCTAAGTCTAAAGAAATAAATAACGTCAAAATTAACGATTGTTATGCCATTTTTCAAGTCCCGAGGTTTCTTGGCCCGAACTGCAAGCGAGCGGACAAGACTCGGGACGAGTGAAAATGACAGTTCGGCACGTGTATTAAACGATGTTTTTTAATACATTTGCGAAAAAAAATACAATGAACCAAATATAAAACAGTAATTAAAAGAGTAAATTTTGCTTAATTCTTATTCTGATAAAAATTCATAGTACAATTAGAACAATTAACCCTTCGGAACCCGGTCTGTTGAACGCAAAAAAATAGAGAGACCCGACTTTCCTATCCCGAATCCCTGACATCATAAGATGTCAGCGGGTTCCGAAGGGTTAAAGGTAATGTTAAGGTGTTTGTAGCAATATCGTTCGTTTAGTTATCAAACCTTTAATGTGACTTTTGTTCCTATATTATAGATTTTCGCGCTAAACCACGCGACGTTAGCGACGTCCCAGCACGACATGCAGCACCGCGTGTCGGGGTACTACACGTCGAGCCAGTCTTCGCTCAACGACCCGCCGTCGCGCGCGCGCTTGCCTGCCCCGCTCAGCGACCAGCAGGTTCAATCCCTCCAGAAGCTCCGCAAGCAGTCCGACTTACAGCTCATCCGCTGCGTCCAGGACAACGCCCGCTCCGGCATCAACTACTTCGTGCAGCCTCCCCTCGACAGGATCACGCTCTTCTTCAAATCACCAGAAATGGAACGGCATTACAGGGACAAGGCCCACAGGAGCGACGACAGCGAAGACTTCCCGCCCACCCTCACGACGTCGAGATTCAACACCGCCTTAGATATACTGGTCTCCGCAATAATTTTTCTAGCCGTATCGGTCTCCATATTCACTTTATACTGCGACGCGTGGCGGCAATGGCTCGGGTGGTTTGTTCTATTCACCGTGATAGAGATTTTAACGTTGTGTTGCTGCGTTTACAGACACTATTTGAAGTGGAAGACGAAAGGCGATCCCCCGGTCGACGAGGTTCTCCAAAGATCTGTTAAGTGCTTCAGGAATCTGACGAACTGGTTCCCGTGGCACCTTTCGGGCGGGTTGTTGATCAGTCTGCCCGTATTGGCGGTTCTGATCAACTTCTCGTGCGACTACACGACCATGACGATTCTACGGGGCGAACAATCATTTTACGTGTATCTGCTGTGCACCGGCATCGTCCATTTCTGCAATTTCACCCAGATGAATTGGCTGGTGAAGAACGCTCTGGTGACGGTCTACGCCGGTCTGTTCTTATTCCTCGCCGTGCTAGGATGTCACGAAGTGAATACTCTGTTTATAGGCGCTGATATTAAAAAACATGGTTCTCCTTCGTCTCTAAGTAACAATAGTATTGAAAATAATACCTACGAATCTGAATGGTTAGAGCACGGCAATGGGACAGAGAAGGGACAAGGTATGCAGCTGGAGATGCATCTTACGGAGCTTTATTTAGACGTAGTTTTGCTGCTGATGTTGGTGTGGTTCCTGAACCGGGAGTTCGAGATCAGCTATCGCCTCAGTTTCTATAGCAACGTGGTGGCCAACCGCGACAAGCAGCGGGTGCAGAACATGCGCAACCAGGCCGACTGGCTGCTGCACAACATCATCCCGCGCCACGTCGCCGACCAGCTCAAGAACACCGCCAAGTATTCAGAGAACCATAAAGATGCCGGCATCATTTTTGCTAGTATCGTTAATTTTAACGAAATGTACGACGAGTCGTATTTGAAGGGCAAAGAGTACCTCAGGGTTCTGAACGAGCTGATCGCCGACTTCGACGAGTTGTTGGAGCGGCCGGAGTTCCAGCACGTGGAAAAGATTAAAACGATAGGGAGCACGTTCATGGCGGCCAGCGGCCTCGACCCCGACCTGCGGCACGGCTCGCGCGGCTCGAACGTCCACCTATACCAACTTATGGATTTCGCTCTAGAAATGCAGAAAGTCGTGGACAATTTCAACCAAGATCTACTCGAGTTCGATTTTATTCTTCGGATTGGATACAATTTCGGTGACGTGACGGCCGGAGTGATAGGGACGACCAAATTGTACTACGACATCTGGGGAGACGCGGTGAACATCGCGTCCCGCATGGACTCGACGGGGGTCGTCAAGCGGATCCAGGTGGGAGAGGCTTGTATTCCAGTGCTGTCCCCGATTTACGAATTTGAGCCGCGCGGCAGCGTGTATGTGAAAGGCAAAGATAATATGAACGTTTATCTCTTAGTCAATAAAAAAGAACTTTAGATAGATACAATTATTTATAATGAAAAGTAGAATCTGTGATTTAATTATATATTTGTTATAACTATGTAGCTGACGTAAAAAACTACGGTATAAGATGATGCTTATTTATTGTGTGCATTAAAAAGGTGATAACGGCTTGAAGAAATACTCCCGACGTGAAGGCTATTAATTTATTGTTATTCGGCTTGAGTGAGTTAGTGGCAGCTGTGCGTGTGTGCGTGTCGACTCCTTGCCCGTATCGTTTAATCTGTGACCAGTGTCTAGTCCGCGATGAAATTCAATTGAATGACCTGTATATTCGAATAAATATATTTACCCATCTTCTCTATATTCTAAACATCGTAGTTTTGTATTTGTGTAATGAATAATGCCGACTATTTCCGACCCTTTCGAGGGATAGTAAAATATTGTATTGTGTAGTCACTACACTGTAGTTAAATTGAACGAATTCGTGTTGATTGCACTACGAATGTGTAGTGTAATATGATGGCAATTTTAAATGGCAGCATACAACGAATGTCGTTGGTTGGTGGTGGCAGGGGCGCGACCGGAGAGTTGTACTTAAACAAACGAGCCGACAGAGACTGTTTTTGTAATATGTAATGTGTTGTGTAACGTGATGGCGTTTTCCTGAAGCTTACACATGTTATTAGTATAAGGTAGAGAAATCGTAGTAATAAATAAACAAATAAATATTCGTCGGTGTATGATGATGATGCTTTAGCTTAGCCGCCCACTTGTCTCAAATTTATAACAGCTATTTATTTATTGTGTAATTATAATTTACTTATGAATCAACAATCACTCAGGTAAATGTGTTTTTATTTACCTGAGGTTAAATTGTTAGCACAATTTTTAGTTATTAATAGGGCTGTTGCATTATATTCTCTTCTATATAAATTATTTAAATTTACTTGCCTATGACATGAAGACGAGTAACGTATTCGTCTAGTTTTTGGTTATTCGATTGTATATTTGGAATATATTAATGGTTATTATGTTTACTAATTTCATATATAAAAGATATTCTAGAAAGGCGACTTTATTATACTACCTGATAAGAATTCTTTAAACTTATGATGAAAGCCTTGACTGTACATTCCACTTGTATTTATGATATCTGCCTCGAAATGTCTATTTTTTAGTATATGGAGACTTTAAAGGTTGGAAGTTATCGAAGGACTGTATTTTGACCGAATGTTGGACCAAAACTGGATTATACGCAATTAGCTCTCTTTAAATTTACCTCCTCGATAAATAGATTTCTTTATACTTTACAAATCTAAAGATGTACTGGTATATTGATAAGTAAGTACCTATTTGTGATACATAAAGTGTATGTATGACTATAATATTTAAGGAAAACATTTTCTTTATACACATAATAATCCCTACATTTTCCAGTATAAAATAAAAGATATAATTTAATATTTTGTATTTCTTATTTTATTAATCTTCAGAAAATGAAAAATCACCGAAAAAAGATTCCTTATTGACCTAAGGAAGCCACAGTCAGAAAATACATACAGGTGTCCCAGAAACCGAAGTCAAGCCGCCTAGGGCTGATAGAGCACCTAAAAAGCTATCGAATTAACCCCTATGTATGTTCAGCGATTTTTACTAGTTTCGGAGATACTTATTGATAATTTTAATCAGAATTTTTGTAATTTTCCCGTTTGGCCATGTCACGAAAAATCATTAATTTCTTGTTTTTCATAAGTTTTCAGTGATATCTTACATAATCATTACGAATCGGCAAAGTTTTTAAGCGTGTTTGCCTGTTTTTTTTTACTTTTTATTTATTTATTTGCTGTTAGTGTTTGTTTTTCACTTTGTAGGTATGACAGAAAACAACTTTATGTAATTGCTTAAAAATATATAAAAATCGGGCAAATAGGGTTAAAAACTTCGCTGATTCGTAATGATTCTTATTAAAGGGTGGTCCAGACATAGAGGCCGCTTGTTGCATCTGTTTCTATGGCAACAAGCATAAACAATTGAACCAAATGTCAAAAGTATCTTAAATATAATTTATCCTTGTTTGCATTTCGGTATTGAAATCTTAAAAATTCGCTCATAATGAAACGTATCGAGCACGAATGTCGAGCTAGGTCAATAATAGAATTTTACGAACGCCATTCTCAAAATCGTCTTGACACTTTGTACCACTTCCGCCAGCAAAAAGTACCTGACCGGACCATCCGAAATGTGTTAAAGCGATACATAGAAAATGGGCAAGTAGGATTCAAGCAGCTTCCTGGGCAGCAACCGACTGTAAATACGTCTCGATTACAGAAAAAGGTGTTGAAGAAGGCGAGACAAGATCGCAGCAAATCTGACCGTGTCTCGTCACGCGAGCTCGGATTGACACTTTCTACGTATCGGCGAGTAAAGAAAGCAGCCGGGATTCGAAGCAGAAAGAAGAGACGTAGTCCTAAATATAATCCAGGTCAAATAGATCGGTGCATTAAAGGTGCAGCTAGGCTGTACAAGGACAGTATTCCCAGCGGGCGTAACTTTTTCTTCGTTCTGGATGAAGGCAGGTATCTCTATTGTACCAAAACGAGACAACCTCCCGAATGTGCCCCAGCTTCGGCTGATTGAACGATTTTGGGCTCTTTGTAAGCAACGATATTGCGAGTTAAATAAGCCGGCGGCCAACATTGCAAGTATGAAGCGAATATGGACGCGGATCTCCAAGCAGATCGCAGCCAAATCTGGAAAATCGCTGTTCAAAAGCTTCCGTTCCAAACTCCTAAAATGTGCAAAACAAGGTCCCGTTGGAATATAATTTTTTGATATTTTTAATGTAAATGAATCTTGATCTCAAAACAAAACTCGGATTTTGTATAACTATATTAGTTTTTTTTTTATTTGTGTTTTTACAGGCGGCCTCTACGTCTGGACCACCCTTTATGTTAGATACCACTGAAAAACTTATGAAATAAAACATGAAATTAATGATTTTTCGTGTCATGGACATAAGGGAAAATTCCTTAAAATGATTAATATCTTCGAAACTAGTAAAAATTGCTGAACATAACATGGGTTAAATCTATAGCTTTTTAGCTGCTCTATTAGCCCTAAGCGGGTTGAGCTTCGTTTCTGGGACAACCTGTAGGTATATGTGTGTATTTTCCCGCGTCCTGCAGTGTTTGTGGCAAACACCAAGCTTGTGGATGTGGCATAACAAATTCGAATACGGTATTTAATAATTCAGTGTCACTGTTGGATTTAACGTGCGTAAGATTTATCGATGGGTACTAAAGCTGACCGAGAACGCAAGATGAGATAAAAATGATGTCTATTACTTATTTATTTTACATTGGCTTTACACCTATAGTTATCGTATTGTCAACTTGTAAGTACCTATTGTTAGCTCTTATTTACCTGTAAGTTATGGCGGCCGAATTAACAACAATACGATTATAATAGTGTAGAAACAAAGTAGAATAAGGCCTGTAGGTACGCTATAAATACAAACTGCACCGCTGATGACTTGCGTTTGCAGCTTATACCTACTTTGGTATTGACGCTCTGTAGCCAAGTTGAAAGTCAAAGTCAACATTTTACGAGAAAACCGGCGACAAAGTTGATTGTTTTCCTTTATATGTAGGTAGAGCATTTTGTAGCTATTCAATATTCATGACGCGGATCTGAGAACAGCTGGAATCCCGCCGCTAATTAAAGAGTTATGGTTTTGTTGTTTGAGTAACCGCTGACTTGTTATTAAGGGGTCTTAATTTCAGGCAAGATACGTACTTCTGGTGACTTTAGTCTAATAAGACAAACGCTCGGGAGCTCCCCACTTTAACGCAAAGTGTATAAGCGGAGTTTGCTTCTTTCATCTTTATGTTTATTTATTTACTAGCTTTTTCCCGCGACTTCGTCCACTTACAATTAGTAATTTTGCCATCCCACGGGAAAACTGATTTATTTCGGGATTCAAGGTAGCGTATGCGTTAATACAGTGTATAAGGAAACTCTAATCCAAATTATATCCAACCAAATTCGTCCACCCGTTTTAGCGAAGAAGTAACAAACTCACGCACGCATAACCATTCGCATTGATATTATATGTAGGATAGAATGTAAATAGGTACGTCCAGCGCTCCCAATCGCCCCGGCCGAAATCATAGTCGATAAAAATACCCTCGGTGCGTGAGTCCGACTCGCACTTGACCGGATTTCAGTATTTGACGCTTGTGTCTTTTACCGTTATAACGATAACACAAAAAAAATGGTTCGCAGTTTTTATTTTAATTTTGTATAGAATAATACAAATTGACAATATCCCAAACAAAGCAAGTAGGACGAAGTTCTTCGATCAATGAGCGCGAGCGGGCTTTGCCGCTCCTATTTACACCCCCGGCGTCCACGACACGCTGTGAAGAACTTTGTCGCTGAACCTAACCTAACCTAACTTAACCAACTGTACTTACTCCCAGTACACTATAGTTATTATCATAGTTCATAGCTAATAGTTTATTTAACTTTGATACATACCTTTATCTCCCATTTCAACTCCTTAGGAATATTGTTTTCAAAATCGCCAAAAGAAATAAGTTTTTTTTTGTAACAACAATTTTAACGTTTCTAACTACAAAAATGACGAACTCTCATATAAAATTCAACATCCCCCTTTTATCCCTTAGGGGTAGTTTTTCCAAAATTTGTATATACCAATTTTCACGTTTCTAACTTCACAAAATAAATGCGTTTTTGAAGGCGGTTTTTTGTTTTTCAAAACATTCATTCTATTCTGTACTTTTTAGAGATCATAAATAAGCTTATTTACCTAGTCCCACTTCTTAGTTGATATGAAACTTTAAGACATTTCACGATCGCCTCCAGCAACGCCTCGGGGAAGTCATAGTCATATTTAAACAATTAAATGTCCTTCGTTGTAGTCGCTCAACTATCTTAATCGAGATATCTTATCGCCACCCTTGAAAAAGGTATCGTTGAGGAGTTCCGGTGGCCATCTGTGGTCTTCATCATCAGTTCCATTTCACCAAATGATACTTTCTGAATGCAAATGCTAGACTTGTTACTAAACATACTAAAATCGCTATATGTTTGCCTTCAATATTTGAAGAGTACCCTCAATTCCTCACTGATCCCCTGAGTAGATTCAGATTTGGTGACCATGGGACCACCTCAAAAGTATACTCTATAAAACCAAAAAATAATTTTTAAAATCGGTCCACAATTAATGGAGAAATCGGTATACTTACATAAAAATTAAGAAATACATACAGTGGAAAGTATAACCTCCTCCTTATTGAAGTCGGTAAAAAATTACGAAACTAATTCAAAATCCTAAACCCTCCTTTTACCCCTTAGGGTTTATAATATTTTAGTGGATAATAGCTTCTTAACGCGTCTTCGTCCGCTTAGATTTCGATTATAGTTATTCCCTCGGGAACTTTTAAGTTTTCCGGGATGAAAAGTAGCCTATGTGTTAATCCAGGGTATAAGCTATCTCCATTCTAAATTTCATCCAAATCCGTCCAGCCGTTGCAGCGTGAAGAGGTAACAAACACACACACACACACACACACAAACTTTCGCATTTATAACATTAGTAGGATACTTATCTGTATTTCTTAGGGATTATCTCGTGTGTCTTTAAGACCAGAGTGATATAAAGGCTGTTACTGAACTAACAAACCTTAACCCTCAACTTCATTGTCACATATGAGATCACACGTCTTTTATAGTACCTATATCATCATCATTTAAATTTTACAACTACCCGCAGCGCGCCTTATGGTGCTGACCGATTTGTGCATTCGCCAGTATGATCTACGAAATATGCGTACCGATTAATGTTCATCAAAGACCATTTCGTAGAATAGATATTTTAGCGAACGTCATCAAGACGTTTCCATATTTGACCTTATCAATGAAAATCTTGGGCTTGGGATTTTTAGGAGGTGGACATTGTTGTGGCGCGATTAAACTAAATACTTACCGTTGGTTTCGGTACTTAGTTTAATCGCATAAGAAGTTATTCTTACTGCATTATTTGCAACTTTGTGGTTAGAAAAATTAGTAATTTAATAAATAAAACATTTTTTCGCAAGTAGGTACCTAGGAGATATTTATTTATCTTAGCTCTACTACTTACACAACAACAATATGGGTATTTAGGTATATCGAGTTAATCTAACTACTGCTTGACCCTATCATCCAACTATAACTAGGCATCTTCATGCAAAAATTAAGCTGATACTTAACAAAAAACCTATGTACCTATACTTTATACACGATATGAATAATGTATACAACGTGTTACAAAAACACCCCGTAAAAAATATAATAAATTATCAAAGCCAAAAATATTGTCAACCCTAGTAAGCTGTCATGTCAGGGAACCGGAGTTAGCATAGATTATTTAACAGAGAGGCCAACCTACCAATTTGATAATTGTCAACTTTACCTAATGGTTTTTCTGGTTTTCATCCACAAAGGTTCAATACTATGATATCATTATGCTTAAGTACTGGCTTCAAAAAAAGTCAAGATGGAAAATAAAAATATGTTGTCAATTTCAAATCTTCTTGTTACAATTGTTTCGTGTTTTTTCCAAAATGAAGACGTTTTCATGTGATGACTCAGAATATTACGACTCCAAAACTCGACTTATAATATCTATCTAATCGAATTCTGTACATTTTGTTTTGTTAGTCTAGTATGTCTTTTGATCGTTTCACGAATTAGGTAAAAATGTACATAAACATTCTGCGTAGTTTACTCTTTAATTTTACTGAAATAGGGTTTGCACATCAATGAAAACAATAATGTTTTTTTTTTGCCGGTAAATCATACGCTGATAGTACGGTTCTCAAATATTGTAAATGGACTTGTTATAAGGCACCATTTAACCCCCTTTCGGCTTCACGGGTATTTTTGTAACACCTTGTATATCCATTTTACTATTACCTATTCGCTCCTAGCAACGGGTAATTGTATGCAAATTCAACACACCAGACACAGTTCAGATAAATAGACTTGAAAAATAGGCTATTAGGTAAGTACTACCTTTTAAGATAGAAAAGATTTAGGTACATAAGTAATTACATTTACATAACTCGGGGAAAAAGACTTGAAATAACGAGGGTGTATTTGAACTCCAAAATAAAAGTAGGTAAACTACATCTGGTGTGCCATATTATGCCATGCTATAACTACCTACTTGCCTAATTTAACTCAATTCATTAACGATTAAGTATAATGTTAACATGTTAGACACTCAGTCAGGGTAAACAAACGGAATGAATCAGACGTATTTTACAATTGCTTGTTTAGACAAGGCGTTATTCCAAGCTCACATTTCTCCCTGGCCACGACTTAGCGCAACGGCGCGGCAGCGGAAGTGCAATGACGAAAGGCGAGCAGTAACAAACATAGAGTTTAACCGATTCGTAGTCATACCAACACATAACAAATACGAGGGAGGTTTAGGTTATGTTATTTCTTCAGCTCGCCCGAAGGGCTAAAGTACTCAGAAATAGGAGCTCCACGAGACCGGAAATACGCGCGTAGCTACGTCAACTCCTGGTTTTGATTTTGAAATTGAAATAATTGGTCAATAGAACTATGCAGTAGGACAATGGGCAAAGAACTGCGCCGCGTAGTCGTGCCCTGATGAAGTCACTAAATAAAAGATGCAAATGTGTTGGTGTGACAACAGATAAATAAAAGTACCCATAGTCACACTATTGTGGCAATTTGGTGTGACTACGGATCGGATGGGACATAGAGAGAGAGATGTATGGACAAGCCCTGATCAAGAGTTCTGACCGCCGCCCTAGGCTAATTATGAGACCTCATAATTAACCTGAAGCTGAGTGGAGCGGAGACATATTATACCTTAATTATTGTGTCTTATACAAAAATATGACGATATCCACTATACGAAAATATGAATTGTTACATGTAGGTAAGTAGGTAAGTACCGAATATTAAATTTATAAAAAAATTAAAATTGTTTCAGATTTTATCCCGTCTACGTTTAAAGAAAGTTATCAATTAAGTACAATACTTCTCGAATAAAGGCCGTGTTAGCTTTAAACGATATCTAATGCAGCGCAGTGGGCCCTGCCAAGATGCACTACGCTAACTAGCGTTTCTATTCGTATTGTTTTTAAACCAATCGCGTCACTGGTAGATCACGTGACATTTCGTATCACGTCATCTACTAGTGACGCGATTGGTTTAAAAACGAAACGAATAGAAACGCTGGTTAGCGTAATGCATCTTGTCTAGCGCCTCAGTTCACTTAATGAGACAGTGTATTCATAGGGTTGTCGCTCCAGTCAAAATCGTCGTTGGAGAAGACGTAGATGAGCCAGTAGAAGAGATTAAGCACGGCGAAGGACGCGGGGAACAGCACGCGCGCCGCCCGGTCGATGTGCGACACGCTGTTGATGTGGCCGTGCATCCCTGGTCAAAGGATTACAATTAATTCACGACACGGTAGCCTAGTTGGTAGAGACCCTACCTACGAAGCTAGCGGTCGCGGGTTCAAATCCCGGAAAGGGCAGATATTTGTGTGATGAGCGCGAGTCTTGTATTTTTTCCAAGTATGTATTTCTATATATATAAGTAAGTATATTGTTGTCTTGTACCCATGGTAGGTACGAGCCTAAGGCTTAGTTTGGTACTACAAGTTGTGTGAAATTGTCCCCTAATTAACATTAAAATTAAATCTATACTGGACTAGACTGAAATAGGGCTACTTATACGAACCATCTTAGGTAATATCCAGGTACAATATGACCCTGAGCGCTCCTTCCTGAGATTCCTTATTTAAAAAGTATAAATGCGTCTGTTAGACCAATGGTCTAAATATGAACGCAAGTTAATCATTTAGGTACTGAGATGGAAAATGGAGAATTGGATCGCGTACATTGAAAATTACATTTAACTTCTATGAAAAAATTAAAATTGAAGTTGGACATATTCTTAGCAATTTTTAGAACAATAGAAGTTCAGTTTCAGGAGTAAAAATGATCCATGCATTTAAAGCCCCAAGGTCGGAGGCACCCTATATTTGTACTATATCTGTACATCTAGCTACGTATTTTATTAAATTAATTCTTAATTATTTGGTTTTTTTCCACCCCCACGGAATAGCTGATTTACCCCCGCGGGGATAAGTAACCCCATGTTCGGAACCACTGGTAATAGAGCCCTTACCGGCCTCGACCTGCCGCTTCCTCCGGTACATGTCGTCGCCAGCTAGGCAGTAAAGCAGCTGGCGCCAGCGCGGCACCCGCGCTTCAGTCTGCGTGGTGCGCTCCATCGTCAGCTTCACCACGGGCTCAGCGGGCCCGTCCTCGGCGGAGCAGTTACTTTGGGCGGGCAGGGAGAAACTCTGTAAAAGGTTGTGTTAATGATTATTCTAGGCACGGTTATAGTTTAGTGTTTTTAATCCACGATGACTAAGAGCAGAGCCCACTTAGCGTACTAGTAGATGACCATGGGGTGTTGTGCTCTTAAAAACGGCGTTCGGTCGGTCGAACGAGTGAACGCGGCGCAGCTTATAAGTATAAACTGGCAAGTTTAAGTAGTCCCGTTAGAGCGTACAAAACACATTTTAGCGCGTGCATTCTCAATTAGGCAGCCTTATACGTTCGATCTTATCGACGGAAGCCCGAGGGCCCTGCCAAGATGCATTGCGCTAACTAACGTTTCTATTCGTTTCATTTTTAAACCAATCGCGTCACTGATAGATCACGTGACTTTTCGTATCACATCATCTATCAGTGACGCGATTGGTTTAAAAACTTTGACTAAGTACTCTATGCTATAAAGATAATGTAGTTAACTTAAACGTATTTTCTTCTGAAACGTCCACTTCCTATTATATAAATTACATATTAGTAGTGTTATTCTTCTATACGTATAAATTATATTTTCTTCCACACGTTATTACGAGGAAAGCAACCGATGTGAATATTGACCATCGGTAACCAATCTTTAGTACTTTATAATCCCTTGAACCTCAGAATTGCGGGTTAGAAATAATAAGTTGACATGTAAGCAAATCATCACATAGTTAGCTGTGGAGCGAGCGGAGCTGCGCCTGCGCGCTGCGAGCTGCCGCGCGGCGAACGCGTCGCCCCCCACTTCTTCGATCAGCTCCTCCCACTCCGCGTCGTCTATCACGATCTCACCAGAGCCGACCTGAGCAATAATGTTTTTTTTAAATAGTTCTGGGCCGAGATTCTTGGTTGTAAAAACCATATTGTCTTTCACCAATCGTATTGTCAACGTTTTGATAGCTCTTATTTAACTGGCAGTAATGCGGCCGAGTTAAAAACAATAGTATACTTAACAAAGGGGGTTATTATGATATAGCTATGCAGTTCAGTTTACGCTGAGAGAAAAGGACAGAGCTTTATAACTGCTATAGCTCTGTCTTTTACGCTCACCGTAAAATGAACTGCGTAACCATGTCATAATAACCAATAAGAGGCTATTGCCTAACGCACTCGCAATCGCAGTCGTTTTCATATTGAAAATCGAAGGCTTGTCTGCATAAAAAATTAAAACAATTGTTCCGCTTTGAAGTCGATTGCGATTGCGAGTCCGCTAGGCAAATAGGCCAGCGTCAAAGACGATTATGGTTTTTACCGCCTAAAATAGACAAAACAATTCACCCATTTACTTATTTATTACCTAGAAACTGCTTACTTTAGTAAAGTAATGAACTCCAGCGAACTCCAGCAACGTGGCGATGCAGTAGAAGAAGCTCATCAGCAGGAACCAGTCCAGAGCCGTGGCGTAGCGCACTTTGGGGAGATCAGTTCGGGAGTCCAGGCTGATGGTGGAGAGCGTCAGGACAGTGGTGATGCCGAGACCCACCCGGTCTGAAGTAGCCTGGAAAGTCGATTATATGTGGTTATATTTACGTAGCGCAACAAGGAATACTAGAATTACATATTAAAATAACAAAATTAAAACCATTCCGACACCTAGAATAAAATGAGAAGTTTACTTGAAGTTTACCTTAAAAATGCGTGCAAAATATCGTCACATGCTACCATCTAACTCTATACAATAAAGTAGTTGTTTTTCGCGACTCCGTCCGAGTAGAAACAGTCTAACGCTACTCTCTGTATAATGTTCCGATATAAAAGTACCCTAAGTCCTTCCCCGGAGATCAAGCTATCTCCATACTAAATTTCATTCAAATCGGTTCAGCGGTTTAGCTGAGAAAGCGTAAAAAAACAAAGAAACAGAGTTTGTTTCGCATTTACAATTATTGGTATGTATAGGTAGTTCAGACTAGCATAAATAGATAGTATACGTTGTAAAAACTAGCGTTATTTTCACTAAAATGTACAGTGCCGAATTAAGCAAGCGCGCGGGCCGTAGCAAATTGTATAAGAGGCCTTTGGTTTTAGGTTATTCCTAAGTTTAGGGTGATAAATAAAATAGAACCAGAATACATATTAGGGAGACGTAGGTGCGCGGGGACTCCCAATGCCCGGGGCCCGTAGCATTTGCTACTCTTGCTACGTGGCTAATCCGCCACTGAAATTGTACCTAGTACATTGAACGTACTTTGCCTGTAACATATTTATTAAAATCGATTTACCTCGCGATGTATCCAGAAGGACACCCAGGAGAGCACCACGATGAGGATGCACGGTACGTACACCTGAATGAGGAAGTAGCCAGTGTGTCGCTGCAGGTTGAATGACACCTGCAGCACTGAGAAGTCTCCTGTACAGAATATAATACTTTATAAAGGACTTTTAGAGACTTTAAATTACGTCAAAAGTTAAGGTTAATACATATTCTTTAAGTATTGTACAGTCGAGGAATTTGATTATTTACCAGTTTGACATGATCCGTTAATTTGCCGGGTTACACATTTTCCACGTGACATTGTCATTTCACGCCGGGAAATGTATAACACGGCTATTTCGCGTATTATGTCAAACTGGTAAACAATCAATTTCATTGACTATAAATATAAATAAAAATACATCGTCAAACTAAATAATTAAAAGAATTAATTGCTTAACTATTATAATACACATTACAGTTGTTAATAAAATGCCATTCTTTGAAATAATATTGCATTATTTTCATTTCATTATATTGTGGCTTAGTAGGTATCTAAACTCCTTAACTGATATTGGTTAACACTGTAAGTTTCTATTAAACCTTGGTTTTCCATACTCTCTGTATGGTATGAGTAGGTAAGCCGTATTTGACATTACCTGAGCATTATTGCGACCGGGGGATTTTTAACTTTCTATAAAATCCCTGTTTCGCCTTAACTTTTTGAACGCACCTAGCGTCAAATAAAAAGGTCACACATCTATCACCCGTATTCACAAACGTCACTATATGAGGTCTCACAGTGCTCACGAACGCACAGGGTGGTTCAAATCGTTTCATAAACAAAAGATCGGTCAAAAATGACCAATCACAAAGCTGTATTGAATGCAGTGCGTTTACTCAGTGAAGGGTCCCTTAAGTATTGTTTTTGAATACGGGTGTGTAATAACAGTTGAATACAACCGCAAATTTTTTTTTTTGGGTATGAACGCTGATGGCTCAGGGTGATGGTTACTTTTACGCTGGCAACTGTGACAGATAAATCCGTAGTTGGGAGTCAATCTATGACAGGCTTTGAAAAGTTCCTATTCTGCCAAGGATGAAGTAGATAAAATAAGCAAAATACACGCTAAAGCACTTTTTACACCGGCTTCACAAGGCACATGTGAATATGCGTTTCCGTTATTTTGATTTTACAAACGCGTAAGAAGGTAAAGCCATGAAACGGGTGCCGGTAATGCGAAACATTGAACATAACATTTGAAGAACCTATGATACTTGTACTTTTGAACGCAATATGACTTTCTCTTTATATTTCCTGAGAGACACTTGGATGCCTATTTTGGCTGTCAATCACTTCTAGTGATCGAAGCAAATGTAAGCCTTCCGGAGCGTAAAAGCCGATTCGTGTCAATGGCGCCGCCGCAGTTTTCCGAAAATTATTTCCATTTGCTTCCAGGAAAGCCGAAGCAGACTTTTATTGAAAGCACTTGAGTGTGTTTTGTAGACACGTAAAGGATGAACGGTTCTACATACTAAATAGGTAACATGAAAATAAAAACGTTTTTTAAGTAGAACATTTTTACCCACACTTTCGATCTGAGTAACTGACTGATTGACATAGATACACGTGTGTATTTATTATTGAAGACAGACGCACAAAGTATGCAAAATACCTTTTTGGCGATCAATTAATTCCATCTATTAAATAAAAGGGGAGAAAGAGTTTGCAGCCCACGAGATGATCTAGTCTATCCCCTAGAAAAAAAACACTGCACCAAATGTAATATCGATCGGTTAAATCGCGAAGACGAAACAAACGAACACTTTCGCATTTATAATATTAGTTAACATAAGGCCGGCATTACACAAAGCTATATGCAAGAGAGAGATGCAGATATTTGCGTCTCAAAACTTACAGCAATAACTTACAGGTGTAATGCCGGCCTTAGGATAACTAGAGAATCGTCTTGCCATGTATGTTTAGCAAACAAGCTGAAAATTAGTATTAAAACAAAACAAAATGCAAACAGCCACTCAATGTAGCCGATCAATGTATAACAAAGACAAAAATGCCATTCTGCCCTTCTAAGGAGAAAAGGCGCATGTGCAATTAATTCATAGAAGCATATTAAACTCTCAAAGGTGCAATTTATATACCTAGTAAATGCGCGTTTTCTCCGAAGGAGCACTGAGAAAAACGGGCTACTTACGGTGACCAAATTTGTAATGTACTCGCGCCAGATACTTACCACGTGCTTTTCACACGTAAATTATAATATACATACATATAATTAAGCTGCATGCAGTATTTGGCAGTGTGCGGCATACGCGTAATGGAGCCGGTTACACACGTAATAGTGGTCGATTTTTGTACGTATTTTACGTAGCGCGGCTACGGGAATTTTTCTCAGTGAGGGCAGCATTGCCCTGCTTAACACCATTTGAGCATTATGTCTGCTATTTGTTCTTACCTTATTATGTAAAACATAATAAAGTATTTAAGTAAAAATAACGGACTTAACGAACTGCTCAAGTGGCAGTAAAATGCAATGAAGTGTTAACAAATGAATAAAACTTTAAACAAACAGAGGGTTCAACAAACATCGTATTAAGACGGAAACATCACATCTAAGTATCGGCAGGCAGAACTCATTATAACCGTTATGTAGTATCATAATGTAGTAAGTGCCGCTTCGGGGATGGTAGAAGCTTCGCTTCCGATAATGCGGCACTTACGACGAATAATATTTATAATGGGACCGTTTTCCCGGTGCAAAGTGTAGGAAATCACGTTAGTTCGTAAGCGGATAACGCCCGCTACGCCCGTGATTAGTGGAGATGAAGGCTGTTACGTAGCGCTAGGGCTGAAGAGGCTTTCGCTCCAATATTGTTAGCGCTAACACATTTTTCAACGTTCCCTTGGAATATTGTATAAAACGAAAGTAAAGCCAGACAAATAATCTCATTGAATAAATATAAACGGGAGGGTGGAGGTTTTATTTATATTTGTGAAGGTCCGCACAATTAAGCAGCGCTAATAAAGGAAGTTCGTCATGTTTGCCGCAAACAAAGTTGCTCGTAATAAATGCTACTTCTTCGAGAACGCCGCCAATTAACAACATAATAGCGAAATGTGTCGACAACAGTTGGTATTGTCTAACATGCCAGGAGTTATCGTTACTGTGTGGAAAAAGTACCTAGCATTCTTTGTTTTCCTTGACGGTGATTTTTAAAAGGGATTTCATAATACATTTTTAGTATCTTGTCGCGGTAACCTATTATTAAAGTGAGAGTGGTTTGAATTTAGGACATCAGTAGCTGCGACGAGGGACTCAAATGTACTGATGTATGTACCTACAACGTAAAATGCAATAAATCATTTAAATTTGAGTTTGATACTTCTTATCTAGATATGGCTGCTGTGCAAACTTGGGGTTTTGTTACAAACTATCTGGTTAGATACATCAGATTGCAAGGCAAGCTCCATTGAGTACCATAATTATCTATGCAGAGCCCTACTTCCTGTTTAGGTGACCCTCAATATTACGTATTAAGGCCTCCTACACGATGGGCCATGATGGGCGAGCGTAAGAGACGCATTTACACCTTATAGCGAGCAACATATTCTTGAATTTTCGTCGTTTTTACGTATTACTTACTCCGTCCCTATGCTGGCCCATGATGGGCCATCGTGGCGAGGGGCCTTTACGTAATACCGTACTAAACATACAAACTAAATATGAGTCACTTTCTAACATACTCAGAGAGAGCACACAGATCATTCGATGGGACTTTTAAGATTGCTTTATTTTGCAGCCAGTTACTGATTTTATTACTACGTATGAAACTATTTAACAGAGGTGGTTCTACTGGTGGCGCCTTGGCAAGGTGGAATGACGACCATATGAAAATCGCAGGACATCGGGTGGCACGACAATGATACTCGTAAGCATCCATTAGGGGAGATCTTTTGGCTGATCATGATGTTTGAATGTTACCTTCCCGTCTGGTGAAGGTAAAGTTCCTGTAGGGGAAGCTGATGAGGTCGAACTGCGACAGCGTCATGCCGGGCACGAAGTTCACGCTCTGCGAGTTCTGCCACTGGTACACCAGCTGCTGATTGGAGTACGCGTCTGCGAGAGAGATATTTATTTAGTGCCTATACGAAAAACCATTACACGCAGCAGTCAGTGCATTGCTGATTATACCGAACAGACTTGTTATTTCAACTACCATAACTAAGGGCGGCTTGCACGAAAAAGATACATTTAATTTATTATGAAACCATATTAAACACTGACAGTATTGTGACAGAACCATACTGAACTCGACACTTAAATTAGATAAGATCTTTAACTGCAGCAGGGCCCAAGACGAAGGAATACAATAATTTAGTATCATTGCAAATCAAGAAAAACAAGACTCAAGTTTAAATGGTAACCTTAAAATCAGATTGATTTTATTGTAAGTGCGCAAGGTATCCCTTTCATTAAAATTTGAACGAAAACGTTTAATGAGCCAGCTATTAGTAAATTAACCGTCGTCAGGTTGTTAATTAAAGGGACGACTTGTAACGAACGACAAAGACCCGCTCGGAATAGAACCTTTTACGGCGGTTCCCATTTCTTCCGATTGTGAATTGTATCATTTATTTAGAAGGATTTGATTGGGTGGCCGATATTCGAACTCGGTGTCGTTACCCTCAGGTCGACACCCAAACCATTAACTAGGTACTGCACATTTTTCTTTTGCACACTTTCACTTCTCATGCTCTTAAAATGTTACTTTAGTCTCTGCACATAGGGACTAATAAACTTCCTTACTTATTAATCTCTAGGGACTAAAGTTTTTTTTAATTTACTTTGGCATCCTCTAAACAGCCAATCACGGTGTTTGTGAATGGAGGACTATCACCGTTTTCAGTGATTGTCTATAGACGATTTTTAGGGCGTGGAAATAACCTCAAAATGACTACTGTGCAAAAATATAAAAAATATAATTCGTGAAACACGATTAATGATTACGAATATGAATCTATTTAATTATTATTAAGGATGAATTCATTCTATTATGCATGGTCCAAAGTTTTAAAATAGTTTTCAAGTTTGAATCTGTTAGCTAAATATTAAGCATTTAAAGAGTCACTTTAAAAAAAAACAACTGCGTAAAAAGTTGTAAGAAACTTTGTTATAATTATAATAAATATTGTAATTTTATTTAGAACGCTGCTTTTATTCCTCGCATTCAAAGTGAAAAGTAGAGTGTTTAACGCGAGCCTAAACAACCATAATGACACTCGAACTATAGCCACTCTCGCTCCGCTCGCGTGGCTAAACATCTCGTGTCATTATGGCTTGTTTTGATTTAGTCCCATGTTGAACAATCTACTAAGTATTAGAACAATTTGTTTCTTGTACGTTATCGTCAACACCACTTCACAAATTGTTTAAAAATGCAACATGAAAATGCCACACAAAGTGCATATTTAAAGCTTGGCTGCACAAGCTTGCATAGGTTAAGTAAATTAGGTTAGCTGCACGCGAGCGCGTTCATTGAAAAGAGATGTTGGCTTTGTAGTCGCGCGCCTGCATATTTGTCGTGAAACTTTATAAATAGATAAAAGCCCCGGTATATATTTGGTAATTGATACCCCTACTTTTAGATCAAATTTGGATAACCCGAGTTAAACAAGCTTTCTATAAAAACAACCCCGGACAAGTGCGATTTAAACTCGCGTGAAGAGGATTCCGTAAGTTTTGAGAAGTTTCCTAGGTTACTTTAAATACCAAAGACTTATTTTAGGTTTTCCTATAATCTACAGGTAAAGCTATACAACGGATTTTTTTCAAAATTATTGGCCTAATTTGGAGATAAGAGAGAGGGGTGGTTGTCAATTTTCGCTTATTTTATTAAATATCATATCAAGTTGTGTTACTACACACTACTCACTATTGTCGAGAAAACTTCGTTTGTTATTAATACAGTTTATTTACAACTAACGTTAAAATACTTGTTTAAAATTACATATCTTTTTTTATTTAAGTTACAAATCGCCTTGACAACAATGTCGGTCCAGCGCTGGCGCGATATCAATAGGCCTAGCGCGCAGACGTGTGTCAAATCAATGGGTTCCAAATCTTTACATTATTAAAAAAACCCTTTAATTATATGATACTAGCGACCCGCCCTCGCTTCGCATCGGTTTATGTGAGTTTTCTGTAACACCCATACATAATCCAGAAATTATAATACATAAAATCCTTCCTCTTGAATCACTCTATCTATTGATGAAAACTGCATTAAAATCCGTTGCGTAGTTTTAAAGATCTAAGCGTACAGACAGCGAGAGCGACTTAGTTTTATAATATGTAAAGTTGTCACAAGATACAATTTGCAACTTTTTTTGTAAATTGTCCATTTACCCCCAAAAGTGGCCTCCATGTTTAAAATACTTTTTTTTACTTTCGTCGAAATATGTGTACAGTCAAGGTTAAAAAGAAATATCCGCACAAAGTTACAAAAATATGTACACATAGACCTTATTCCCATAGTAATAAGGTCTGTGTACATATTTTTGAGACTTTGTGGTGTATACATATTGGTGACCTTGACTGTACCAGATTTCAACTCAATCGATCCAGTAGTAGGTACCGTAAAACTACACAACTATGTTCCTGGCCTACAGCAATAATAGTCCAATTTTACTTATCACATTATTTTAAAAATATGATAGCTTTAGGTATAGCTAGAGTTTAGACCAATCGATTTAAGGCCAAACAGGACATATACCCAGCAATAATAGCAGTAAAGCATCATAGTTTAGAATAATGTAATGAGAAGAATTGGACTATTGTTCCAGGCTAGGAACATTAGTTGTGTAGTTTTACGGTATGTATGTATATGTGGCGTTCCATGCCTAAAGGGTCCTTATGGCAGGTGGCCATAAGGACCCTTTAGGCATGGAACGCCACACATATGCACCTATACTCTTTATTGTAAAAGAATAACAAATAAATACAAAACACAGGCAATAACAAAAAACAAGTACAAAGGCGAACTTATCTTAGTAGTTTCATAGCAAATTCGGTGTGACAGACGTACGGACAGAAAGACACGCGAATGATCCTATAAGGGTTCCGTTTTTTCTTTTTAAGGTACTATCAGCCCAATAGAACCCTGACCCACCATAGAACTGTGTCATAGTGACGTTATGATTCAAGTCGTAAGAAGTGTCAAACAAATTGTTTTATAATTTCACTGTGACACCGTTCTATGGTGGGTCAGGGTTCCATAACCCGGAACCCTAAAAAATAATTGATTCATCTGTTAGGGAGCTACGACATCACAGACAGATACAAAGTTAAACTTATATCCCTCCGTTGGCATTGAGGGCCAAAAAAACGTAAACGTACTTACAACTTCCCAGTATCAAAGGGCAAGATTGCCGATCCATGGGGAAACTGCGCAGTTCCATCGGACACTTGGCTTTTATTGTTAATCTGAAAAATAACTTCGGTTAGATACGATAATAACGACATTCAAGGTCAATATCATTTACTTGAGCTACACGCGTCAAAAATGTCTAAGGATCAAAAATATCCCTACATTACTAATAGTCTGTGTCAATTGAAATTGCCAAAGATGTACATTAATACTGTTTGATATTTAACCTCAAATATTCATCAAGCGTGTTTTTATTTAAAATATCGTATCATTTTATTAATAGTTATTTAATCCTAAACTTAGTAAAGATCAAGTGCATTAATCATTGCTAAGACCTCACTTGATATTTAAAAGCACGTGATTATCGAGTACAATACAATACAATACAAAATTAAATACTCTTTATTGAACACCAGAAAAACAAAACACGGAATAGTACCTACATTTGAACTATATGTATACAACAGGCGGTCTTACAGACAACCTTGGAGAATAATGGTGAATTGGTTCGTTTGGTTGTGTTTACATCTTTGTCAATTTCAATTGGTTCAGACTATAGACATTTTGCAATTTATTGAAATTATTTTAAAATAATGTTAGGGATGGTTTCGATCCTTGGACATTTTTGATGTGTGTATTAATTATATTCCTATTAGATAATTTAATTAATTAATTTATTTCATCGTATTTCAAGTACCGAATACCCCGTACTCGGGAAGCCCGTTGTTGTGTGTTGTTATTTTTTGGTCATAGTGTCTTAGTTTACATGACTTTTTAACCGTAAACCTTGCAGAATTTCTTAGGTATTTAACGTGTACTATGATTGCGGGTATGTATTTTTGTATGGTTTGTGACGATCTTAACCATTTGATGGATTTTGAAGAGCAGGGCGTCATTGGATTTATATTTACTTATCATAGGAGTGCCATGGGCTATATTTTTACGCTTACGGGTACACTAAATATCGAGACATATTAGGTAATGTATAAGCTTGCTTTTTCATTAAATCCATCCGGCTAGCTCATGTGAAATTACCTCAGTATACCATTACATGCCAACATTCACCTCGTTTGGTGACTTTTTGTAAACAAATACCATGTTAATACATGTACACAAAGTATAATTTGTAACCGACCGGTACAGTAAAGAGGGTAAACATTCCGTTCTACCCTAATCAAATGTCGCCGCTCCAGCCACCCATGACCATTGAGCACTTTGCCATGAGAACTAACGGATTGCATGGGGTGTATTTAGCGGGCACTATCTTCCATTATAACGCGGTTAATAATAAACAAGGAGAAACGTTGGTATGGAACCATAGTTTATTAATGAGTCTCTAATTATTTAATCTACGAGTTATACTTATTAGCTTAAAGCGCGTTATAAATTATAGCAAGGAATTAGGTATATATTTTCTACACTCGGTGACTTTAAAGTTTAATTCGAAAATTAAAAAGTCTGCTAAAAATATTGCAACAAAAAAATGGTTCTTTAGTTAACAAGAATCATTTTTTTGTGTTTTAATAAAAACAGTTGTCATCATGCTTAAGTGTGCCTTTCGGCTCGCTTCATAAAACCACCCTTATTGTACACCAGTCACATAAACTACTATTATAGCTCTGCTTCTGTGACATGTTTAAAACAACGTAAAAACGCACCTTACAAGTAGGTAGGTACTGTCACCAGCAATAATATATTATCCAACATTGGGCGCAAAAATATCTGACACGCTCTTATATAGGTACATCTAATAATAAAGACGTGTCAGATATTATTGCGGCCAATGTTGGATAATATATTATAGCTGGTGATTGTACATACGTATGGAGGCCGGAATTGTGCCAAATGTAGTAATGGTCAATATCCGGACTCCTTAACACATAATCGACTAGTTGCTGCGACTCCGCTCGCCCGCGCGTGGACTTGCGGCAAATCTGATTACCACTCGCGCTTCAAACGCATCTAATGCAATATTCGACCACATTTGGAAATGACTAGAAATAGAGTCCATATTTAAGACGTGTATAAACTATTTGAATTAATTCAATTGCTCTGAATATATCCCTAAACTCGTACGTTCGATAGCGTTACGCGCGCAGTCCATGCAGCACGGGTAGCACAGTTTTATTTTCTCGCTTGTCGCTCAGTGCATCTCTATATTTACTGACTAGATAGAAAGGGAGATCCGACCGACAAACAAGTCGCGGGCAACAAGTGCTAGCCGCTTAGGGCCTCTATTCTACCTACTGGATAAAACCATAAATGTACCTAGCCTTATCTATGACAAGGGACCTTATTGTCGATGGCGCTTCCGCCATTATTAACGGTGCTCCGATATAAATACAACGTCGCGTGACAATAAGGTCCCTTTTTATAGATAACGCCACATTATTGCCTTTCATATAGTTCCTAGATTAATTAATAAATATTATATCAATAATAAATGTAACTCGTGGTAGTTCCAATCATTTTTGAACAGTATATTCAACTAGCTTCTGCCCGCGACTTGGTCCCCGTAGATTTCGATTATCTTACAGTGCGATAGCTCTCATACGCTCTTAAAAGAGCGTATGAGAGCGAGTGAGAGACAAGTACAAACCCGAAGCATCTTCTAAGTGCTCACAGACTGTAAGTCCCTCGTGAATTTTTAAATGTTCCGGGATGAGAAATATACTTAGGCCGCATTTCGTCAAACTTATGGCCGAACCCTATATTCAAACCGCGGATAGATAGGCTTACTTCGGATTAAAATTTGACACATTTTGCATGGGCAAATGTCATATTTTAACCTGAAGTAAGCCTTAGGCCCCGTTCCCACTATGCCGGACCGGCGAATTTGCCGGATGCCGGTAAGGCTAGTGGCTTATGACGCTGTTCACACGGCATAATGTGAACAGCTTCATATAAATTGTACAGCCACTACCCTTACCGGATCCGGCATAGTGGGAACCAGGCCTTATCTGTCCGCGGATTGAATATAGGGTTCGGCCATAAGTTTGACGAAATGCGGCCTAAGTATATTTTTCATCCAAATCCAAAGATAGGTCTATACAAATTCGGCGTTTAATCTAGGTATAAGACCTTACCTATTCCAGTTTGGTCGAATGCAACCTTAGTACGAAAACAACAAATCTCTGTCCGTGTTAATGTAATGGCTCGGTGAAGTCTAGCGACCACTACGTCACACTCTAACTGGACGTATTACACCAATAAATTATAAATAAACAGCCTTGTAAGCTTTCTTTTTTAATTTAATATACCCATCGCAATTTACAGCCAATGAATAACTCGGGCGGGTAACAGGAGCGCGAGATTTTTCACTCTGCCAATTAAACGGTGGATGAAGCAGCTGTTTGTTCAGCGGCTGTGAAATTAATGAACCCTATTTGCACACCCATTACTTCCTATTGTGTCTTGGATCAAAAAAATAGCTATCCAAGTTTTAAAAGCTTTGAAACCAAAGCTGTTTGACCAGGGCCTCTATTCTAGACGGTAAAAACAACGATCTTTGACGAGAGGGGCTATTGTCTAACGCACTCGCAATCGCACCCGGCTTCATAGTGGAGCAATTGTTTTCATTTTGTATGCAGACAAGCCTTCGATTTTCAAAATGAAAACGATCGTGATTGCGAGTGCGTTAGACAATAAGCCCTCTGTTATGGTATTGTTTTTAACTCGGCCGTCAACTACTTATCAAAACGTTGACAATACGATAACAAGTCAAAGATGATATGGTTTTATGGTTAAAATATGTACGTTTGCGTATTTTTTGTACAAGTACTCGTACTAGTACATCAATAATATGATAGGAAGAACGGCACCTCTTAAAACCAACTATACAGATACCTAAAACGAGGTGCCCACCAGTGTATATATGTATGTATGTATGTATGTGTGTATGTATGTATGTATGTATGGTTCTTTGTGGTAAAGGCTGAACAGGTGGCCCGATTTCGACAAGCGAGGTGTAGTTAGATTTATCTTAGCGTCGCGAATGCCACTGGGCACTTTAAAAAAAACTAGCCAAATTTTAAATATAAATAATAGCGGTTGGGTTTTCAAGGCTAATTTTTGTTTGACTTTTTATATATACATATGTATATGTGTCGCAGCTCGATTCTTTATACTATATACAATTATATGTATAACACAAGACCTAGGCCTTAAGTTCTGAAAAGATATACTTATCGAAAACATTAACTTACAAGTATCACGTTCAAGATGTTACCCTGTATATGATACTACCAGCTTACATACTACTTTAAAATACGCTGATTTAATTCTGGCATACTGCATACTATCATACCTCATTGAATACAATATGTCGCCGTGCTGACTTAACCTCAGCAGCTTGTTGGGCACGGTTATGGTGTGCACGTAGGAGTGTTTCCCGTTGTAGAAGTATGTGTCGGGCCGCCAGATCCTCTCCAGCATCTTGATGGACAGCGACAGCGAGCGGATGGGCCCGAGGAACGAGAGCCGGGTGTCGCGCCAATACTGTCTGAAGTAGCAGTCCATTGAGTAGTCCTAATGAAAAAAAAACATTACCATGTTTATTGTATAAGTATTAGATTTAAAAAAACCCTATATAATGGTTAACCTTTCTTTCAGAGCTAGTATTCACCTATGTCTTAAACCTAGCTAAGAACTACCGCTAGAAAATCTGCTTTCAGTGCTTTCAAATAAAAAGCACCACATCCAAATCGGTTCATCCGCTTAAGAGCTACGGGGCCACAACAGACAGACACACCCCTCTTGTTCATTACAAACATCATTTGAAAACGTCAAGTCGCGTGTCATCTACCCCTATCCTAATCATATCTTTTCCTATGGAAAACGCGGGTAGAAACCTGACGACGATGACTGCCCTCCAACAACTGACAGTGCAGCTTAGACAACGGTGCTAGTCGGTCAATGTCGAGTACGATCTCCATTCCGCCATTCATCCAAGTTTACGAAATAGTGAACGCAAGGTACATCAGCAGAAGATGTAAAGAGAAGTGCGTAAGACCGGGAGATCTCCTGCCAGCGAGTAGCACCATAGAGCCAGGTACGCGTTTTTTTTCCGTTTCCCTTGCCCTGTCTTCTTTACCTCTTTTTGCGTCGGGGGTTTAAAATAGCACAAAACTTTTATTTTTATTTATTTTTAATTAACGGCTACCTTCGTATGAAATACTATACCAAATATTTTTCCAAAATGATAGAAAATAAATGATAAATAATCAACATGTAAAAATGAGGTTCTTACAAGCGTTCGTAAACGCGACGATAAATTGCCTAATTCCACCGTAAAATAGACACGAAGCAAGGTACCCGAGAAAGTTAATTGCCTTAGATAGAATGGTTTGCAAATCATTGTGCCGTAACCTGATTTGATTGATGTTGACAGCAATTCCTTTTATCTATTTTTCGTGGAAAGGGAAAAGTTGTTAAAGTATGATTTACTTTCTGGATAGGGTATCTCAATATCATCTCTCATTTAGATGTTAACTTTAGAAGCCAAAATAATACGTAAACAAATGTCAGACTTAAATAAAACATCGTCCTGCATTTGATCATAAATCTACAAAATTTGTGACACTACAATTTTACCTAAGTCAACCGTCAACTTCTTCTGATAAGGCGGACTGAAGGGACGAAATAAATGAAAATTTACGGCTAAAAAATACTTTAATATTACAGGGTCGAGATTCTAGGCGGTAAAAACCATATCGTGTTTGACCTGAGCGCTGAGGCCCTAGCCAAGATGCAAATGCTACTATTGTTTTTCTTTTCTACCACTCAAAATGTTTGGTTGTTGTACGGTGATCAGATTCGCGATGTACTGAATAAGGGCCAAATCAAAAGCACCCGAAACGGAGACGTACGTGCATGAAGAGATTGATGAATGTAGAGGAAGCGAAAGATGAAGTCTCTGCCTACCCCTTTGGGAGACAGGCGTGAAGGTATGTATGTATGTATGTATGTAAAATGTTTGGGATGACATTCTCGTGCGTAGCGATAAACCACGTGGTCAACTGTCATCCCAAACAATTTGAGTGATAGAACAGAAAAACGTTAGTAGCGTTTACATCTTGACTACGGTATTGTCAACGTTTTGATAGCTCTCATTTACATGACCATTAATGGCGGCCGAGTTAAAAACAATACCATAACAGGTCAAAGACAATATGTTTTTTACTGTCTAAAATAGAGGCGCAGATCTTACCATGTCCAATTCCGAAATAGGCCCCATGCTTCTTATAAGTATATTGGTCTGAACGACAGTGGGATAACCTGAAATAAACTAAATATTAGACTGAGATCAAAATGTAATAATCAAACGTTTATTATCGTACAAGTGGGCACTTACCTTTTCCATGAGTGGGAAGCTGGGAGTTCTCGTAATTTTTCAACAGGTTCTCGAGCACCAGTGTGATATTTTTGGATACCGCGTCATTGATGCTTCTTTTGTTTTTGGAGGCGGAGCGCGGGTCTGTGTCGGCGTACGTCACGTTTAGGTAATCGGAGATGTCCCAGTAGTCTAGGCTGTAGGCTAAAGAGCCGTTTTTAGCGGCGCTAGACAAAATCGTCGGCGCGTGGTAAGGCGCTTCGCGGGGCTCCGCGCCCGTCAGCGATATTGGAAACGTTCCATTTTCAGTCGTCAAGTAGATCGCTCCTTTTGCCTCGGCTGGCGGGCTGCAAGGAAAGAATGTTGACATTATTATATTTTAAATGCTTCCCGGCGCGCCGCACTGTCAGCCTCGATGAAATTGCGCTCCCGCCGTCTGCGTCTCCTTTTTATTTGGAAACTGGCGCTTCATTGATTAATGTCTCAGTCAACCATGTAATGGAGAATTTGTTTTTACAACGATGTTGGAAGTTCAGCATACTATTAAGTTTATGTTTTCGGTTTAGTCTAGGTATAATAAATAAAGATTGATTAAAGTGACACGGTACTAAGTGTGTAGATTTATGCTGGGCATACCCAGCTACTAATCACATTCATTAAGTGATTCAGTGAGACTCGTAATTAAACGGTAGAGCAGTCACCAGAAATAATTCCTCTAGTAATAGATACCTACTTGTCAGATATTTTTGAACCTAATGTTAGCTAATTTAGCTGGTACACACTGACTGTACACACAAAAAAATGATTTTGCAATTTCTAATAGATTAGTTATTTGTAATAACGTTGCCAGTTCACAAGCAGCTCTTAAATCAGATCATTGTATCTTCACGAAGTAGTTTCTTCAGTTTGCAACAAATCCATCGAGTCGTATTTCTTTTTAATTGCTTGAATATAAAGCAAGGGGCTACTAGTTGGAGTAACATTTATTCTGGAGCCCCGAGACCCTTGGCACGGGGCCCGCCTTTGTTCCAGGTTATGTTAAAAAGATCCCTGCCAGCTGTACCGGGCCCAGTTAAGATGAATTTATTCATCACGTCTTTACTCGCAGTTTTATTATTTTATGCAGTATCTTTGTGTGTTAGATATTTTTGCGCCAAATGTTGGATAATATATTATTGCTGTTGATTGTACCTACAGTTGCTTACGCAGCTTGTGATCGAAAGGGTGTAATCGGCACGTCTGTCTTTAAGCTTTACACATTCCAGAATAACTATTGTATTTCCATAAATGACGTGAGCAATTCAATAAAAAATAATCATCATTGTAAGTACCTAAGTATATCAGGATCCACTCTTCTACAGAGTTTTCTTAAATACGCTGTAAAGGGTTATTTTACCTTTGACTGCTTTGATGACAAATAGAAAAAGAAAGGTTTTTTTACGCAATAAATATATTTTTTAGAGATTTCCTAAAGTAAATGAACACGTTTTATTTACTATTAGTATTGTTCCACTCTTTTTTTCATTCACGTTTAGGTGTCCGCCACGTTTAACAGAGTCTTCGTTTAAAATATACTGGTTATTTATTTATTCAAACGATATTTTTATATGTGGTCATAGAATTATCAACAAGTTTTTGGAGTTGTTGGTGAGTCTGTGGCTCTGCTTACCCTACTCTGGGAATGAAGGCGTGAGTTTATTTTGTTGTTGTTATTTTTAATGTACAATAAAAAAAATGAACAATAACCATTACTTATTAAAGGTTGGTCCTGAGACCATTTTGTAATACATTTTTACTTAACTATGTTCTACAGCTACGAGTTGCTATGCTGCGCTACGTCGAAGCCGTAGCACTTACAACGTAGCATCTTTTCATGAGTACCATTCAACCCCCGAGGAGTGAAAATTCAAATTTGGAATCGATTATACAAACGTTATGTCGCTATTCACTCGCTAACGTCTGTCCAATCCACTTGTATTGCTCGCTGGCACCCTGACAGACCATGATTGCGCCTTCTCTGCATGAATTACACTTGATTGCCGCCACTGTGTACTAGTTGTTGAGATTCGGCAATATTCAATATTGAAGCGGAAACTTTCTTCATAAATTCTATTAGTTCTCGGCTAGAACATCATTAATAGTCACCGCGAATATGAATCAATTTGCTACGAGTACCTAATTACTTCATTGTATTTTCATTAAAAATGTATTATATCGATTTGAATTAAGAAAATGAGAGTAGTTAATTTCAAAAATGTCTTTCTTCGTTAGTGTCATAAGAATCGGGTCGGAAAATTCTATTGTTAACGATCCTTATTTCTTTTACGTATATGACGTTTTAATTAATTAGATATTAACGAATGTGTCTCTATGGATTTTACATATACTCGTAAGAAACACAGGACGGATAAGAAATCTTCAGGCGAAAGTTTATTGCGAAAGAAATTGTTTGTTTTATAATTTCAATAGAGTCGAGAACAGTATTTAAGAAGAAATGGTAAGTATCTGTTAAAAAGTGAACTAGGAATTAAATTAACAAAAAAAAAAGCGTAACTAAGTACTACTTCTTATTACTAAATTCGACTTTTTCTTTCATCCCTTTTCCGAGGAAAAAATGACTTGACGCGTTCTTTAATCGACCACTACTGGCACTGACCTCATTTATTTTTCATCTCACTAGCTTTTTATTCACATGTGACGAAAGATTTTTGAAATTTGAAGGCAGCTTAAGTGATATTTGACAGCTAAGAAAACGTAAAACGTTAAAAGTGCTCAATTTTTATCATCACAATTAATGAATTGCATCGAGTAAAAAACGCTAAATACAGTCACCTTCATTCTTGTTGTAAAAACGGATAAAATGTTCTGACAGTCCAAGTAAGTCGATGTGCGAACAAAACGCATCCGAAATAATAAAAAAACAACTTAAGTCAAAACTTGAGTTTTGATAGTACAAACCCTTTTTCTTATCTTCCTCGCTGTAGTGAGTTGAAAAGTTATGTGTTATACACGGGTGAAAAGTTATTTTACGTCTCGTGTGTTGAAACACTCGCTACGCTCAGGATTCTATTTTTGAACCACCCGCTTCGTGGTTAATCATAGAATCCTTTCGCTAGCTCGTGTTTCAAATGAAAACTCGCAGGTAAAATACAACTTTCCCCCCTTGTATAACAAATAACTATTTAACTACCCATATATTTCTGGAAAAGTTCATTATTACCGGTAAACTGGATTCAATCATGTTCAATTCGTTCGCTGCACTTTCTGTTGCTGGCACTAATGAAAATGAGTTCCCGTTTCTGCTAATTTATCTAAATGATAACCGCTTTCATATCGCTGGCATCTGCGGTTGGTTAATATCGCTGAATAAATACAAAATGTCATAACTCAAAAACAAACGGCGTCCGCTTTGACGCTTTACGTGAATAGCGCTCTGACTTTAAACGCAATAGCTATTCGTTTTGACTTGTGTCACTTTTGTTACACACTGTCGATTTGTCGTAGATAGAATGGCGGGGCTGCCTGTTCGCTAATAGATTTACCTTAGCAACGTTCCCAGCATACTCGACATGAGCTAATTAGTTCTTCTAGCAAATGTTTGACACAAGCTAATGGATGCCTTATAGATAATCAAATATATCTTCGAGCGTATGTAATAAACAAGCAGACACATTAATAGACAAAGACATTCATGTGTTTTTTGTTTCCCAATGGTAATAAAATAAAGGTTTTGGCTCTCGTGTCGTATGTTAGGTTAGAAAGGATTCGTATAAAAAGAGAATGAGTATAAATTTAACTAGAATCTTTTAAGAACCTTATTATTATTGCAAAATACACATTCCTGGTCGTTTTGTTTTAGAGATTAACGGCCAAACCCTATATTCAAACCGCGGATAGATAGGCTTACTCCGGATTAAGATTTGATACATTTTGTATGGGCAAATGTCAAATTTTAACCCGAAGTAAGCCTTATCTGTCCGCAGT
Organism: Acleris cristana; assembly: GCA_948252455.1. Classification (NCBI taxonomy): domain Eukaryota; kingdom Metazoa; phylum Arthropoda; class Insecta; order Lepidoptera; family Tortricidae; genus Acleris; species Acleris cristana. The sequence continues at coordinate 7,674,333 of OX411778.1, forward strand.
TTGAATATTGGGTTTGGCCGTAAATGAGTTAGTAGCGACAGGTTTCCCCAACATTTTTAACTGGAAGTGCCTGACCACAGAATTTTACTTCTTATCTTATCTTATATCTTAAGTTAGGATGTTTGTTACTTAATCACGCCAGAACAGCTGAACGGATTCGGATGAAATTTGGCACAGAGATAGATTATAGTCAGAAATAGCGCATATACTACTTTTTATCCCGGAAAAACCAAATTACGGACTCTACGCGGGCGAGGTCGGTGGCAGATGCTAGTATTATATGAAAGTACAAGAACGCACGCAACCCAGCCCATTACAAATATCACCCCCGGTGATGCAAACCGGCGTACCTACTTGTAGCTTCGATCCGGGCCTGCCCCAGCCTACAGTATCGCCAACTTATGAAGTTTCCAAAACTAAATTTCAAAAGACATCTACAATTATGGCCGAACCCTATATTCAAACCGCGGATAGATAGGCTTACTTCGGATTAAAATTTGACACATTTTGTATGGGCAAATGTCAAATTTCAACCCGAAGTAAGCCTTAGATTTGTAGTTTTATAAATTTTTCCCATCGCATATCGTACCTATGTTAGACTATTTAGACAATTTGAACTGTATACAAGTAAATTTAAATTCAAATGCCCTATCTACTATTTACAAAATGTGATTTATATCCCAATGAGTCGGCGCTGGCTGAAAATCAGCGCTGTGTGCAAGCGCAGCTCAATGCTAAGCCCGAGCCCTTTGCCTTTGTGTTGTGTCTGTGCTTGTTATAATTAAACTTTATGATAATAATAATAGTCATTTTAGTTTTAGTATAATTATAGTAACTGTGTGTTTCCTCTAAATTTAATTACTCGAATGATTGGACGATTGTATGTACTAAGGAATGTGTAATGATGTATGTCAGGGTTTCTAATATCTGGATATTTTTAAGTTTTTTAACCGACTTCAAAAAAGGAGGAGGTTCTCAATTCGACTGTATGTTCTTTTTTTTTTTTTTATGTTTGTTACCTCAGAACTTTCGACTGGGTGAACCGATTTTGAAGATTCTTTTTTTGTTTGAAAGCTGGTGCTTTCCATTTGGTCCCATTCTTATCATAATGAAGATTTGATGATGGAGTCCATGAGGAATCGACGGAACTCTTCAAAATTTATAGGCACACCTATAGCGATTTTGGTATTTTTCATTGTAACTCGTGTATTTGCTCTTGGAAAACACTATTTGGTAAAGTGGAACTGATGATGAAAACCACAGATGGCCACCGGAACTCCTAAACGGTATATATTTCAAGGGTGGCGACAAGATATTTCGATTAAGATAGTTGAGCGACTATGACGAAGCATATGTATGTTTAAGTATTTGACTATGACTTTCCCACGGCGTTGCTTGCGGCGAGATTGAATTTCAATGTTCTATAGTTTCTTATTAATTCTTATTAATTAAAGTGGGACTACATAACATAACAGTATAATTATGATCACTAAAAAGTATAAAATAAAATAAAAGTTTAAAAAAACAAAAAAAACCGCCTTCAAAAAGCAAAAAATAACTTCATTTAAAATGGTAGGTAATAGGTCAGTCCAACTGAAGTCGGCGTCCAACAATATTTTAACCAAAAGCAGACTTCAGTTGGACTGACCTATTACCTACCATTTTAAATGAAGTTATTTTTTGCTTTTTGAAGGCGGTTTTTTTGTTTTTTTAAACTTTTAAATTGTGTAATTGTATCTTCTCCTCTTCTCTTGTGTGTGTATCTATCTGTTTGAGGCAATAAATCTTTTTATTTTTTATTTTTTATCTATTCGCGGTTTGAATATAGGGTTTGGCCGTTAGTCTACACCATCTCAATCTACATCTACATCTCAACAACGTTTAAGTTACCGTAATAAAAACAAAAGCGTAACTTTACCAGTATTAGAAGTAAAGGGCGAGTCATGGTAGTAACTGCGAGTTAGGGGCACTCAACGGGCAACGCGAAACGAAACTTCCTTTGTGAGCCTTAAGTCGGTGTGGCATAAGGTTTACAGACATACAGTTAAGTGTGGCGTCGATGGTACGAATGGAGGAAATAGAAAAATACGTGAATAACTCTCATTAGCTCGGACACCGCTACATGCCAGATAAGAGCACGGGACACTTTGTTATTTTATTTTGTTTTGTTACTTTCTTATGAACTATTCTTTGACGTATAATAGCGTTAACAGACTGGATCTTTGTTAGTTTGATAAGAGAAACTACATTTTTTGTTTAATACTAATTATTTTTCTGCGCACAAATAATCGCGGTGTTTCAAATGCCCGATATCATTTCAAAAGGTTTGTGAAAAATGGTCATCGCGTTAAAGTATGCTTTTCGACTTTCGCGTTAACGTAGCGTTGAGAACAAGTTAACGGAAATAGGATTTCCCAAATGCCCAATATCATTGCAAATTTAGGTTTGCGCGAAATGGTTTTCGCGTTAAGGCGTACTGTTCGACTTTCGCGTTAACGTACGCGTTTAACAGAATATGTTAACGCAAATTGGATTTCCGTTTAAAATAAGACAAGTGGACCTAATTCGTACGCATTTTATTTAAAAAAAAGAAGGCCTTGCTCAGCGGAATATCTATTTGTAAGTAGTCTGCCGCAACCTACTACTAACCTAACCTAACTTAAACCATAGTTTTTTGTAAAAACACGTATTGAAATACAAAGAAAATTCACGTGGCTGATCGATTCTAGGTACGGTTACGAGCGTTAATTTTGGACCCATTTCAAGAAAAATATGCTTGAAGTCGTCAATGTCATTAGAGATGTCAATGATTTGTAACTTTCAGGAAACTCAACCTTATTGTTGTAGAATGTTAGATTGACTTTGGACCTAAGGCGGATAGGTACCAAATTAAATCTCGTGACGTCGTGACTGTACCTACACTACCTACATAAAGTCTACTTACTTACTCCTATTGTTTAACCTAACTATTAAAAAAAGATAAGATGTTTGTTCAGGAAGTAGGCCGTATGAGCACTTTTACACGTCAGAAATCTACCAGCGGTTCCCAAAGGAGACCACTATTGCTGTGAAGTAGCACCATCATATTATATTACTTATGACAATGATGATTATTTATTTATACGTTACCCAACTTGAGACATTTCCTGAGTTTTTAAAAACTTCTTACACCGTACTCAAAAACATTTTGGAGACGATTAACCTGTCCTTTGACGCTGACCCACCTATGCGTCAGCCATTCTAATTAAGATTTAGAATTTAAATTTTATTGACAAAAGATAAAAAAATCTAATTTTAATGCTTTATTTAAAATCTGTCAGGTACAGGTCTCGTTCCTTTTTCAAACTTGTCTATGGAAAATCGTCGCTAAGGAACGACTTATTCATCATTAACTGACACTGAGTGTTGCCCTTAATCTAGCCTCAGTCTAGCCCACATGTGTTGTATTATGTCCTTAATATAGCCAATCTTGGCTCCCCAAATTAGACAACTTATACTGTCTAAGTAGATAACTAATTGAAAACATGCGTTTTATCGATGTAGCCGCGTCGAGAGTGGGTGTTAAAAGAAGATAACGAGATTGTGTCTATCAGGTGACCTTCAGTAATTATTTTCCCTTTGTGGCGACGACAAAAGCCGTGATTGTACAGCCTCATCGGCGGCGTCGAGGGCCCTCGCCACGAGCACTCTCCGCCTGTTACAAATTGTGCCAAATTGTCAACTCAGGCCCCGATCGCACTTGATTCGGATATTGCAGCATCCGCCACACTTTGTACTCGCAACGTAATATTTAAACAACGTGTTCGATTATCTTTACTAACTGTTGATCTACTTAACCCTCAATTATCCTAATAATTGCAAAGGACACGTAGTTCGGCTACAACGGTTAGGTCTCGTCGTACCCTTTGCAGTTTTAATTTTCCTGTGCCAACATCATCAAGTGGCCAATTAAAATTCCCCACCGACACCCTCTCCCATTAATTATTCTAAACAATATTAAACTTATACCTAGCTACTAACCTTATTAATATTCTACAGAATCAACACCAAATGTCAGCAAGAAACGAACATTTTGGTACTTTTATTAACAGTTTTTAAACATAAGTATATAAGTTTCATGACGTTGTAAAAGTTTACAATTAAGATTTCCGATAGCCAAGGATTCCTTAATTTGGCTTTAGCTGACGAAACGTATGTTTTAATCCCAAACTAATACCTTCTTCTCGTGGTCGCGCTGTTACTGAGAGATGTTATAAAATCGTAGGCGAACACTAAAATGTTGCTTATGAGGAATATGATGTTCACCAACTGGACGGCGGGGTTGTTGGGCGACAGCGTCCGAGGGTCGGAGAGCACGCAGAGGTGGCCCACCAGCACCACGGCGCTCGGCAGCGGCGGGTCGACGTTCCCTACCTGCTCCAGCAAGTATCCCACTGCCATCATGGCGTGTCCCACAAACGGCAAGTATCGCTCAATAATCTCTATTATATCCTGTTGTTGTTCCATAAATATTACATTATTACAATGTTTCACATTGTTTAGCCGGCTGATTAATATCGTTTAATATTAAACACATATTAGCAATTATAAAGATACATCCCATAACACATCCACGTTTGGTCTTGGCTACGAGATATATGTTTTCCATGACAGCGCTACCGTATTCAAGCACGAATAAGTATCTGGCGACCCTTATCAACCAGTTAATGAATTTGGTACGAGTACATGGGCAAATGCAGTTTACGCATGGGCTTTCAAGGATTATACGTAGGGCCGCGATGGCGCCTTGCACGAGGGGATAATAAAAATGTATTATGCGCACGATTTGTTTTACCCCAAGTTTTCGGCGGCTTCGGACTGCATTGCGGCACTCTGCCATTGTCGATTCAGTGTTTAGATCACGGTTTGAGAGAAGACGGTAGTTATTTCGCCTATACGACGCGGTTTCTGCACGAATGTTTCATAGTGATGATGGCAAACGGTGGTACGAAGTGCTTTTAATATTGTAAAGGCGAGCACCACGCCACGTTACATGGAACTTGTTGTTTAACCAATATCATGACGTACTGTTTATTGATATATTTGACATATTGACAGGTAAATATCTAACGTCTGTCTAAGTACAGTCTGTTACTTTGTCTAGAATAGAAAAGAATTAGAATCTCATGAAAAAAAGGGAAATTAAAATTTAGGGCTTGCAACTCCGGGGTAATAGGATTTAAAGGTCTTAATATTTGATTTTCCACCAGTCCAATAAAAGTATGATGTGGTGGACTTAGTCCGCGTAGAAGGCTTTATATATTTGAAAATTATTTCATTTTCTAAGATAAAATTTAAATATCACGTCTGTGCAATTAAATATCTATACCGTGAAGATGGAACAAACCGTAGCGGGACGGAACAAACCAATATATTTATAATATTAAATTATAACGGTTAGTTACCTACCTAACCTTTAAAACCAACTTAGGACTTGCATTCCTTATTGTTCAAGTATTAAGGTTAAATTAAAACAATCATGTGCATTATATATGTTTATTATGGAAATTTAAAACTCAATGATGTATCGTTGATTAGCTAATAATACCGCACAGGTTAAAATTAATTTATACAATTTTGAATTTTCTATTATATTAAATTAACTCTTAATTCATGTTCAATCGTTGATTTACGCGGTTTTGTTAGCTAACTGCCGAACTCCGAGACTTCAATTTAATTTAATGCTTGATTAAAGTTGCTGCTGTCACTTTTTTGCTACAGCAATAGAATTAGACAACACGTCACTTTTCGCCTGAGAACGAAGGGCTTTAAGGGCATTTTCCTGATAACTAACGCTATATTTGAGTCAAAACAACAAACTAACAATTTCTGACAAGCGGTGAAATTTGAATTGACAGGCGTAAGGTAACATTGCCATATGAAAATCGATTTATTTTTACTTTAAAAAATTTCATGAGATTCTGGTAGACTGAGTAGTGCACTGAGTTAGAGTTAATTTTTAACTTTGTCTATTAATCCATTTTAATTAAATAAAAGACAATGCGTCTAAATTCAATATCGTTTTCTATAATGTGTTCCAATGTAAATTCCTTTGCAGAAACATATTTAGTTGTTAGGGAAAATGTGGTTGCACAATGCGGAAATACTCCATATTACCCGGTGTAACCCCATTTTCTATGACAAGTAAAATATGTTATGCAATGGAATTCAGCTTGGTGCCCATAAGTAATAATAGAATTCTGGGCTCAGACCATGCTCAGACTTCATACAAGGTTGCCCATTGCCCTTTGATAAATATTCAATTCATGACAAAAAGAAAATAATATTTTTTTAGCTAGTGACCCCGGTATCATAGGGTGTAAAAAAGGTCTTGATACTCAATTTTCCACCAATTCAATACTGACATTTCATCCGATTATTTCAGATCTAAATTCCAAGATCTCTTGGCGGAGATGCCTTAACAGTATTTCAAGACCTGTAAATTATCATTAACAAATTTTCAGATGAGAGACCAATGTCTCTCATTAAATTTCACAAAGTGCGAAATTTATCTATCCGATAACCTTTATTCAGATAAAAAAAAATTAATCATTACTAAATTTCACGCAGTCGTGCCCATAATTTCGGTCAACTCTAATACCTCTCTGATTCTTTTAGGTTCCCCAATTTTCGACGAAGCCATTAATCCCATTATAAATTGTAAACTAAATCATTTTAAAAATACTTCAGATCTTTTGTTTGAAATGAACCCCCACATGGCATTGTCTGGTTTTGTCTTTTTACTACAAAATTGATGTATTTGCTACGCAGTTGCCCAGTCCTTTTCAATAAAAACCTAATAAATATGCATGTTTGTTTTTAACTTAAATGCAAACAATAGGAAATACCAAAATAAATATTATTAATGTTTAACTTTGTTCTATCTTCACAGACGTGATGTTTTAATTTTATTATTTTCAATAAAATAAAGACTTCTATGCAGACTGACTCCACCAATCGCATCATACAATTATAGAACTGGTAGAAAATCAAGTATCAAGACGTTTAAATCTTATTTCCCCGGAGTTGCAAGCTATAAATTTAAATTTCCCTTTTTTCATGAGATTCTAAACCCATGGACCCCACGGTAGACCTATTATAATATTATAATAAAACGTTGAACAAGCATAGATCCTTAACCATGCCTTCACCAAACTGCCGTAGACTGTCACAGATCCAAAAGCGGCCTGCACACGTAAAGTTCGGACCGCGGGAAACGCCACGCGCCGTTCCAATCTTCGTTCCGAGCCGTACGTGTAAATGCAACTGTAATAGCAAAATAAAAAAATGTACGGTTCGGAACTAACATTGGAACGGCGCGTGGCGTTCAAAGGCCGCTGTTGAGTCTTAGCATAGAGTATTATAGTAATTACTACCATCCTTATGTTTCATCGTAGTCTTTGATTACTACCTTTTACAAAGTCGGCATAGACGTCGAACAAACGTCAATATGTCATGGTTAAAAACACTTATTATGTTTTTTATTTAAATATAAGTTTACATTAAATATGACATAAGCCGCAAGGCTATATCTAAAGCCGCAGTACCATCCATCACAGGAGTAACACCAGCGCGGCAGAAAAACAAGGATCCTCCATGGAACAAGGAACCCGCCATGGAACAACGCGTCAGCCATGATGGTTGTTTCCGCCGCGGGAACCTCGGCTGATCCATACTGCGATAATGACAGATACGCCCTCCCTGGTCCATCAACCGCGGGCTCGAACGCTTCTGGCCACCTGTCTGCACGTTACCCTCATTACCAGTTTGGTGGCTTTGTTAATTATAGTTGAAAAATACTGCACTATTCACAAATATACCGGCGCTGAAATAAGTGATTATCTAAAGAATAGCGTTCAAGCGATAACCATGCTTTCATACGTGTCCGCAATCACAGAAATGTATCTCCTCCTGAACAGTGATCAACGTAGCTTCATTATTAATTTATGTTTCATCATTGCAAATATCTTGATTATAATGGGGGAATATAATGGACAAGCTATCGTTGCAGGATGAAAAACATGGTGTGTAAACCCTGGCAATGTACATAAAAGATATTGTTGTGGAATACTTACCTTTGTTCGGTCGTTGCATGACGGTATGCGGCTACTTGCTGGAGCGGTTCGGCGGCGTGCAGCCTCCGGTGCCGAGCGCTGTGGTATTCTTTGGTCACCTCCTCATCCTCTCGGATCCTGACATGCTCTCTTCTGACTTCCCACGCATAAGATTTATCAATGTCATCACCTTTATAAGCAACTTTGTTGTATTAATGTACGATTCTACATTAGCGCTGCTGCGCTTCCTTTCCAGATCTAATTCACGTGGTAATTGAGGATTAATTTTTAAATATAATTAATTAACCAAATAGAAAACCCCGAGGTTAAAACTGTTTGACTGGTGGTTACCATGGTTTGCGGATATATCGCTTTAAAAGCAAACTAGCAGTCAAATTTTGCCAACTGTATCATGTATGATTTATCATAATAATATAGGCGATGTAATGTTATATCATGTCTCCAAGCAGATTGTTGACAAAATATGAAATCGCCATGAAATAACGCATCTACCGTGATAGTAATTTTCGCTCCTGGGTTTTCAGCTGAACCATAGAACAATACATGTTAAGAAAACCATTCTGGGGTCCTCGGGCCCAAATCCTTCTAGTCATTTGTGTTTCTGCGGCGTGGCGTTTACAAAATTGAATTGTTTACAACAGTTCCGGCGCTAACATTGGTCTTCACTGAAAAAAAGTTTTCACGCGCTCTTCGTGTATGCATATGCGTCCGAAAGATCATCATTTAAATTCGCCTGAATAACGCCTATTGCTTGGTAAACGCAAATATCTTGGATTGCATTAAAATATGTGGATGGTTGCTGTAGCGATGTTTTTACGAGATGAGGCTGCGAAGAAATTGATGATGTTGAGATTGATGTCTTTGATCGCAGTAGGCTATGTCTTGGAGCCATGGAACAGTGAGAAGCCGCCGAAGGCAAGACTTTGATCTTCTTTGGATACCTTTCAACCCTCTCGGCGAGCGAGACGTACTGTCACCCGACCACTCTTGAGTGGTCCTCAGTTCCTCAACTTGATCATCTGGTAAACAAGTTGCGTATTTGATTCCGTAACAGCGCTGTATTATATATATTCACTGCACATTTTCTTATATATCACTTTTTTTAAATATACATCAGTTTTATATCAAATAAAGAAATCCACGGTTAAAACTTTGTTTGAATGGTTTTTGACTTAAATAATGAATAATTATGAAAGTATGGAAGAGATATGCTTAGCACAAGTTGCACGACTTGCGCGCGACATATTTCTCGCTCGGTTAACGTCGGAAACGTAATAGGTAGGTATACGTATTATAATTTGTTAGTGTATATTTTTACTATGTAGAGTTTTCCTCGATGCCTTGCCTTTAGGTAGGTACTCAAAATGTATTGAAGGCAAAAGTACTCGGGCCGTCGCGCGCATTTTCTATACGGCGACGTGTCGCGTGACCCTGTTTCTTTTACTTGTGAGTACGTTTTGAGGTTTCGAGTGCTGACGAGAATAAACGCTACGTCGACCAAAGTCGCCGCGTCCTTGGATCACTTCCTCGCGCAGTCAACAAGGGCAAATTACCAAATCCTCGAGCTTGACGTTTGAAGTCGGTGAAGCCTATTTTTACCCGACTACGTGAATGTGTTGTTAGTCATATTTTCGCGTGTGTATGCAAATATGTACCTCTGTAGGAATGTGGTTATGTACCGCTTTCTATGTTTGTTATGTTTGCGATCTTCTGTACCCCAAACGGCTTGATCAAATTTGAAGTACACTTCAAGGTACTTCTTGAAGTTTTCCTCATATACAAAAAAATCTTTTCTTGTGAACACCGGAACAAAATTTGCCTACTTCCAGACAATCCTATCTTATTGTAAAGTTGCAGAACGCACGTTTTTAACAGTTTAAAAAGCTGTAATGATCCAAAAATAACAAACACTTTACAATATTAGGTACTTGTTATTGTTAATTAACTATATAATAAGGTAAATGTATTGTATATTTGTGTTTGTACTAGGTATACCGTTTTTAAATCAGGGTTTACCTTGGTTTTGTCGACACTCATTTCATAGAAAGTATCACTTCACAGAATTTTCATTTCGTCGAAAGGCTTTTTCTAGGTGCAGGAGTTTAGATTTTGTGATAGTCACATGTCTAACCTTACCTAACCAAGTAGGTAATGAATAAAGTTGAAGTTAAAGTTCTTTATTCTTCAAATTACGCATAATATAATGCAGCTATGAATGTCAAAAAGCATTATGAATATATTTAAGATAACTTGAAAACAACAGGGCTTCAGCAAAATATTGCTTTCGATGAAGATTAATTCAGTGAAATGATACGTTCTGTGAAATGATTGTCGCTAAAGAAGGGGACACCTTAAATCAGCAATATAATCCCAACACGAATGAATAAGTACGAGTATGTACCTAGGAGGGAAAAAGGGTCAATTCCTATGATAGAGCAAGTCGCTCTGCGGTTACATCTGTACCATAGGGGAGGGGTCCTCGGGCGAGTAAATTATACCTGGAGTTACATTTATTTTATTAGCTTACGTATAGTATTTTATCGGCACTGTCACACACCTTTGTCACGTTGATCTGACTTAAGTCGTTGATTACAAACTATAATTTGAATACGAATAAAATGTATTCTACATTAAATAAGGTTTAACATAAACGTGTTTTAAAGGCAGTTCTTATTTGTTCCTTGTTTCAGTCCACTCAATCATACTTTGTCAAATGTGTAAAAGCAAACATTATGTTTAGTGCAAATTATCAGTACCTACTGACTTACCTACCTACCCAATGGTTATGATGAGAAAAAATAGTCGATGTAACGTTTGCATATTCTATAGGTTTCATACTTTCGTTTAGTATGTAATTGGTCTATTAAACAAACAATAACAATAAATAAAAAAAAGTTCATTGTTAGTTTTTTTTTTTAATTATGGACTGTACTGGACTGAAATTTTACAGTCAACCTATCCGCCATATATTACTTACCATATTAAATTTGATATAAAATACTTTTTATCGAATAAACAGCTGGGTGAAGGTCGTCTCCTATTCGGATCTTGCTCTGGACCAGTAGTTCTATTACACGTAAAAGTGTGATGATTATAGATAAACATTTTCGGGTTTTGTATATATCATGCATATAAGGTTTAATATTTTTTTTCCAAAGTAAATCACGGCTAAACATTGGTATATATAGTAAGTCTGCAGTCCCTATACTCGTAGTGGGTTATAAAAGAATGGATTGAAACGTTAACGTTTCCCAATTAACTTAGCTAGAAACTGCAAACGCGGACCGGTTATTTTTGTTTGCATGGTAAACTCGATCAGCGGGATTAACTGCTAATCGATCAGTCATCACGTCACTGATGAATACAAGATTAGTGCATAACGCTTCAATACGGTCGAATGCGGTTGTTGTTTTCGATAGAAACTGGGTACACTATTATAATTCCGGAGTCATATTTCCGAATTGATCAAAATTCCGAATTTTCATAATTCCGAATGCAATGTTTACTTTTTGGCAACTTTTACTTTTTGATGTCGCTTATAAATCAAACAATCTAGCAATTAAATTATGCATTTAATCCGAAAAAGCTCCAGCATAACATAGTTTTCGGAAAAAATAATATTCGGACAAAACTGTATAAAACAATTCTTATATTCATTTTGTGCGTTTATTTAGTCTCCGTTTGCTGTTTCAAAGCACATAGGGACCGCCGTACCTACTGAAAGGCATTTTAGAAACAATTAACTCGTTCCTATTTCAAACATGTGTAATTATTTAAAAAAAAAATGGACTTTTTAAATCGCATTTCCCAACATACGAGTAAGTAATATGGAAAAACCGTAAAAGAGATCACCAAAAGTGAAATTAAAATTAAAATCGGCCTAAAAATACGGATGATACAAGCATTTTAAACTGTTTATCAGACTGCGATTAGACAGAAAGATCTTATATGCACTGTGACGTCATGTAACAGATCGGCCATTTACATAAACTCCATGTTAAATTCTGTTTTGCTAGAAAGACATACAAACCAATCTTTGTTGGTTTATATCTTGGATATTTTTATAGCTATTCAAAAAATGATTTCTCTCAACTGTTATTAACATGAATCAACTTTTATTAAAGCTATGAAAAGAAGTCATGACTATTTCCTATTGTCACTAAGAAACAATGTATGTCAAAATGTATAAACTAACAGTCGATTAACATTGATTATCATTAAAAATCACATGGTGAAATTTTATTGGTACTTAATCGTCACTAACTGACTCTGAGTGCGGCCGATAAAATTTTATTTACAGTTTTTTTATATTAAGTCCATCTACAGTCTACACACATATTTCGTACGTCCAATAAACTCATGTGGTTTTGCAGACTATCGATGACGGTTACTTAAAGTTCAAACGCTGAAGAAAGTTCTCAAGACAATAAAACTATTAAACTCCAACTTATCACTATCGCTCATAGTTACACGAGTTGACCAAGCGTGCGGCATGTGCTCGTGAGGTGTCCACTGGACTTGAGAATGATCACTTGCCTCATGAAACAACAAACATTTACTGACCTAAAACATGAAGCATAAATGTAACAGTTATAACGTGGAGTAACCATGGAGTAGCTACTTAAGCCATGTTTTGTCCTTATCCGTCGAATTCAAATGTTACAACGACAGGTAAGGACAAAAACATGGCATAGCTACTCCAAGGTTATTCCACGTTTATAAGTAAGGGCATTAGAGTTAAGCTTTAGTCTCTTTGGATCCGAGAAATAACTAATAAGCTGTAAAAAATACAAAATGATAACCGAAAATTGACCAAGTGCCTCAGCATAAGAGTAAAACGACTTAGGCCGCATTTCACCAAACTGGAATAAGACTTACTCCGAGATTAGTCTATACAAATTCGGCGTGTAATCTCGGTATAAGACATTATTCCAGTTTGGTGATGCAGCCTTATCTAGTTATGAATTGTGTCAAGTTAATTCACGAAGGTACACACTTAATTCATTAACAAATCGCTACCCTTCCCATTTGGCGTGTAGTCAAATATAATGAATTAATTAAATTCGTTGGCATTATTAGCAGTCTCTGAGGTCACAGGAATTGAGATTGATTAAAAGTCCCTCGTGAAACGAAAATGGTATGGAAAACAAAAGGTTTCGCACGGCGTGAGTGAGCAGTGAGCATCAGGGAAAGGAAAGGAGTAAAGGAAATATGGATTTTATGTTAAATCTATCTTCATAACGAGCCGGAGTTTGCATATAGATGCGGTATGAATATTGCATAGGTTGGGCCGGCAACTAGCGCGGCCGTGCATTTAGGTGCGCGCTCATGTGTCCCTAAAACCTCCGGCAGGTAAATGCTAACGTACTCGAGCGCGTCCATTTCCACGTCCCCGTTATATTATACCACTCTAATCGGATTTTTAGCCTTCATCTCAATATTGGATTTTACGCGAAAGGAATTTGCTTTGTGTACGCGTATGAGCGACTGAGCGACGTTTGTGAGTGCCTGTGATCGTTGTTATTTTATTTATAAAGGAGCATAGTTTGGTTGGTTATGTGATATCGTTACATGTTACTCGTAAAAGTTTAAACTATCTGGCTGTTTGATTCTGAGGTTTAGGCGTATCATTATTATAAAACTTTATTATTATTTCTATCCTGATTCGTAATTAAAAACAATAGCCAACATTTCGAGCCCTTTTCAAGTCTCATGCGGTCACGAGTAGGTTAGGGTTAGGGTCGAGAAACTATTCCACTATCCTAACCTAACTATTTTTGTAAATGCAAAAGTATGTTAGTTTGATTGTTATTTGTTCACGATAAAAATGATAATATGGTTGTGTGTAGATATTGGTACCTACTTAAAATAGATAGAGTATACAGCGTATTCTACATCGAAAAACTAGATCACGAAAAGATTTATTAAGGCTGGATGGTTGTAGGTACATACATTTGTTTCATACACACTCTGTAGTAATCGATTTTAATATTTGTCTTCACTACAATCGCCATCCATTTTTTTAGCATACATATTGATCAAAAATATGTTAATAAGTTGGGTAAGGGCAGGAGAATGATGATAATGAATAATGATGACATGGTGATCAAAAAAATCTAAACACGGTCTAACGTAATCGAGTTGTGATATTTCTAAGCATCTTTTTGTTCTATAATAGTAAATGGCAACTGTACAGTTTCTCTATTTTATTAATTTATCCAGTACATACCCATTATCTGTCTATTATTCTGTCTAACGCGCTCTCGCTCTGACAGATATTTATTATATATTTTTTGATTCCTAAAAACATGAAGTAAACCGATGGTCATTTATTTTTTAGTAAGATCGATTATAACTACAATTAAATAGAGTAATATGCATTTAGTTTAAAATCAGTGCAGTTAATTACTTTTAGTTATTTATTGGATACTGATAATGTAAACTACAATAACATTTCCGTAATTAGGTACCTTAATTTGAAACCAATTTCTGACGTTAATCATGAACTACCAATCTCATTAAAATAGTAAATTCATTACTCAGTGGATGTGTAAGTAGGTAAATCAATGCGTTATAATGGACTTTAAGCTAATGTATCAATGTATAAGTAAATCCAGCATTTTGTTTTGTATACGTAGTCATAGATAATAAGCAGGGGGCGTACTTTTGATGCCGATGACGTCAAAATGACGAAATTTTACACACAGGGTGCATTGGTTTCATTTGGCAGGTGTTTAGTATGTTAACTGGCACAAATAAAAAATGAAAAATAAGAAGCGGTAAAATAATTATACTTAAATACAGCTTAATCGCAATCAAAATACAGATCACGGCGGCATCAATTTTTATTTCACTAGGTACTCATTACTAAAAATGGCGAATTGAGTCAAATTTCTTTTATTATGAACGTCAATGCCATAATTTTATTTATGACTATTTAAACATATAAATTTTTATTACAAAGTAAAATAATATTTTTTAAATGATTGTGTTACCCGATGATTTACGCTACTGCCGTTCTCAATCAAATAGTTTCCACTTACATTTAGGTATGAAGTAGGTATTCATTTTTCTATGCGTGAACAGATTACTTAATATAATAGTATAAAAACATTTGGAATCATACTCTATGTAGCGTGACGTCATTTTTGCGTCAACGGCATGAAAAGTACGCTCCCTGTAATAAGCTACCTATATAGGTATACAAAACAAATAACATACTCTATATTCAAAAAATGTTAACGAAATTAAAATTTTACCTTTCTGATTGAACAGCTGTAAATACAAATACGAGTATAGTATTTTCCAAAACAATTAAAATACAAGCTTTGAACTACCTAGTATTTTTTGCAAACAAGGGACGCTAGTTTTACATATTATGTAAATATAATTTAGTTACCTAGTTAATCATATTTCTGTATCCAACTTCCGACTCCGTCAGCTCTTTAAATAATACCTATTTTCATTAGGTACTACTGAGAACCAGTTATAAGTGTTACTTAAGTATATATGTGTAAATATAGCAAAACAGTGACAAGTGGTGGTTGACATTGACTAACGTCATTCGCCGGTCGATAGTTGGCACTCCGTCAAGTTTGCCCTGCCCTTGCACAGCACTCATTAGGACTCTCATGATGATGCGACAGATTCCACTCTTACTTTCCACTTTAACTTAAAGGTTTAACTCAAGAATATCTATTAGAACCTACAAAATTCAAAATACTAATTCAGTAAATTGGCCCCTGGGCTCTTTTACACATCGGTAATATAGGCCATCGTTGCGAAGAATACGCACCGCAAGAAACTCCAGCGGAAGGTCATTTTTCAATCATAAATCCAGCACAATAAATAAAAGTAAGTTACGTTACAAGGTAATAAAGTAATAATTATTAAAACTAGCAAAATAAAATCATTACAAATTTAAGTTCAATAAACATTTAACTAAAAATAATGACTAGGAGAACAAAACGACGAGGTCTCTACGTCAAAAGCCATAACTAGAATAATTAACTAAACAACAAGTCGTTGCAAACGTGAACAAATCCCAAAATGTAAAAAAACAATGTAATGTGTAAATGGTAATCCCGTTACATCAGATACACACTCACCTAAAGCCGAGTTCGTTTTATAACCTATATCTTCGGCTTAGGTATGTAAAATTTGTCACGATCTCGTCACGATGTCGGGCAAACACTCAAAGGATACTCGTAAATTTCAATACTCTTAAAATGTATAGGGTCGAATCTCTTGAAAAGCCCTTTCTATAGACGTCGTTGGGGCGATAAGCACGTACGCTGCGATATTTTGTGTTAACACCCCTTCACGTTAGCGATAGCGTGGCGCTGGGTAGGTACGGATGCACGCAACAAGCGCAGCACGCTGAATACTCGGGATTGTGCAAGATTTATTGAACTTGTTGCACATTATCGACTTAAATTCAGAGTTTATAATGAATTAGCGACCCGCCCTCGCTTCGCTTTGGTTTATGTGAGTTTTCTGTAACATCAGAATTTATTATACATAAAAACTTTCCTCTTGAATCACTCTATCTATTGATGCGTTAAAATCCAAGGCGTAGTTTGAAAGATCTAAGTGTATAATACAGAGGGACAGACGGCGGGAAGCGACTGTGTTTTATACTAAATATAATGATGATTTTAAAAGATTCCGAAACAGGGTTCTTCTGTAGTATTATCAATCCAATGGATATAGTTTAGGTATATAATTTCCTTGACTCGCCTACACTATGACTTATTATGGCAAGATTGTTTATATTTCTTGTAAAAAATTGTATGTCAACTCTGAGAAGGAGAAGGGATTGTTCAATGTTCAGTACCTACAAAAAGAGGAAAGCAAATAGAAAACAGAGTGAGCGAGGAAAGTGTACTCGTACTTCGGTGGACGACTCCTATAGAACGAAAAAGGGCTCTAGCTCCAGCGACTTTGTTGTAAAGGCAGCGCTTAAGCCAGCGCGAGGCCCGCAGCGAATTCTATCAAAAGGCCCTTAGTTTATTTTAGGTCCTTTCTTAAGTTTAGGATGCTAAAAAAACAAAACTGTTAGAAATACATATCAGAGAGACGTGAGTGCGCAAGGCCCTTCAATGCGCGGGACCGTAGCTTTTGCAACTCTTTGTCTACGTAATTAAGCACTATTCTATTTACTTGTTAAAAGCTAGTTGCTTTTAAAATGTTATAATAGCTCTTATTTAATTGACGGTTATAGCAGCCGAGTTAAAAACAATACGATAAAACGACAAAAACAGTAAGGATTTACTGAGTAAAATAAAGCCCAAGATCACGAACTCTGATACTAGTATTTGTATGAAACGCGTGGTAAAGGTACAGTCGAGGAAATTGATTCCTAGACCTTTTTGGAGTGTGTCAAAGTGACGTAATCAATCAAAACGGAAGAGACTTCTTATGATTTTATTTACAGTGTCACTTTGACATAGTCCAAAGTGGTCTAGGAATTAGCTTCCTCGTCTGTACTTAACGGCAATGCGTTTTGACCAAATGAATTTCAACAGAAATCATACTTTAAATAAACTCTGAATTAATATGAATTATCAAGTTTTACGAATATAAAAAATTGTTGAGGTAGTTATAAAACCTAATACAATATCAAACGGATCAACTTGACAGACGTTTCATTCAACAGCGTCCCACAGAAAAGCAATAGGGTTGATTTATTACTGTGTAATACAATACTGTGTAATAAAATGTCAAAGGAACAAACTATTAGCTAACCTAACCATCTGCGGTTGTAACGCTTTATACATTTGTTCTGTGACAAGTCTTGATACACGTATCAAATAGTAATCTCAAATAAAACTTGTGTAGCAATCACATCCTCATATCGAATTTCGCTTCATCGATTGTATCATTTCATCGAATTTAATTTCATCGAACGCTATTTTCTGCTGATACTATGACGTTTTCAGGATATCTCAAACTTTAATTACGTGGGCACGTGGGTTAAGTTAGGTTAGATAGACTTGTGACTCCCAAAAAAATTTAACTCATGCGGCGAGAAATGCCTTTCGGTGAAATGAAAATTCTGCGTAATGATATGTTCGTTGAAAGGTGATTCGATACAATAATAGGTACCCGTTGTTTTGCCTAGCAGGGAACATTAAGGGTCTCGAGGAGTGGTCCGTCCTGGAGTGGGATGTAAATTAGGCTCATTAAATTTATTACGTAAACAAACAAAACACCCACATACATTTTACACAACTATAGATACTGTACCTACCTGTCAATAGCCTATAGAAACTCAGGCCCAAATCAGATGACTCGTTAGCCTAGACTGACGAAGCTAGCGGTCCCGGGTTCGATTGCCGGTATGGGCAAAAATTTGTGTGATGAGTACGAGCATTTGTTTCTGAGTCTCGGATGTTTTCTATGTATTTAAGTATTTATTTATCTATATAAGTATTTATATCGTTCCCTAGTACCTACCTACGCACCTCCTGCGGCCCAAAGTCCTAAATTTAGGACATTTGTCAAAGTGACTTTTGACTTTAGTTGACTGATTCAAGATTCTTTTTCTAACTAATGAAATTTGACGTGGGCCGCAGGAGGATAGTACGAGTACAAACCTAGAGCTTAGTTTGGGACTAGGTCAATTGGGATTATTCATATTTTTTACAATTACTCTAATTCGAAAATAATTTCGAGGAATAGGGTTTTAAAGCTGCTCTGCATTATTACGTTTTTGAAATATTTAGCTATTTCGGATATTTCGACAAAAGTATATTTAACCTTTGTTTGACTTTCGTTTACGGCTTGAAGCCCTCTTACTAGGTGTATTTAAAGGATTAGGCGAAAACCGCTTGAAATAGTATGTTTGAATACACTATTACAATCACTTTTTATCATTAGATTGTAATTTATTAGAAAATGGCAACCCAAATTTAAAATAATCATGTCATCCATAAAATGTCTGCTAAATAAATAAAGATATTAAAAAAAAACTATTGGGTCAAATACAAACATCATGAAATTGTTCTCTTAAAATTAGCTATTCTTTTGAATTAGAATGTAAAAACCGTGAGTAATTTTTTTGGTCTTTTAATATGGTCCGGTTGAGATAAGGGGTGGCATTCACGCGGCATTCCGATTAAAACCCCCTGTCAAATAAACAGGTTCCTGACTTTATGCAATTTTTAGCGAGATTTGGGTACTGCAAGTTGTTTATTTATTAAAAAAAAAAAACTAAAGAAAAAACACGAGGATAGAGAAGATTGGGAAGCTCGTAAGCGCGTCGAAGCGAAGTGGAATAATGCGGAAACAGAATAATGGTCACTATATAAATAAACTTAAGTGTTGTGTTCAGCCAACCATGATGCAAAATATAATTGACGTAGTCAGTCATAAATATATGTACGTTTCCAAGGCCTCATAAGTATCTATACGCCCCTATAACACTGATAATAAGGACTATGTTTACATATATGTGGCGCGACCTGTGTCATTCTACACACACTTACACCCTAGGCCAAAAGTATGGAAACCAGCTTATATGACTCTAAAAAACTGTGATTTTCAAGATAAAAAATGTTTTGAAAACAAAAGAGTAGAAATGATAATAGAACATCTTAAAAGTTAAGAACTAAAATTCCCTTTAGTAAAATTGTAAATTCAACATTTCGTAGAAAGACAATTAGAAAGGTCGATTTGTAACTTCTCCCATTATTTTTTTAACTCTTTTACCTATACCTACCTACTCAGATTTTTTAATACGATGGGTGTAGTTTTAATCTTTTGAGGCTGCCCTAGTAAGTGTTGCGTTACCAATACACAATAATAATAATGAAAACATTAAATATTAAGAAAAACAACTTTGTTTCCATACTTTTGGCCTGGGGTTTATATGGGTTCAAGATTGTGATCAGACTTGTGGGTCACACACAAACAACCACAAGACAGATCTTGATCATGAGAGAGATGAGTAGGTATTCGTAGTTTAAAAACATCTTACAAGTGCCCGAATTAATAATAAAAATAATCGCCACTGAAAAATCTTTACGGATAGCAGCCCATGTTTCAACTACACGTTTATCTGGAACCATAAATTCAACCATATCACTATCTAGCTTACAAATCGCCTTTTATATTAAGTTGTTCACCATCCCCGAACACCGAATATATATATAGCGTCTAACGTTGACTTTGATAATGTTATTTTCCAATCTATCACAAGTATTGTGAGACGGCGGCGACGTCGTTGGTTGAACGATGGGTCTATAAACTATGTAAAGAATCTGGTTCACACGGTCGGTCCTTGTCGTCACTTTATGCAGATACGTTAGTACCTTTGAGATTTTTATTATTAAAAGTATAGAAAAATTGTCGAGAAAACCTTTAAGGTGTGGATTACGTTATCAGAAATAATAATTAAACGTTTAAAAATAATGAATCGGCTCTAACTTATTAAGGAGTTCCGTTTACTTATCATGAATCCCATGGCCTAGACAAAATTTTAATGGATCAACCTCAGAGATACCCCCTAGGGAAGAAAAAAAATATCATTAATATCGGTTAATAAATGGAGGAGAAATCGAGTAACGTACACACAAATAAATCGGTTGGTAAATTAAATTGCATTAGGTTTTTATCGAGATGTTGCGATTTCTTGATGAACTTATAATATAAGGATTCAAATATCACAATGGCAAAATAACTGAATCTTTATAAGTAAAAACCTTATCGAAAACGAGTCACCAAAATAGCTACACGCCGAGAAAACTTATTATATCACTATAAGTAGTAACACTCGAGTCTCCACACTCCACATTTCATCGCAAAGGTGTTTTATTAAATTGGGACGACGGTGACTCGTGGCTTCCTGCGTATCTTGTTTGTAAACATTTTTGGTGAGCATTATTCAACATCGTGATTTCCTCATGATGTTACGTAAATACTGTGCATAAACAGAGAGGCGGAGTGTTAAACGAACCAACAAAAGCTAACTAACCAACGAGCAGCATCTGATTGAGCTCTTGCTTGAAGAGACAGAGAACTAAGTTGAAGGCGTTAAAGCACAGCCTATAATATTCGAAGTGTCTACGCTATATTGTTAACTGTTGGCTTTACATCTTTATGGTTTGTAAACTTTATCCTTTTCTATCTTGATACACAAATAGAGGCCTAATGATTATAAAATCACTTTTTAGGTAACATTAAACTTTCAGCTGACTGAAAGGTTAACAAGTGGTCTATATATGTTATTGGTAAACTAATAACGGACTTTAGATTTGAAAGCATTATTTGAATTTATATGTAGATATTGCACAACGATGAAACATATTTATTAAGGCACTTTGTGACAAGAAGGTGGCAATTAATTTCTAAATGATTTCTTCCGTGTCGACGTTACGTCTTTCAAAGAGAGTTGTATATTGACTCAAGAATTAAATTCTATTATATTACAAGTTTAAAAAGAAAAGCTTATGAGACGAATTAGATTTGTTCGACAAAATAGTTTGTTTATGGTTTTTTGGGTTTATAATTAAATTTCGGATTTCCAATAGTTATTTGAGTCCAGTGGTCAAAGAGAGGACATCTTAGTATGAGACCATGGTTAGTTGATTCCAGTAGAGAGTGATATATCTAATTAGAGGATTTTATTTGTTGATTCAAAAAATAATATAAATAATACGTAATTTCAATGTTTTTATTATGTAACTTTAATTAATCGGGATGCTTACAAGATGTTTCAACAATGTACTAACTCACACATAATATAGGATTAATGATTAAAATAAAAGTATGTCCTTTCTTATAAATAATGAATTAATTATTTATAACATTTCGATTTAAATCTTGTTCATCCGTGTTTATTTTCTGAATTCCTTTGGAAACATAACAATTATCCTTGCCCAAAATTGAGTAAACTATGCTTACGCCGTGTGATATATTTTACGCGGCGCCGAGATAGTTCGTGAACCGTGAGAGATACAACGCCGAGCTGTTTATTCTCTTAATAGTTCACAAAGACGCAATTAAAAGTTTACCCCGCTCCTGTTAAACGGTTGATCGTAGCGCAGACAAGTACCTGCCGCAGAATAAATGACTTTCAGAAGTACACAGGCAACACATTAACCCCCTTACTAATAAACGTTGAGTAACGGTGGTATAGCTATACAATGTTTTGTCCTTATCTGTCAAATCCAAATGTTACAATAACAGATAAGGACAAAACTTTGTATCCACCAATTGTACCACCGTTACTCAACGTTTATTAGTAAGGGGGTAATAATGCAGACCTATAGGTATTTTGTATTTGTCTTTCCTTGTTTATTTTTATTTGTGTTGTCTTCATTAAAGCGTATTTGTATTTCTTCGTTAACTTCGATTCCTTTTTAATGTGCTTAACAATGACAACAATAAAACCCTGTCGTAAAATAGTGTCTAATTATGAATTTGACGTAATCTCTTTCCGTGATTTGATGTTGTAATAATTGTGTAGGGTATTATAGTTGCTCATCACTTAAACCTGTTACTGTCTACCTGTCTACTATCTGTTCCTCAGTTAAAACCGTGATGGTACAGTTAATTTAGTTAGTTCTTTAAACCTAATTATAGCAAGCAAAAATAATCTGAACATGGTCTAAATTTATGACATTTGGCATATCACAACGGCGTTAGATATCACATGTAATTTATATAATTAATTCGTCTTAATTAGCTAGTAAACTTCTTTAATTTACATCTAAACTATTCTTTGTTACATTTTTCTCGCCGTCGTCGGGCGGAAAAATTTAATTGTTTGTTGTTATTGGTAAAGTGGTTAATGATAATATTATGTACCAAAGTGCGATTAAGGTGCTTCGAAATAGATTAAACGCGCAGGTAAGTACAGTCGAAAGTACACCTACACAACGATCGCGTCAAATTATGTATAACTACGCAAACCTTATTGTCAGTGGCATACACGCGTGTAGATATTATGACGTCTTGGGAACGTATATAAAAATTTACTATCATCATTTCATCCGACTATGTTGACCGCGTTACATCAATGTATCAGAGTTCTTTGATGGGTTTATAATTGAAAAAATATTAGTAGTCTTGGGTAAAAAAAAATATCCGCACAAAGGTGTAATATGTACACATAGACTCTATTGCCGTGGTAATAACATACTTACATATTTTTGAGATTTTGTGGTCTAGGTATACATATTGATGGTGCCCTTGACCTAATAAACTACATCCAAGTGATACATTCATGGAATAATGCAAAGTGTGTTTTTCTTTTAACCTAGGTTCAAGACTGCGGGAGTTTCAGGACCTATTCGTTCCGTAGGATAACATTTGCATTCTATTGAAACCTTGTTATGAAAAAGGTTTCCGTTGCGAAAACGCTCGGTTTGTGTAAATCTCTAGCACCAAAAACAAGCGTCGATACAGTTTTACCCTGAAAATTGTGTTTATAATCACTACTTATGCACTTTTTGATGATAGCATAGGGGGGTATAAACTTTTTGACCCAATACTATTTTGTTGTTGTTATAACAAAGGATTTAATGACGTTGTAAAAAGAAATAAGTACGCGTATGTATCTATAATACCAATTGTATTTGGTAAGTAAAGCGATATTGATTGCGTTGTTGATTACCTACTTTTATTTATTAAGTAATTGGTTTAACTAAAGCAAACGACCCACCGATCGTTACAATAATAAATACGAGTGTCCACCGACAAAAACTGTTAAAAAAACCTGTCATTACTCAAAATGAAAAATATTGCAAACTTTTAAAAAGCGAACACTTCTGGAACTGCAATTCCAAATTCAAACCTTTAAAAGGACATACCTGAGCAGCGACAGTAGAGCCACGAACAGCATTGTCGTCATGACGAGGTGTTGACGAGTTTCCCCAGTTTACATCGAGTTACATCGAGTTACAAGTCGAGTTAGCGCGTCAGGGGCGTCGCGGCGAGCGGCCAACTTCGTATCGCACTTGCAGCCTCCCGCCGAGATCCGTCAGCTTCCACGCATGCGCGGATCCGGATAAAATACTTAACTCAAACGCTAACCGCGATATTAACCAATGAGAAAACGAATAGGATAACATTTAGAATGCTTTGATTATCAACATCTTATACAAACGTTATTTTATAGTACGTGACTGTAAACAATTTATAGTGGTTATGATTAGGTCACAACAATGTTCCAAAGGCAGGTTTGAAGGCTTGCTATGTATGCATTTTAAAATAAATTTGCCACGGTTCGTTTTCGTTTACTAAAGAAATCTGATATTCTTCTTATTTAGTTCGGGTCAATGCAACATCTTTTTCATCACTTATCAGTTATCTGCCATTTCCTATCAGCCGTCATCTCGGTCCCTCGCAACAAGACCCCTACTGGGATGGTCCAAAAAAGAAATGAAAATCGCTAATGTCGTTTCTTCACAAGTTGATTTATTTGTAAAAGACCCGTAGAAGGATTATTCCGAGTTTAATTGTGATTGAATAACATTTACTGGTTGCCTATACTGTAACAATTGGGATTGTTCATATTTTTACAATTACTCTAATTCGAAAACCATTTCAAGGAATAGGGTTTTAAAGCATTTCTGCAATAGGTACACTATTAAAATCACTTTTTATCATTAGATATCATTTAACTGTCGTAATTTATTAGAAAATGCCAACCCAAATTTAAAATAATCCTGTCATCCATAAAATGTCTGCTACATAAATAAAGATATTAAAACCAATCTATTGGGACAAATACAAAATTAATGAAATAGGTCTCTTAAAATTCCGTATTCTTTCGAATTAGAATGTAAAAACCATGAGTTATTTTTTTTGGTCTATCCCAATTCTTCAATGTACTCGTAAATATATGCATTCATAAAAATTTACGTGTCAAATAAAAATATCAAACTAAAGACATTTTAGATGGATCACGAAAATGTTTGTAGACAAGGGCAAGGTAAATATTAATAATATACTACTTATTTTCTCAATCTTTGATCAGTTGACTGAATACATTTTTTAGGAATTTTGTCGAAGCCCATTTTATTCGGGTTGCCATGAAATGAACTCTTAACCAGTTTGAATTTGGCTCCTAAGTAAATAATTTATACTTAGCACGTACTCTAGCTGAATATGTTGACGATTGTTATTTATTTCGTACTATTAACAACTTACCGCTACATACATTCGAACTCTTCTCGCTATAAATCAAACATGTTTCACGGCAAATTACCCTTACTGGTAATTTCATTGACGGAAATGGCAATTAGATGAGTTGACACAAAGTTATTTCACGTGATACCGTGCGAGAAGTGGCTCGTGGAATTTCATTCATTCATTCACAAATAGCTAATATACTTAACTATTAACTAAATTCCTTGTCAGCATGTCTGACTAATTTTGTTGAAATTGTTTTACGTCTTTTCAGGGAGTCTTTAAAATAGAGACGATGTAAAAAATCAAAAAAGCACGATAACCAATGTTTACCAGGCTGGTGTTGCCAAAATGTTGACAAAAATAGTTAAGAACCAAAAGAACAACTTTGAAGTACCTTCCCTTAATTTGACAGAGTTCATCACAGTGAACTTACCAGTGTAATTTTTTTGCTGCTATTAAAAATTCACGACCTTTTATTTTATGTTAAATTAAGAGTTAAAGGTTATTTGACCTAGGTATCTTTGCCAGTCGGTACTTATTTCATTTGTTACACCACAGAAGAAAGTACAGGGCGATAAAATTGCGTTGAGATCCATTTATTATTTCGTCACGTCATTCGCGAAGAAAAATATTTCGCATTTGCCACACAATTAATTACTTAACAGTTTCTTTCATGTTATTATTATAATTTCAAACAAACTGTTCTTTAAGTCAAATGGTAAACGTTTCAACGGTTTTTTGCTAACCAGACTTCATGACAGGTCCATTATTCGCAATGTGTTTGAGTTTTTGTATGTTTTTATTCCCTATTTAACAGGTACACCAAATAAAATCTACCTTTTTTTTAACACTGCATGTTTTTTTGCTGCAAACTCCCTTAGGAAATATATTGCATATCTAATACTTAACCTAAGTTTAAAGCCAATTATTTGAAGCAGCAATGACATGTTTAAAATGCTATGGCGCTACCTTCTACCCGCAAGCAAAAATGAACCTTTATTTCGCTTTGTGACTCGCATGTCTGATACAAATTCATAACGCCTATCGGCTTCTTGCGTAAAACGGATATTGTTAATACGCCCGAAAATTGTCTCGTATATATGAGAACGTTCCTGTAATGTGTAGGCATGAAGTTACGTGATATGTTCTGATACAAGGGTTACACGATCTGGGGCCTTATTCTTTTTTTATATTTATTGTTATTGTATTGCTCTTAACTCAGCCGCCTTTACTGTTAAGTAAATAAGAGCTGTCCTAACGTCGAAAATAACGTAAATGACGACCCAGAGCGGGTCTGTATTAGTTTGTATTGTGGTTTTTATATTTTTTACACTACAACCGCCATTACTGTCAAGCTAATAGAAGCTACCGTAATGTCAAGTATTATGATGAAACGTAATGATTTAAAACAACGATTTGGAGAGTATACTTAGCGCGTTTCTGTTGCCGAGACACAAACAAATGCCGCGCGTTCCGTAAATACTGACTAGAATAGCATTACATAATAATAATTATCACCTTCCTTAATGGTTCCTTTGTTATACGAGTAGTACCTAGAAAACGGGTGTTGTTTTCAAAGTTGGTTGAGCCAAGATACTTCGATTTTCTAAATATTTACAGTTATCGGCAGACGTCTTTTTTCCCCTAAAAGCTAAACCAGAGTGAAAACCTCGTAAGTGCAAAAGAGGTAACTTTTTATGGAAACTTTACCTACGTCCCGTTTTTTTTTGCACTTACGATGTTATTATTCCTCGGCGACGATGAAAAGATAACGAAGACGGTAAATATGTGTTGTGTGTAAAGCGTAAAACCGTGCCTAGCACCCTTAAGCGGTTATTAGACAGACTTAAAAAGCAGACTCAGAAGTCCTTAACACCAAAACACGAGAGACTTCGTTATAAAAATATTTGTCTTCGTCTGTTTAATCGAATTGCGGATGTTGACTACGTACTTTTTATTCGTTCATCGCACTGTGTAACCAAATTAAATCGAATGAAATATTAAAATTCGTCTCTACGTCACTCTAAGCTTCAAACTTCTTACACGGTATGGTTTATCACTGTTTAATTCTCGGACAAAAATGTATTTGGGTAGTTTTTGTATAAACACAGACAGCGCATGGATATTAATAGGGTACCGTTGGGCTCCTTTCGGGTACGGGACCCGTAAAAACTTTTTAGTCCGTCTTGGAACGGGCACTAAGATAAACAGGGGGGTTATTATGACATAACTACGCACATACAGTTCAGTTTACACTGAGAGAAAAGGACAGAGTTATATAATTGGTATGGCTCTGTCCTTTACGCTTGCCGTAAAATGAACTGCATAGCCTGTCATAATAACCCCCCTAAAATCAGTTTATTACTACGGCCCTAATAATACTTCTCCCTTCATCCCATGACCGTAAAAATGTAAGAAAACATTCCACCTACATTCCACATTCCTTAATCAAATAAACAAATAAACATTTACCTTAACCACACGATTCGGTACCAACATCCAAAATCAATTTCAAATATAATGCCAGCAATTAGAGTGTTCACGAGTCATCAGGCTCGGATTGAGATCCCATTACGGCCCAGGCGCAATCGGCCCGGTCTTTAGGGATCACGCCGTTCGCCGCCATTGTTCCTCTGCCTCTGGGCCATTTTACATATCGCCTACCAGAATCTATTTGCATTTCAGGCTAAGACGATTGCAACCGATTAGGTAAAAATATAAATTGTTATTAGTAACATTGGCAAACGATTGGTTTGTAAATCGCGGTATTCCTTCACTTCGCACAATTTTAATTTCATATAATGGCCATTGGCATAATATTAGATGCCATCATGTTTGATTGTTGTAACAGTCAAGTGTCATAATAATTTTCATCTATAATATTACATGGCATAATGTCAGAAACCATAATTTTAATAATCATTATATTTGTAGTTCCCAACATAACATATTATGACAACAATAATTTGAAATTTGAGAAAGCATGATCAGAAGCGAGCGAATAAGGCCTGGCGGGAGTATTTGGGACAGAAACGATTTGGGTAGGTTAGGTTAGAAGGTTATTTTTATTATCGTGCGAAAAATCTTGTAAGCTTGCAAGCTTGCATGGCGATTATATATAATAAGGTATTGCATATAAATCTAAGAAAATCGAAATGTATGGCAAATGTATCTTTATGGTTTCTAAAAATTATGGCATGAAAATATGCCAAATGTTGACGATCTCAATGACACTCAGTGCAATTAATATTGTAACATTACGAGTACATTGATAAGTAAATAAACTAAACTAAAACGGATCTACCTAATATGTTAAATGTGAACCTCTTCCAAGATAAATAAATCCGTGCGATGTCCTTTCTATTTAGTGATAAGCCCAACACGAATCAAAGCATTATGGTTAACTAAAGAAAATTTAGTAAGTCGACATTTATTTTGTTATGTTCAAAGCAACATTTTATGAACTTAGTTACCTGAATTACTTAAATACCAAAGTGCGCTTAAACTGTCAAGCAAGTCAGTGAGAATTTCGTAACTAAGTTATCGGAAATTACGTAGCAATCAAGGCGTCGTAGAGGCGCGTAGCTCGCTACGCCGCTACGAGGCTACGGTTGCAAAGTGCGTGGAAAATAAGGCCGTAATGTAGGGGTAATTTTGTATGTAAATTGCATTTTGAAGCTCTTGGAAAACATTAGGAACTTTTCCTTGGCTTTGTGTTATATTGATGTAATGAAGGTACCGCAGCGTATGATGAGCCGTGATGAAATACGCCTCATAGAAACGTTTCAAGATAATTCATTCTCACGTAAGTAATATATGTATATCATAGCATTTTGGAAAATATTATGTAATTATATATTGAATAGACTGGACTGGACTGCGCCTCTATTCCCGACGGTAAACACGATATCGTAGTTAACCTGTTATGGTATTGTTATGACGTCAGACGCCATTACTGTCAAGTAAATAAGAGCTATCAAAACGGTGACAAAACGATAACAGATCAAAAACGATATTGTTTTTCTCGTGTTGAATAGAGGCCCTGGTAGCAATGACAAAGGGGAATAAAATTTCCATTTTTTTTAAATATGTGCTGTTATTAAATGCTTTTATGTAGTAAGTCCTATTTAAAATCAATTAACGTTCCATTTAAAAATTTCCTTAAAAGTGTTAATACCTACGTTTGAATTATGTATGGCGTGATAAGTATGAGTGATGAACACGTGGCCGCAATCCGCCGGCGTAATGTGCGTCCTGAGACCGGTCTCAGTACTATAGACTCTCGAATGTTAAGAAGAGCCTGTGGCGGCTATTACAGCTCCACCTTTTCACACGCCTGCGCGCTATGCTGGTTGATATCGCGCCGCCGCTGGACCGACATTGTTGTCTAGGTGATTTGTTAATATAAAATATGTTACGTTGGTTATTAAATGATTTCTCAGTTTAAACCTTAGTTTTCCCAAATACCTATAGTGAGAAGTGTGTAGGAACACACACCTTCCCACAACTGGTGACCCGCGACTAAAAATTGAATGGTTGCGCTGTAACAAAAAAAAACAAAAAGTAAAAAACCATGGCGGACCAAGAAGAAAATTTTGCAGACGCCGACCTTGGAGATTCTAAAGCGCAGGTATGCAGAGTCGGCATTCGCGTCCCACCCTTTAACGTCGATGAGCCCGCTTTGTGGTTTGCCCAAATCGAAGCACAATTTTCACTGTCTAGAATTTCATGTGACGAAACAAAATTTTACTATGTGGCAGGTCAATTGGAAGCTCGGTACGCACTGGAAATAAAAGACATCATTACTAACCCTCCTGCTACCGATAAATACGGTAGGATTAAAGCAGAACTCATCAAACGCCTTTCAGCGTCGCAAGAAAAGAGGACACGGCAGCTGCTGGTCCATGAGGAGCTCGGTGACCGTAGGCCGTCACAATTCTTACGGCATTTGCAAAATCTGGCTGGCGCTGCTGCTACCTCAGATATCGTAAAAACCTTATGGTTAGACCGTTTGCCTGCTAACGTTCAAACGATTGTCGCTTCACAGATGGATCAGCCATTAGACAGGCTCGCCGACTTGGCCGACAAAATCTACGAGTTGGCTCCACCCGTCCCTTACGTCCCACGTGTAGCGTCTACTTCTGTTACCGGTGCCACCTACGCGGCTGCGCCTCCTGCAGTGTTTCCGCCCGCACCGCCCATAAACTCTGTAGCGGAACAAATAAGCGAGCTTACTAGGCAAGTCGCTATGTTGACCACTCATTTCAACGAAAGACGACCGCACTCGCGCAACTCGCGCTCTCGTTCGAAATCGAAATCGAGGTACAGTCGTTCACGTTCTCGTCTAGCGCCACCGCCGCCAAACCACCCACACTGTTTTTACCACTTTAATTTTGGATGCAATGCTCGGAAATGTAACCAACCTTGCAGCTTCAACGCGGAAAACTTCCCGGGCGGTCGGAAATAGCGGCCAACGACTGCCCCTCTACATCAGGCCGTCTATTTGTAACAGATCGGACAACGAAAATACGGTACCTAGTAGATACTGGCTCCGACCTATGTGTTTTCCCCCGATCGGCTATTAAGACGTCCTGTCCTAAGTCTAAGTATGATCTAGTTGCTGCCAATAACACTGTCATTCATACTTACGGACCCATTCATCTGGCTGTTAACCTGGGCCTGCGAAGATCATTTCCCTGGAGCTTCACTGTTGCAGATGTCACAAGACCCATCATAGGAGTTGATTTTCTCGCTTATTACAACTTACTTGTTGATTGCAAAAATCAACGATTATTAGATAATGTGACTTCACTGTCTGTAACCGCGGTCCACTGTGGATTTGCCGAAAATATAGCTTCTGTCAAAGCAGTTACGGGTGAATCGGAATTCCACGACATCTTAAGGGAGTATCCCACTATAACCAGACCTCCAGGTAGACACTCACCATCTAAGCACAACACCCTGCATTTCATCAAGACTACTCCTGGACAGCCGGTATCCTGTAAGCCTCGTCGTCTTGATCCGCTGCGGATGCAGGCTGCGAAAAAAGAGTTTGAAGACATGCTAGCTTCTGGTATAGCTCGGCGCTCTGAGAGTCCTTGGTCCAGCGCGCTTCACCTAGTGAAGAAAAAGGACGATACTTGGAGACCATGTGGTGATTACAGGGCACTCAATTCCAGAACCATCCCAGATAGGTACCCCATTCGTCATATACACGATTTTTCATATCAGCTGGCAGGTTGCACAATGTTTTCTACCATTGACTTGGTGAAGGCATATAATCAAATAGCCGTGAATCCTGACGACATTCCTAAGACTGCCATCATCACACCTTTTGGTTTATTCGAGTTTCCATTTATGACCTTTGGTTTAAGAAACGCTGCCCAGACCTTCCAAAGGTTCATCGATGAAGTGCTGCTGGGGCTAGACTTTTGCTACGGGTACTTAGATGACATTTTGGTGTTCTCGTCATCTAAAGAGCAACACAAAAGTCATCTTCGCAAGCTTTTTGACCGTTTAGCACAATATGGCGTATGGATCAACATTTCAAAGTGTTTATTTGGTCAGTCAGAAGTCACTTTTCTTGGATACCGTGTGACAGCTGAAGGCACCAAGCCATTGGAGACAAAAGTACAAGCTATCCAGGATCACCCAGTACCGAAAACAGTGAAAGAGCTCAGACGTTTCCTGGGTATGATTAACTTTTACCGACGATTTGTACCCAATGCTGCACATCATCAGGCAATGCTTCATTCTGTTTTGGCAGGTCCTAAGATTAAAGGATCACACCCAGTGCACATGACTCCAGAGTTGCTTCAGGCTTTTGAAGACTGTAAGTCATCACTGTCTAAAGCTACACTTCTTGTTCATCCTGATCCGTCTGCACAGCTAGCAATTTTCACTGACGCTTCTGACAGCTCAATTGGCGCCGTGCTCCAACAGCGCAGCGGCGACACCTGGCAACCGTTAGCATTCTATTCACATAAGCTCACCAATCCACAACGAAAGTACAGTCCGTATGACAGAGAACTTCTAGCAGTATACGAGGCCATTAAGTACTTTCGCCATATGGTAGAAGCCAGAGAGTTTTCAGTATTCACAGACCACAAACCACTTACCTTTGCTTTTGCCACAAACAAGGATAAATGTTCGCCCAGGCAGTTCAGATACCTAGATTTCATCTCACAGTTCACTACTAACCTGAAATTCTTACCTGGATCCCTTAATGTCGTTGCTGATGCTCTATCTCGAGTCGAAGAAATCACTCTTCCCATCAACTACCAGGCTCTTGCACAATCTCAGGAAACTGATCCAGAGCTGCAAGACCTGATTCTTCATGGTTCATCACTTAAGCTGGAAAAGATGCCCACACTTGAGACTACCTTACCAGTCTACTGCGACACTTCAACACGGAACCCTCGTCCGTACATTACACCTCAATTTCGGAAACAAGTCTTCGACCAGCTTCACGATCTCCATCACCCAGGAAGCTCAGCTACTGTGCGACTGGCCACCGAACGATTCGTATGGCCAGGGATTCGCAGGGACTGTAGAGAGTGGGCTAGGCAATGCTTGAAATGCCAGCAGTGCAAAGTCATCCGTCATACCATTTCACCACTTTCCACTTTCACCACTCCATCCTCGAGGTTCGCTCATATTCAT
The DNA here is from genome assembly GCA_948252455.1 of Acleris cristana. Lineage (NCBI taxonomy): Eukaryota > Metazoa > Arthropoda > Insecta > Lepidoptera > Tortricidae > Acleris > Acleris cristana. The sequence continues at coordinate 7,707,248 of OX411778.1, forward strand.
CTCGACCTCGTAGGGCCTCTTACCCCTTCCTCTGATTACAGATTCTGCCTCACAGTCATCGATAGGTTCACGCGATGGCCTGAGGTGTTTCCACTCAGAGACATCACTGCCGAATCCTGTGCTGCTGCTCTAGTGTCTGGCTGGTTTGCCAGATTTGGTTGTCCACTAAGAGTGACCACAGACCGTGGCCGCCAGTTCGAGAGTCACCTCTTCAAGGCTCTTACTACTATGTTCGGTATACACCATCTCCGGACCACTGCATATCATCCGGCAGCAAATGGTATTATAGAAAGACTCCATCGGCAGCTCAAGGCAGCCATTATGTGCCATTCTACCTCTTCAACGTGGACTGAAGCCCTTCCCCTAATTCTTCTTGGTATGCGAAGCGCATTAAAGGAGGATTTACAGACAACCCCGGCTGAACTCGTTTATGGTGAGCCACTTCGTTTACCTGGTCAATTCCTGTCGCCTCAACCAGATTACACGGTGGCAGATGTCACAGAGTACGCCACGCGCCTTCGTTCTCAAATGGCCAGGCTTACACCAAGGCCTGCATCCTGGCATACCTCAGCATCACCATTCTACATTCCCCGGGAGTTGCATACGTGTTCCCATGTATTTCTTCGTGTCGACCGAGTCCGTGGCTCGCTGGTGCCACCTTACGAAGGGCCTTACAAGGTGATCAAACGGCAGACAAAATTCTACACCTTAGAAATAAAAGGTAATTTGAGCAACGTGTCCGTCGATCGGCTGAAGCCCGTGTATACTACGCGCGAGAAAGTCCCTGCAAGCGATATCCCTGCTGAGAAACGCACGAGGAGTGGCAGGGTAGTCACATTCCCCAGAAAATTTCAACTGTAGTCACAGTCTGGTCAGGGGGAACATGTGGCGGCTATTACAGCTCCACCTTTTCACACGCCTGCGCGCTATGCTGGTTGATATCGCGCCGCCGCTGGACCGACATTGTTGTCTAGGTGATTTGTTAATATAAAATATGTTACGTTGGTTATTAAATGATTTCTCAGTTTAAACCTTAGTTTTCCCAAATACCTATAGTGAGAAGTGTGTAGGAACACACACCTTCCCACAAGCCCATATCGTTATCATTGTATGCGTGGTTTTTATTCATTTGGCAGTGAAGGTCGTATCTTAATAAGTAATAACTATTAAATAGTTCAAAATTCCCGATGTATCGCGACCCCTTCTTACAGAGCTGAATCTCGATTTTTAAAAAGCCTAGCTAAGGACGATACTGATTAAATTAACGCGTTTAAATCGGTCTACCCATTTAGGAGCTCCAAATATACATATCGAACTGCTAGATTAAAACAGTATAAACTCAAAATTCTCGCTAGTTTTGTTTCAAATACATAGAAGTTCTATTAAAGTTGATTTTTAAATATAGTTACTACTGTATTGACGAAAGAGATATTCAGAGCGAAAGTGAGTGGAAGGGTGTGAAGGGGCCGCCCTAGGCGTACTTTTTCGAATCAAATCGGAGAAATACTGGAAAAGGGCCGAATTTTAAGTACCCGAAAACGACGTGCATGCATGACTCGATGTATGAATGTGGAAGAAGCGAAAGAGATTTGTCAAGATCGTAGCAGGTGGAAAGAAGTCTCTGCCTACCTCTCTGGGAAAAAGGCGTGATATAATGTATGTATATATAGTTACTACTGTTTTGATTTAGCAGTCCGACCTACACAGATAGATACACAAATTAAACTTATTCCCTTCTTATTTTGTTAGAGGTAAGAAAAAAATCGTTTCAAAATCAAATAATATTTTAATCATATATTTGAAGTTATTCTTCATGTTCACTTGACAACAATGTAATTACGACATAGAAGCAAGATGGCTCAAATAACTTGGATTAGAGCCGTTGGCCCAATACCAATACAAAACACAACAAATCCACACATAAATAACAACAAAAATACACAATTCCAGACAAATTCCGGTTTTGCTCGATTTTTATCTTAGTCCTGAAACCTGATTTTGCCAATGTCGGTTTCAAAACAATCACCATGGACTTATTTCTGTAATAAGTCCATGGATATCACACACGAGAAACGCGCGGTTAAAGTGTATATTTTACAGTTGTGGACTAAACAGAAGCACATATTCCAGGGGCTAGCTTGGTTACAATACGCCCGTAAATTACGTGTTGTAAAACTCGATTTTGTTTTAGCAAGAATACGGTTTGATGTTTACAAATTTAGATTGACAGCTAACATTTTAAATTTGAGAATACTGATCCGAATTGGTTATTATTGGTTAGCAATGTTAAATATAGGCTCTGACAGCTCAGTGAAATACAATTTGATCTATCCATTTTTATTTAAATTGATTTTATGAGAACATGCCAGACAGTACCTATACGAGTATGTCTAGTCTAACAAGACGATAACGTGTTAGATTACTCTCAAATCTTAACTCAAAATCTATATAAACCAGCTATCTGTCGCAGTTTCTTTTAATAACATTCTCTTTCAATATTGTTAACAACGTTAGATGGTTTTGGAACTAAATAAAAATTATTATAGGCAGTTATATACCACTCGCCAGTAATCTACCTATATAAGTTAGAGTTTGTATCTATCCGACAGGTAATTGTCCGGAATCACGTAACCTACCTACCTGCCTACTAAAACCTATTCTCCTATTTATTTCTTTTCTGTGTACGTATTTGAAAAATTATTTCATCATTTGAAAGGTAGATTATTTCAGTTTGACAAAGTTGGTAGAGCGAAGCCCAAAAGGGGGTCTTATATAAAAATAGAAGTAGTTCAATAGTAGGAGGCATTCGGACACCGCATAAAGCACGTCTCTTTTAAATCACTACCATTACGGCAATGTCGCGGGCCGGCAAACAGGACCGCCATTACACTGGATCCTTCCCAACTACACTATCTCACGTCTTTTATCCGGTTTTAGACAAACCAATGTACTCGGCAACTTTTCCATTGCGCGCGGAGTTTGTAACTTGCTATATGTTTATGGCATTTTCATATTTATTTATTTTTAATCTATGTATTTTTTTTAAGAACTGACATATTTACCTAACATAGTTTTTTAAGACATTAATAACAAAATTTGTATCTCTTGTCTATGAACTTTCAAGTCTGAATTAAATTTTTTTTTTATATTGTGTGTCCCTCGGAGTCCCTAGGAGCGTTTCTCCTAACACATCTTTTGTCCGAATTTTCATTTACCCTAATCTGGTTTTCAGGTGGGTCAAGCTATTTTTTAATTTTCCAATTATATCTGCCGTTCGGTTAGGTTTAGGGTTGTATTATAACAACATTAAAAAGTTTTAAAATTTATGCGCAAATGGCTCCAACCTAGGTCCAAAGCCAGATTGACTTTGGACCTAAGGTGGGTACCAAATTAAAGTTCGCGACTGTATAACCATGAAGTTTCTGAACATTGATCTAGAAACACGGTCGTTTGTCCAGACAAATTCGACACTGAAGTGTGTATATTTACATGAACACATTGGCTTTATTTCCCACCCTCATAACTTTTACCCCATTGCAGCTAGGGACTTATTTTTTTTTACAGATTTCTAAATATCAGGGGGGGGGACAAATATCACACCAATTGACCTAATCCCAAACGAAACTCTAGGCTTGTACTATGGGTACTAGACAACGATAAAAAATACTTATATGTATACTTAAATACATAGAAAACATTCATAATATTCGCGCCCATCACACAAATATCTGCCCTTACCGGGATTTGAACCCAGGACCGCTAGTTTCGTAGGCAGGGTCGCTACCAACTAGGCCAACGCATCGTCAAAGGTCTATAACTTGACATCCTAGTTTGAAAATTGAGGTTCTGTCATTATATAAAAACATTTTTTTTTATAATGTTTTCAGCAATGAAACAATGATAAACTTATTTGATACGTGATGCTGCATCATTATCAATATTCAATTCAGAAACTTAATAATTATTTTTTAATGTAATTTATAATATAATTGTTTTAATCAATAACTAATTAATCATTCAGAAACTTCATGGTTGTGCAACGTGTCAAGATTAACTTCTTATCTGCCTTGTATTTTTGGTAATCAGTGGCTCATAATCATAAAAAAGGAAGGGAAAAAAAAAACATTTTAAATAATAAGGTTTTTAGTGCAAATATTTAACTGTTACTACGTTTGTTCAACGCCTGGAAATATATACAACGTCGTCGTATTTAAAATAACTTCAATTGTTAAAAACAAAATTCATTTACAAACGTGCTTAAGTAGCACATCAGGCGATACCGATACGACACTCGTTTGATATTGCCTTTGAGACCTCACCACTCTCTCTAATTACAGAGAGTCAGCAGCCATTAATAATCCTTGGGCACTCAAATGATTGTCACCCCCAAGTAGGCTAAAAGTCACAGATGCACCATTTTGTCACGTCACATTTACTTTACTCTGCCGGAGCCAACCATATTCGCGATATAAAACTTTGCCGATATAAAATAGTCTTTACGTCGCGACATAAATGCTCTTATCAAATAACGAGGTTATTGATCTGAAAGGTAAGTTGAAGTGTGCGCGAAAATACATTTTATCGTCGCATATGAAAATCGTGTAATAGAATGTTGGCGTGGATTTGGTTGGCAGTTGTTAGTTTCCGGTGCCTGGGGCGACGGTTATGGCATCTTTGATTGTAAATCGCTATACACGGATGTCTATAGCTGCAGGTATGCTGTAAGGACGAATGTAACTATTTCAGTGGTAAAATTGATATAGAAATGTAATCTAAGTTTAGCAACATGTACAAACTCTATATGACAGTTTTTTCTAACTTTTCCGTAGAACGTTCCAAACTATTTTGTCATAGTTAACACGTACAGTTAAGGACTTTAATTGTTATGCCACTATGGAACCCTGTCATAATGACAGCGTCAAACACATGAAAGAAATTACGCCAAAATTAATGATTGACGTTATGCGACAGGGTTCCATAGCGGCATAACAATTAAAGTCCTTGACTTACGAGTATGTGTCCCATGTTATCCAGTTTAGAAACATACGCATGTAGCCTGAAATCAACGTCAATAGTTACAAAATTATCTCCATAACAACATTCAGTTACCAAAATATCGTTCAGAATATGAACTAACATGCACCTCACACGTAGAATTCCGCAGTCGTGGCAATGTTGAATGCACACCTCTGGTGTTGCGGGCGTTTATCGCTGCTGCCGTAATCTGAGGGCGGACGCGCGGCTGGCCTCGCCAAATAACTTCCGCAGCTGCCACAGGCGCCTACCTACCACTGGCACCTAACGCCCTGGCACCTAGTTATTCACGGCGCCTAGATACCCACGGCACCTCCGTGTCACTTTACCTGCATCGCAACATCCCAAACGACACTGTGAACCGGTGTAATTACTACATCTACGTAACATGTAGATTCTTTGCGGTCAGGTGAATTTTTTCTTTATGCATTAAGCGTGGGGTTTATGCAATCTTAGAAAACAAAAGCGTTGAGTGTCATGAAAGTTGAAAATTTGTTCCCAGCGTTAGTGTAGCGCAAGTACGGGTTCTAAATAGAACGAACTTTTTAATTTTAAAATTAGTATTATAATTAACGGTTTTCTTTTTACACTCCCTCTAACTTGAAAGTTATTCTACAATGGCTTCGCGTAACTTTAAGAAAATGGTAATCTACGGAAAACAAAATAATTTAGAACTTTACTTAACACGGCTTCATAAGATAAGTCGGCTTAATCCGACTTCTGTCAAATTAGTTAGGTACCTGATCAGTTATTGAATTAGATTTGGGTAAGTAAGTACTTGTAGAAAAACCAACTTAAGAAAAAGTTTGATTCTTTGTAGGTAAGGCATAACATTATTCTAAGCTGAATTTAAGCTTGTAATGGAATGTAAATAAGTACCTACTCGTACCTACAACTTTTAAGAAACTAAATCAGGAGGTAGAATAGTGATTCTAGTGGCTAAAACTACATTACCTTTGACCTGCTATCGTAGTGTTTTTAGATCGGATACCATTACTGTCAATTAAAGGAAAACTATCGTAACGTTGACAATACGAAAACAAGTCGAAGGCAATAAACATGGTAGTAGAATAGAGGCCCAGGCCGCTCTCCCCGTCATCGCCGGCTAATCATAGTCTTAAAATATTTTAGCTTACAATCATTTAAAACATTACGTTTACAGTATTTATAAAAAAAGTCGGCCAAAAATTTAATGGTTTTAACTATTCCATATCGACTACTCTAGATATGACATATTAGTGGCATCTACAAAAACAAAGGCGCCGCCTTTTTATTTCCAACTTACTTTCACTTCCAAAACTGGATGACATTCTTCCCGCTGAAACAAGATCTTCTAATTGGATATAGTGACCGCGGGTTATCGCGTCTAGCGCCAGAAGCAGCGCAGGCGCGACGCCATTCTCCGCGCCGCAGCCGCCGCGGCCGCCCGACGTGTCGCGGACAGCCGCGCACTCACACGGCGATCTCGCACAACTTACGGGATGACGCGGAATTAAACTTTGTTTAAACTACTATGGTTTTATCGTTGTAAGTTTAGAATATTGGAAGCGGATTTTGGGTTTGCGTAAGTTTTTAAGGCAGTGAAAGCATGTGAGTGCGATGCGCGCCGCGCGCCCGCTCGCGCGATGAGGTCGCGCGTCCGGCTGCGCGCGCCCGCCCTCGCCCTCGTGCTTCTTCTCACGCTCGCGCGAGCACAGTGAGTACAATACATTATAATCATATACTCTTTAGCTATAGTTGAAGGAAGCCATGACTATCTTAGCCCCGATTAGCCAAAGGAGATGTAGGTTTGAGCCAATGAAATGACTTTTTCAGTCTTAACATTAGTTAAATAAATAATCATATCAAGTATTAACTTTTAAAAAACATTTTGCTGTCCGATATTGGTGAAATATGGCCGAGAACTACTTTGACGAACTGTGTTTGTGATATAAAGCAACTTCAAGAGGAACAAAAATCAAACCATTAAGATTAACAATAGAAAAATTGCTATTAAATCTTGGTTTCCCTCGTTCGCATAGAAGTGGGTACTTAGCATGTAGGTACTAAAGCTAGATGAAATCGCTTTGCAACGGCTTAAACCTCGCCGGCCGACGGCAAACAGTCGCCACCGGAACTTTTGCTCTAAAATAATGTTTTTATTTTCAAATCAAGTTATCAATTATCAAATGTTATTTGCTAAATCTAGCAATACAACTTATTTTTTTATGAAGAAAAAAACAATTGGAAAGGGAAGTAAGTTTTCAGTGAATGCTACCATAAAAAATTAGTAAGTTAGTGAGTTAGTGACCTACATACATAATGTAAGTTGAAGTTAATAATCATCCAAGTTTGTCTATACCTAAGCCAAAAGGAGGGCATTAATGAAAAAAAAAAAGAATTAATTAACTCCTGAAGTATTGGACCTCTCTAGCATCTGAAGTATTGCACCTCTTTAGTTCCTGAAGTATTGGGCCAATTTTAATAAAGATTAGATATATTAACGTGCTAGTATCATCTTTACTAATAGTTTTAATACGAAAGTGTTTGTTTGTAGTTTATAGCCCAGAGACAGATATGGGATATACACATTCCCCGAAAAATTGTTACTGATAAGATAAGACGAAATAAGAATTACAAGAATGCGTCATATTAGATGCTAGTCGGGTTTCAGTTTGTAGCTTTTGTAATATTTACTAAGAAACACTATTTCTGCTCTCTTTGATATGGTTGCCGATTATATAAGGCCAGAAGAATCCCGTTAACTAATATAACTAAGTTGCCGGTTAGTTGCGGGTATAAAGCAGGTATGGGCAAGTTACGCGGTTGTTCCGCGCCCGCAAAGACATTCCTTGCCGACGGAATCGACGTTCCGCGCGGAATTTCGACAATGCAAGCTTTTACACTTTACAACTTACGCTGTTAAACTAGTTTGTTAATAAGATGCGTCGGAACGGAGTTGTTTGGAGAACGGTGTAGGTGAACATTAAATTGCGATGTTTTGCCGTGGTAAATTTCAAGTAAGTAAAGTACTTATTTCACACCCTGTATATACCATAAATTTTATTTGAACAAGAATGTATGCATTTCATGGTTTAGCTAAGATATAGATAGTAAAATAAGAAGTAATTACATTATTTTGGAAACTAATCAAGTGAAGACACATTGATACTAGAGATAGATCAATGGTGAGTTTTAGTGAGTTTTATATTTAACTCCCGATAAAAAAGGAGTGTTATAAGTTTAAAATTTCTAAAGGCGCATGTGGCAAAGCTGGTTTTATCACAGCTCTAAAAGTAGGGGGTCACCATTATTTTATCTCCTTTATAGTTATGTAGATTCTCGTTATGTGTGTTATAGAGATAAAATAAGAACTGAAAACCAGCCCACATTGTCTGTTTTTGGCTATTGCTGTGTCCGGATAAAAACTACAATTTCAATCAGCTGATGATACTTAATAGTCAAGTCATAAGTCAGTACAGGGGGTATTTTTCTATTTAAAAGTTTTTTCCGAGCTATAAGTGTATCTGATGTTCAATAAAGAGTATTTGTATTGTTAAGAGGTTTCATGACAATCGGTTGGGCCAAAACACGGTTATCAGCTCTGCAACAAGCTCTTGTGGAAATTCTCGAGGGCTTTGAATATTTTTAATTTATTCAGATATTCAATCTCGAAAATAATACAACCTGTAGATTATATTACGTTAAGAAAAGTTTAGATTTACCCAAATTGAAGTCGTTTCCAAAAGTCGTTGATTAATTGGTTATTAAATCGGAAATCCTCGAGGTGTCTGGCGGTAACGCTCCGAGGCGGCACCTGAAGTTAATTCAATACCGGATTGGGGGAATCTCCATGCTAAATGGTAATTTTGCCGCTGCCCACTAAGAGCTCGGGATAATCTAATTCCAACGTTTAAATCTTCATTACTGTAAACGGATTAATAAAGCCCGAATCATGTCGTTCAAAAAATCACACTGTACTCCTGTACCCCCTGTGTACTCTACCTCCTGGCAGCGAAAAATAAACTTCAAATGAAAAAAAATATCTAAACAATCGAGTTTGTATTTTTCCTTAAATAAAATGGTACACAGTAATAACTTACATCTTTTTTAGGGTTTTAGCTCATACAATTGCTGTTTTTTGAGAAAGTTTGTGTGTAGTAACAGAAAAATTATGAATGCCTATATTATATGTATATTATAAGTGGACAGCAAATTTGACTTAATGAATGACCTACATTCTCCTTTAAACGGTTTCCTTACATTGATCTCCAAGCTCCGTCGTCAACTCTTATCGCTTAAGGCTTTATGCTTTATAGCTGTCAATAGAATATAATAGAATAATTTTATTTCAGGCAACAAGGCCCTTATTTACAAATACCTTACAGACTAACATACATAAATATAATAAATATAATACATAAAATTAACATGACTACTAATTAATACACCTTCGCGGTGTTAGCTAGCCGGCGGCTTCAAAGACAGATCTCTTATGAAAATAAAGCTCAGACTTTTTTTTTTGAACTGTATAGTAATGTGAATGTAGTGTTGTTTTACAATGGTTTGCGGTCCAGAAGGGAGCGCGCGGCGGCCGCGGCCGACCGGCTGGAAAACGTCACGCACACGGTGTCACGCATCCTCGACGGGTACGACATTCGACTCCGGCCTAATTTTGGAGGTAAACTTAATACTTTTACTCACGTTTAAAAGAGCCACGATTACACTAGAGCCATCTAACAAAAGCTCTGCTGGTTGTATATTTTCATTTTTCTTAATTATTAAGTATGTGAAATTGAGGAAAATTTGAAAACGTAATGTAATAACACTCTTTGTGCACCATATTTCATTTTTATAAACAAAAAAACGAAAAAAAGTGCAACTTTGTCAGCTCTGCTCTCTTTGTGCATCTTTAATAAACGCCTGTGAATCGTTTAGGTCGTAAAATATAAATATTAAGCCACTTTATTTAGATTGTTTTGCAGTGTAATTAGACACAGTTTCATTATTCCCTGCTAAGTTATACATAACATAATCTAGACCTCCTTAGCTCCCGCTAAGTGTTAAAATGAGAATTTCCCCCGTCCTTCGCACGGCAACGAGGGCCGTAATCATATCGCTGTATATATTCGCGACTTGCAGCAAAACATGAGCGTTCAGCAAATACATGAATTGAAATGCAAGTTACGGAGGCAATGTTGGGTTTACAGCGTGCATGTTATTGCGGGCCGCGAACCATAAGGATTCAATATTGAATTTACTCCGGTAAACACGGTATGATTTGTCAGCGACCCACTCGGAGGCACTGTCTTGTGAGCTCTCTGCTGACTATATTTTATATTATTGCTTCGCAGGCGATCCGTTGTACGTCGGGATGGATTTAACTATCGCTAGTTTTGATGCGATATCTGAAGTGAATATGGTGAGTGCTTTTACATTTTTGGTTTCAATGGGGATAATATGAACCGTTTCTTTAACACTATAACCACAAGCGGTAGAAAGAAAAGTAGTTTTTTTTTTATCTGTAATTGTTCTGTTAATGTCCTCACTGAAGCATAAATACTTACCTATTTTAGGTACATATGTAGTATGTTTTTTGATAGATTACCATGACATAGCTTTAATTTAAATCCAATTAACAAATAGTTTCAAATGCTACTATGAATTGCCGCCAAGGTTTTTTAAGTATAATCTAAATCTGCGGTAAAAACGTTGATAGTTTACCGTCACAACATATTTTCATGTTTTCTCATCTCCCTAATTCTAATCCAAGCATTAACCTATATTATCTGAAGTTGATTGATATATCGCATGGCTTCGGCAAACAGCCCGCGACGCCATGAAAATCCATGGGACAAATATGATGAGGTATGCCTGATGTTTTGGGATCGCGCGAAGGACCTCTAGTTCTCAAGGCTCATCCATCATAATTCATTAAGCTTTTAATAGCAGCGAAAAGAGAGCAAGGCCGTGGTCACTTGACATAGTTCGAGGGTCTCCGGGGGCGGAGTGCTGCGTCGGCCAATCGATGGCCTCCTCGGGGAGGTCACCTCCCACTCATACCATACTAAATGCAAATTAACACGGTACATGTAAACTATGGGCGTAGGTGCTGGCGTCGATAAAATGGTCCACAAGGTATAAAATGTTATCGAGATGTTAAACCGTTTTATTAAGTTACCTCTCGTGCACTACCTGCTTTTAGGTTATGAGTACCTTTGCAAATAACTAGTTATCATTTCTATGGGTATCCCATCCCATTACAATAAACGATAAAACTATATTTATCTTACATCCTATTTTTTACAATAGAAATCAATCAGGGTCGGATATTTCATTTATTCACTTAAGTATTATCTTGGTTTCGATAATCGTAAAATCAACCGCTGACTGGATTTCAGTTTATTCTTCTAAGTCTCTTTTGTTTGTAAAAGTAATGCTCTCGGAAAAGTATATATTTTTCTTTCAGGATTACACAATAACACTTTATCTGAATCAGTATTGGAAAGATGAGAGATTAGGCTTCGGGCTGCCGGACGAAGTGCTCACGCTGTCCGGGGACTTTGCTGACAAGATTTGGGTGCCGGACACGTTTTTTGCCAATGACAAAAATAGGTACGATATAAGTAGCGAGTTTTGTAACCAAGTTACTTGGTCCTAATCTGAGTAAAATCGGAAAAAGAATAGGACGTTAAAATAGGCACAGAACATTTACAAAATTCGTATTAATTTTAAAGAGTTAAACAGGGCTTCATAAAATTGTTGCTTTAATATTTTAAATAGGGGCCGTAATTATGGACGCCTTTATCACGGTGGATAAAGCATCCGTCACTCCCGCACTTACATACTGGCCAGAAAGTGACAGATGTTTTACCCAAATCGATAAACACGACTATAATAGGCCCGCAGCGGGCCTAGTATGGCTGCGTCTATATCGCGCCGCGTGTCAAATGTGGATAAAGCGTTTATCGCGTGACAAAGTTTGGATAAGGCATCCGTCACCTGCAGACACGTACATAAGTACGAGAGTGACGGATGCTTTATCCATATTTTGTCACGCGATAAACGCAACTAGGCCCGCTGCACGGCTAGCACAAGTGGCCCGCGACTTGTTTGTCCCTCGGATCTCCCTTTCTATCTAGTCTGTAACGATAGAGACGCACTGAGCGACAAGCGAGAAAATACAACTTGTGCTACCCGTGCTGGTAAATGTAAATCGATAAACCTAGTGGGCTTTGTGTTTATCACTGTACCGTTAAAATAATAGTTGACTTAATAACTGTTAAGATCTGTTATGGTATGTATGGAAGTCATTCCAGGTAAACGGATTGTTAGTTTATATACACGTACATAATACATTCTTTGATATCTGCAGTCATTAAAACGTTCGTAAAATACCACTTATCTGAGCCCACTGACATTGTGTTGCGGCTATGGCCATGACATAATAGATTTTGAACCAAAAACCGTTAATGAGTCAAAATTTGTCTTCACTGCCTGGTTTTGATGTATGTTACCCTGTAAAGGCCACAAGTAACAGCAGATCGAACTGTTGCAGCTTCCTGCACGACGTGACGGAGCGCAACAAGCTGGTGCGGCTGGCAGGCGACGGCGGCATCACCTACGGCATGCGCTTCACGGCCACGCTGGCCTGCATGATGGACCTCCACTACTACCCCCTCGACAGCCAGAACTGCACCGTCGAGATTGAAAGCTGTGTGACTCTTACACTTGTAATCGCTGGCTGACACTGCTTCGTGCATCCAACGCCTGGTTTTAGATACACACGCCATTTTCTTTCGCAGATTCCGGTGCCGGATTATCAAGTTCCTAAAAAATCATTCGGAAGGAAATATGGCAAATATCACCTAATCCGGCACTATCTACATTCGACAAAAGATTTTTACTACATTCCGGTTTTCGCCCTGCAGATGACATTGTTATTTTTTTTTTCGCAAACCTATTTTCATGCTTAAGTTTTGCCTATTCGCTCCATTCGTCCCATTCGTCGCCATGTAAATATGGAGATATCTATCAATCCATGGTATACTATTTGTTTGCAGCATCATTAAAGTATTTCCCGAGATTATTTCACAGTTCAGTCGTGAAGTTATAATTGTGTAGATAACTCTTTAACTCATATTATATTCCTTTATATTTTATTGTAGTTTAGGTTATATAAGTAGTTGACTTTTAAACGTGGTTTTCGAATATGATCTCCAACGTGATACTATACAAAACATCATGCTCGCAATTACAATTTAATTACAATTAAGTAATGGCATTTAAAGTACAAGTACATTAACTTGAAAGCAGAGTTTAAAGTGCTAAAGTGTTTTTTAAATAGTTAAAGACTGATCTAAAGTGTAAATAAAAACCTACACCGATTTTTAAATGTTGCATCAAGGTTGCATCTAATTTTTATGTGAAATTGTCAATTCTTATGGGTAAAAGACCATCGGCTTGACAAAACCTGCAACCTTTGCAACTCCTTGCCAAGCCTTTTATTGAATTTGTTCTGAATGTTTGGGATCACCTTCAGACCACCGTTCCAATTACCAGCATGTTAACATAACTCTCCGGCTACAGATGGCTACACAGTGTCGGATGTGGTGATGTACTGGAAGGAGACACCAGTCCGAGGAGTCGAGGACGCAGAACTACCCCAGTTCACTATCCTCGGACATGAAACTAATGATAGAATAGTAAGACTTATGTGCTATTTTTTGACTTTTGTTACATTTTTTATTCAGGTATATTATAATTAAAATACTTGTTGAAAGGCTTGTGTTTATGTCCTTCAGATGAATGCTAAAGTTAACGTAAATTCTTTAGAACTCCAAACACGTGATACAGTTTTGCAGTTTGTACGAGTTTCAATTACGAACCATTAACCTTAGCCGCGTCTAGTTAGTTAAAATATATTGATCAAATATAATAAGACAAACCAGTATGTAGACTAACCAACTGTATTGTACTGTATATGACTGACAGAGCTCTACCGTAATTCAACAATTCTAATTCTTGTTATTTCAAAGATAGCTCATTGGCTATACAAAATGCTCAATGTCGCTAAATCGTTGCAGGAGAAGTTAGCGACGGGCGTGTACCAGCGACTGTCGCTGAGTTTCAAACTACGCAGGAACATTGGCTACTTCGTGTTCCAAACTTATTTGCCGTGCATACTCATTGTGATGCTCTCGTGGGTATCTTTCTGGATTAATCACGAGGCTACGTCGGCTAGAGTTGCTTTAGGTAAGCTAACTTTTTCAATAAGTAACTATAGAACTGGTTTGCAAGCAAGGACAAGTAGAACAATGCTTTATAAAATTTCCTCACACCGTTCCTACTTTTTTCGCACCCTTCATTAAAATTATCCTTTGGACTTTGGCTTCAGAAGGCGAGCAGTGAGCGGCTATCTGTTTACTTTCAGTTCCCTACCCTGTATATTTTAAATGGAACATACTATACGCTGATTGCGCTGTATGGACACTCCATTTAAATCACATAGGCAAACCGGAGGCAAAAAATCAGAAACTCACTGTTCGACTAATGAGGACAGCCGGTAACCCAGCTGTTATACCATTTGGTGTTGCAGGAAATTAAGAGCAGCAGTGATGCACGGTTGCTAGTTTACCTCATATTTTAATGCCATTGATTTGCATAGACAAAAAACCATTGTGGATAAACACCTCATCCAACTTCTGATTTATGAATTGTTTTCGCTTTAGGTATAACAACGGTGCTGACTATGACCACAATAAGCACGGGCGTCCGGTCGAGCCTCCCGCGCATTTCCTACGTGAAAGCCATCGACATATACCTCGTTATGTGCTTCGTGTTTGTGTTTGCGGCGCTGCTGGAGTATGCTGCAGTAAACTACACGTACTGGGGCGCCAGGGCCAGGAAGAGGGCGAAGTTAAAGACCCGCGAGCAGCTGTCCACTAGCACGAGTGTTGAGAAGGATTTGAAATGTTCCGGTGGTAAGGCCACGGACATTTGGATGATAAAATCTCCGAACTCTTAATCTCTTGTTAAGCTTAATTGGTAAAGGGCAAGTCGGGGACACTAACAATAATCCCAAGTCGTGTGGTGGTATTTTTAATGTTTTTTTAACTGCTTAAGATGTTTGAAAAATTGCACGTCCTAGAATATAATGTCTGATTAAGTAATGATTTGTTTAGAAGGAACATTTATTTGAATTGATCAACCTCTTATATATCAAACATAAAATAAGTTTTAAAGGATAATCACTTCAGGATAAACTATATAGGCTATTAAAAAGATGGAAGTCTGATCTGCTTGTAAACTAAAACAAATCTATTACTGAAGTCACTTTTGTCGTAGGTACCCGATCTCCCGAAGAGATCATAGCGCTCCGGGAATGCTCGAGTGCTTCGGGGCGCGTGTCCCCCCTATTAGGGCTCCGCTCCAAGCCGCTGCCGGCCACCGCGGGCGCGCCGCCCTCGCTGCGGCTCCAGCGGGACCACACGCAGCTGCGATACCGGACCCGGCCGCACTCTAGGAATTCTAAGAGTTAGTGACATTGTTGAAACCATTGGGAAGAAAGGGAATTGAAACAAGTCTAATTTCAGTTCATTTTAAACTAGTAACATCGTAATCAACGGCCTACGGGGTGTAAAAGTTCTTGGGTGTAAGACTCTTCTCGTAATTAACTGAACGTTCAACTATGTTGTAGTGTTTTCAATTCATGACGACCCTCCCTTAAATAAATACATACATTTCTTAACGCCGGTCTCCCAATGGTGCCAAGGTCGAAATATACCTGTATCGCTTTCCCTACATTGATCAACCTCTTGATGCACGTACGTCGGATTCGGGTGCTTTGATTTTGGTACTTAATCAATACATCGCAAATTTGATTACTGTATGTTCTTATAGGGTGGCCCCTACTGCCATCTCTACTCACTCTCGCTAGCCTCTCATGCATCCTTTCTAAATGACCAAAACATCTTACCCTTTTCGATCATTGTCACTACATCTTTTTTCATTCCACATCGATCTCGAATCACGCCATTTCTTACTCTATCGCCCCACTACTTACTTAATTTTTCATACATTGACGCAACAGCGTCAATTTTACTGATAGGGCACGTCGTCGTTGTGGATTGAAAGAACTTATTATTTATAATTTCATATGTACGAGTAGATTGCCCAAAGTAAAAGTGTCTCGGAAGACTCTTTCTCCTTCTTCCGCAGTTGAAAATAGTGCATAAGTAGTTTTGTTTTGTTTTGTTTTGACTTTTTAATCAAGTAATCTCAACTATTTAAGCCGTAGTTCCTGTTGAGAGTTCAAAGAGTTCAAAATTCTAGTTTTGAAAGTTCAATCGTAGCTATTTAAAATAACAAGCTTCATTATCTTTCCAGATGGTTCGACTGGCAAGCCAAAGATGATCCACGCGTTCCGTCGCGGCGCGTCCGTGATCAAGGCCTCCATGCCGAAGATCCGCGACGTCAACGTCATCGACACGTACTCCCGCGTCATCTTCCCCGTCTGCTTCCTCGTCTTCAACGCCGTCTACTGGGTCTTTTACATCTTCGATTAGATTGAGCTATACAGAATAATCGTTAGCACATAAATTTGCATTCTTGTAATTTTTTGCGGGATAATCTTTGTCACTTGTGTTCTTTTTTATTCTTAACCGCACGGAACAAATCAATTGCGTTAATTACGTACGTATTTTAGTAAAATAGCAATTATAATGAATAACATCAGTAACAAATACTAACTAGTCAATGTTTCTTGATAAAGGTAAAAACTTAAAAAGAAAGAGATATTACCTAATGGGCGTCTTCTGGTTGAACTCGCTTCATCGTCAACAAAATCTTCGACCTGCAGGGGGCAAGAGTTATTCAAGAAGAGCAAACCCATTTCCTATTTAAAAAAAAAATTGCGTGTGTAAACTTAATTATGTGACGTTATTAAGCTGGTGGATTGGTTCAACAGAACACAAATAAATCTAAATTAGCTATAACAATTATTACTTATTGCTTTTTGATCGAACAATATTATCAACCTGCATACATGAAATGAATTCTATAAATTCAATCAAAAAGATATTGTTTGTGGGTGGAGGTGAAATAACACCGCGACCTTTTCGTTAGTTAAATATAGGTAGATGATAGTCTAGAATGTTATAGTGGAACTACTGCTACTGCCAATAATAATAAGTAAAGAGGTCTATGGTATGGGAACACTAAGGTTTGGAATTGAATGATCGCATGTTTTAAAATTGGAGCTTCACAATTTGTTTGACATCCTCCTAATTATATAACAATGTCCTTTTAGAAAACAAGCTTAGGGATTGTTATGTTATTGATTTTAGCCCAGTCCACTTTGTTTCATCCGGAAGTCACTACTATGGATTAATGAGTAATTTAAAGATGGTCGAATTTTATAGGTTTACTTTAATTTAAGATATCGTGTATTAACGCAATAAAAATACTTCTAAGGAATATTGTATGTAGTGCTAACTGGTAACAGTTTAAGCACAAAGTTCATCTTCAAAATGCTCTACCTGCCATAATCCACTTCTGATGTTTTTTTCCCTGTTTTCGTTAGAATTAAATGTGGAACTTAGATAGGTATTTAAGTTCGTTGTAAATACTAATTACAATTTTAGATGCCCTCGTCTTAGACGACGAATTAGTAGTTATATTGATGTTTATAGAAAGATATCGCGAAACGAATAGTTAATGATAAGTAAACGTTGCAAAAATAAAGTTTATTATTAAATTGATTTTTGTACTATCTCTTTCGAGTGTTATCGGCACCTTTAAAACCATTGTCTATGCTATTTTTTAGGGTTCCGTACACAAAGGGTATAGCCACGGTACGAAAAGGTTTGTCAACTTATCCGAATTGAAATAGAGTCGAAAAGTGACGAACCTTATCGAACCGTGACTATACCTCAATCCCTCAGGACCCTATTACTCCGCTTTCCGTCTGTCTGTCAGCGACTGTATCTCATGAACCGTAATAGATAGAAAGTCGAAATTTTGTCAGGGTATGTATTTCTATTGCCGCTATACAAATTACAAAAATTAAATAAAATTAAAAAACAGGCCTTCACATAATAATGGCACAGATCCCTTAGTGTGTGAGTCTGACTTACACTTGGCCGGTTTTTCTTTTTAAATACAAACAAAAAAATATCAAAATCCTTAAAGTGTTATAAATCCGTGAAGGCACGCCCCGCCACTCAAATTGAAGTTGCACGATTGCGATAAGATAATCAACGTACAAGTTTACACATTCAGGGCCTTTACTCCCGGCGGTAAAAACAATATCGTAGTTTACCTGTTAAGGTATTGTTATGACGTCAGCCGTCATTACTGTCAAGAAAATAAGAGCTATCAAAACGTTGACAATACGATAACAGGACAAACACGATATTGTTTTTACCGTGTTGAGTAGAGGCGCAGTGCTAGCAATGCTACAAGTGCTACGCTGTAGCTACGCTTTTTTCTGCTTTGTATCGAACATCTGCTACGAACAGTGGACCCGACTATCGGGTCGTTGTCGCTGAATGTGTGGAGTGAAGCGCGTTTGCGTGGTTTGAAAACGTATGTATGTATGTATGTATGTATGTATGTAACTCTTTATTGCACAAAAAACCTATTACAAGTAAATACGTACATAAGTTTAAGAATAATATGTACTGAAAATACTACTATACTAATCCTACAAATTTTATTAATGTTAAAGTTTGTGACAATGTTTAAATGTTAGGTTAGGAGGCTTGTCTTTTAATCTATATACCTATATAAAAGGCAAAACTGACTGACTTATACAGGGTGCCATCGGAGACGTAATCAGAAACCACTTTTTCAGACCTGGTAATTGATGGTCATAACAACGTAATAGGAGTTACTTGAAATAAACGTTCTTTTTTTTTGTTAATTTTATTCTTCAATTATGTCACTAATTCACTAAATCATGGTTACCCTAATTATTTCATGAAAACCTCTTTATCTTTGCATCTCTTTCTTGATTGTAGGGTGACCACGCTGTTTGAAGGTCATAATTTAATTTTAAAGATTACATGATTAAAATTAAATAATGCAACTATCGACCTGCATTCCTGTGTTACTGTAATCTCAATTTAATGCTTAATTAAGTATTGTCACTTCTGATTACGTCTCCGATGGCACCCTGTATATACTGTCCCTAGAAACTTGAAATTTGGTACAGGGGTTCCTTTCATGTTGTAAGTGAGCACTAAGAAAGGATTTTCCGAAAATCGACCACCAACGGGAAGAAATGGGGAGATTAGCGGGAAACTAATTCTATGCGTACGAAGTCGCGGGCGTCCTCTAGTCATGGATAAAGGGCTGAACGCATTTCGGACACAGTGAATTTCAAGGCAAAAACAATAAACGAGTACTACGCGAACGAAGTCGCAGCCAAACATTATAAAATACTAGAGGACGCCCGCGACTTCATTCGCGTAGAATTAGTTTCCCGCTACTCACCCTATTTCTTCCCGTTGGTGGTCGATTTTCGGAAAATCCTTTCTTAATGCTCACTTACAACATGAAAGGAACCACTGTACCAAATTTCAAGTTTCTAGGTACAGTAGTTTCGGCTGTGCGTTGATATATACGTCAGTCAGTTTTGCCTTTTATATATATAGATGCCAATAAAGAATACAAAAAAGGTTTGAAAAAATTGGAAAGATGACTGTTATCGTTAATGATACTCATGACGCCATCTCGTGCATCAAACGTGGAACTAATAAGCCAGCTTCACTACGGGACTGTAAACTCCTGAAGACAAACGCCAGAAGGTTTTCAGCGCACCGAGCTGCCATCTGTCGTCGATTAAGAAAACTTAACAGGGTTCTTACAGGGGATTACTATTTCTGTAAAAACTTGTCATGAAAACAAGGTAGTATTTCTATCGCATGGATACCGATGTCTCTGGCTGCTAGTTCTGATAATAACTAGTAATAGGTACATATTTAGTGACTGTAATTGTCTTTGATAGAGGATGAAATAGTGATGGAAATAATGTTTTTGCTCTAATTCATTATTAAAAGGTTGGATATTTTCATCATCATCAGTGATAGGAAATAGGTGAGCTAATTTACCTAAACTTGACGCATATTCATTCATGCGTGAGTGAGATGGGAATACATTATTGAATGAACATGCATCAAGTTTAGGTAAATTAGCTTACCTATTTCCGATCACTGATCATCATCATCATAATTATATTTCAGAAAGGTACTTTTGAAGGTGCTGATCCACCGAAGACGCGAACAGAGGATTGGATTGAAGTGAACTGTCACAATAGTTTTTGCGCATCTTTGGTGAAAACTGTCTGGATTAGCAATAGCAATAGCCTATAGTCAAGACGCACAACGCTAAGTTAGCAATTTTCGAAAATCGTCAAGATGTATAGGATTGACGTAAATTGATGACACATCGACCGCTAATGTCAACTTCGATTTAGGGATTAAATAAATACTCGGCGCAATCCTATCGTGGTATCTTAATGTTTGTGCTATTAAAACAAAAACCATTTTGAAATACAAAAAATACAAAAAAATATAAAAGCACCATTGATTATTTCGTTATTTAAATGTTTATTCCGTCTCTGTCGCACTGCTGGGTAAAAACCTCTCTAAATTAATTAGTTAATCAAATCTATCAATACATGAATACATTTTTAATGACAGGAATATCTCGAAAAGTAAAATATAATAATAACAAATCAGATCTTATTGTATTTTCGCCTACGCCACATAACTTGATGTATGATACGTTTTATGCTTCTTGTGAATTTTTTAAAGAGTTTTGGTAGGTATAACAAAGCCTCTTCTTGAGCTAAAATTAGATAAATTGTATTTTGCTATCTCATACTCTTCTCTTCGACTTCTCTTTCAATCTTGTGGGCTAACAACATAACAATAATGGTCCATGGTCGAAAAAAGTTTGGGAACCACTGCCTTAGATAGTTATTTCAGAGCTTGAATATAGATAAATAAAGTACAGTTTTTTTTTTACTTCAATAACGAGAGTTCTCATTATAAGCTAAACGAATAATACCCCCTTACTAAGGCCCCAATTTTGCCGGATGCCGGTAAGGCTAGTTGGCTTATGAAGCTGTTCACACGGCATAATGTGAAAAGCTTCTTATAAATTGTACAGCCACTACCCTTACCGGCACATTGTGCGACCAAGAAGTTTTTGAGTATTGATAACGTTGACAGCAGTAAAACAATGTTAAACTTATTTGTTGCGTGTGAAGGTATAGTAATAACAGCAATAGTAATAACAGCAGTTTGTCAACATTATTCAGAAACTTCGTGGTTGTGCAATGTTTCAGCAACTCAGGACTGACTGCAGGTGCTCTACTTTGAAATCCGTAATTCGAACTTCGTCTATTGCTATCCCTTTTGCTCTCGACGCGTAACTAATTCGCAAGAAAGTGACGAGGCTATTCGAAGCTCGAATTGCGGATTTCAAAGTAGAGCCCCTGGTGTGCTACGCTTCGCACGTAGCAAAGCTTGCAATCTTTTTTAAAAAATATCCTCAATATAAAACTAATTTACCATTGCTAAGTACGGTCGAAGTCACAAGTAGCAGCACACTTTAGTACCTTGTCGCAGTTATGATTTTACTTTATTCAAACCACTCTTACTTTAATATGTTACTGCTACTTTTGAGTTCGACTGTACCTACTATGTTTGTTCTTCATTTTCAATAAATAATATTTTAAACAATTATCAAGTAAGTTAATCGTCAAGTTATAGTATTATTGTCCGTCAATTATTATAACTAATAGCATTTTCTTCGAAACTGATTAAGTATTTTTAGACCCCGGCCCGTTTATTGAAAAACAAGTAAATTTACTGAACCGTTTTCTAAGAAGAATACCTATAGAAAATGTTTCTGAGAAACGAGTCATATGCAGCAATTCATTAATGAACGCAAGCGTACTTGTAATTACAAAAGCTCGTTCTTTTCATGATCCCTAGCCAAAAAAATCAAACAAAAACAAAAGAAAAAGTAAAAATCTCTATAAAAAACCTCTTAAAACTGGAAGCCTTCGCACCAAAAATGCATTATTTTGTGCACGTCATCTATTTCTGTGTAGGTTATTCTGAGTGGCCAATACAATACAAATGCGGAGAGCTGAAAGGAACTTTTATAGCGGAGGGAGAAAGGTAGCTAAGGGGGGGGGCTCCATTCATCGACGGCAGCGCAGACTGCGCGGGGGCCGCGGGGCGCATGCCGGGGGGGAGGGGGGTACCAGCTCACCTAGTGCCTACCCCAGTTGCGCGAGAACGGCTCATCCGATGGGTGCCCCCTCGGACCTCGCTCAAGGAATATAAGAAAAACCAGAACTATCTCAGATTATTGCTCATTTGACTATATGCGACGCGAGTGGAGTCCTGGAGTGCCAGTACTCGGACGTAATAGTGTTAAGTGGGCGCACATTTGTGCCGATTATGATCGATCAAACGTTAATCAAGTAAACACAGGTATTTATAACAATTGCCATTTTCGGCTCAGATTCTTAATTAATACAAATTCATACAAACGGTGACTTTAGTTTAAATTAATACGAAAACAAGATTATTTTGTATAGGTACGAAAAGAAGAGTGTAATTTTGTTATGACATGTTCACCAAGCGCATAATGAGTTCTTATGGTACACGTTTATGGTTTCTACCATTGATATAAGGGGCCTAAGATTAGATCTCCATGCCCAGAGCCGTGGGCGGCAGTAGGTGTTAAGTTACGGCCAGTAAGGGGTAGGGGGTAGGGCGGGGGCGGACGTGGGCGCAGTCGCGCAGCCCTCCCCGCGTATTGATCCTTCAATAAATTCCATACTTATTCCTAAATTTTAACATAATAACCAATATTTTGAGTGATTGTTACTAACAAATGGTAATTCTTGGTCCCCTGACACACCCCGTAGATTAACACTATTATTACGTCAAAATATTTTTAAGATGTACGCTTTTGTTGAATTGTGAGTCGTAGACGGCCATAGCTCGTTGGTTTATTTTTAGAACATTTTGAATTTAATTATAGTCGTATCCTTTACTTGTTTTATAATAATACAATATCACTTAGAGACAAATCGCAACAGGACGTGATTGTGTGGTAAAGGCAAAACAATGATTTCTTTCTTTGTTCATTTCTAAAGATACTTGTTCTCTGCCAAAAATATTTATAACTAAGTCGTTTTAATAAGTAACCTTTTTGTAAACAAATAACTGTCCAAAATTTTAAATTTAAGTAGCGCTTCAACAGTGCGCTAGGGCAATGTGCCTTTGATTGATTAGTTTGATTACATTGAATTGCAAATAATATCAATTTGTAGGGATCTATTTGGTCTGATTTGCATACAAAGTACACTTCGACCGATACCGAGTATAGGTGCGTGGCACTAAAGATGTTAATCAATAAACTTGGCAAAGGCAACGCCTTTATTTAGTTGTAACTTTGCGTAGGTTTTTCAGTAACTTAAGCTATTGGGAAGGTACTAATAGAAAAAACCTCACAGTTGCAGTTTACCTATCGCGAAATTACTTTGGAAAAACATTAATTCCTTTATAAGGCAATCTAAAGTGATCATTTATGTTTAATAATGGTATCTTTTGTACAGTATTATTTAATCATTATTTTCATTTCAAATCGTTACGACGTTAGCAAAGCATTTTGAAAGACAATTCAATGTCGCAACTAAATTAGTATTAGTACAAAAGGCGTAACCTAAAATATGTCAATTTAAAAGCCTATAGCTTTTCTTAGAACGTCTATTATTATCAGCTTATGGCTTATCTAATATGAAGTCATGTAAATCTGTCCGCGTAGTCGTTACCGTAACTGCGTAGAATGCGCAGATCGGTGCGTCGTGAATGAAAAAGAGATCAACAAGTAGCTCGTAAGGGATGCTGGCTCCAGACCGCGCATGCGTACCACGGCTCTCAGAAACATTTCGCAACGGTGGAGGCACCCTCCATTTTTATTGAGGTCTGATTTAATATGCTTATATAAAAGCTGCTAATACGTGTTGAAGGTCTCAAACTATACATTAAAGTTGTGATGAAAAATCAATCGATTGATAGGTAAGTACGTAGAGTCAATACGACCAGCCAGTGTTATAAGGCGTGATAAGTGAAACATAGTTTAACAGTGCGATTAAAAAGTCGTCTAAAATGTATATAATAATCATTTAGTTATTTGGTAGGGCAAAGGATAGGTAATGTACCTAACTGCCGCACTCAGAGACGTCAATTAAATTTAATGCTTGTTAGTGACGTGTTGTCTTATCCTATTGCTGTAGCAAAGAAAGTGACAGCAGCAACTTTAATCAAGCATTAAATTAAATTGACGTCTTTGAGTGCGGCAGTAAGTATGTCACGTGCCATCGACATCTGTAACTCCCCGCTTGTTGCTTGATATGACTCGACAATTGCATTGATAAAAGTGTGAACTGTGGATCCAACGTAACGTCCTGCCAGCGACACGAATGGATCAGATATAAACGACGTGGACAGAGGCAAAGCTAATAGTGGAAGCGGTTAGCGGGCACGATCATAATTTGTCCCTACACTACTTATTTCATAAGCCTATGAGAGTGATTTGAGTCATAGAGCCGTTGACATTAAATATAAGAGTCTTAACTACGAGATATTTGCCGTATACATATTGTACAAATAAATATTTAGCCGTTTTCTACCAACCCAGTATGTATTGTGTGTTGTAAACTGCTTGTTGTTTAACCAAAGAGTGGCAGTAAAATATAATAATATCTTGATTTTTAGAATCAGTTTACGGAGCCCTTTCATTTGAGGCGCTTTACTTCAAACTCGGATAAATCCATGCGAAAAGACAACGGAATTTTCGTCTTTTTTGAAACAAGTTAAGTTTTAAATTCGTATACCAAATTTCAAGGAGATAAAGTTTGAAGTGAAGCGACGACGAAAGAAAATTCCGGCTCTACTACTCAAAATCGCTCAGAAGAACAAGTCCACAAAGTACAAACGAAATGCCAAATAGTACCTAACCTAATCTTATCGCTAAACACGTCCGGTATTTTTTTCAACCTTGATTTTTTCTTGTTTATCGGAACGTATAATTTACTTATTCACTCTCCATCAACCACCGCGACCTGTGTCCATCAATTTTGCTTTGATTCATTTTTGTGATTACTTCACGACAACAGAAAGAACGCATCGCATCTCTCAAGCGATTTACTTAGTTTGGGCATTTCCCAGGTTGGTGCTGGAGCGCTATGATAGAGCGCGCGCGGAGTAGCCCCGCAACGCGGGGCACTTAAACTATGCACCTACACTTAGCCATTTGATATACGCCACCATGCGGACCAAGCGCGCCAAGCTATGGGACTACACCGCGTTGCTCGCCTGCTTTTTGCTATGCGGTAAGTACTCTTAACTATTTTCGTTTCGTTTCGTGTTTCTATACACCATCACTAAACATGAATAGTTGGCTAGCGACTATCTACATCTATACTATAATAACTATGAGACAGACTTACTGAAAGAAAGACAAGTAAGAAATTAAATTTTGAGCGTCGGTGGCCTAGTCGCTTAAGGAGTCGACTGGTGATCGTAAGATTCGTAAGGTACCGAGTTCAAATCCCCGTGGTCACCATGTACCAATGATTTTTTCTAACTTAATTATATTACCCGATGCTCTAACGGTGAAGGAAAAACATCGTGAGGAAACCTGCACATTCGAACAGCTGAGTGTGTAAGAGGGTAATAGGGAATATGCATTGATTTTTCAAGGCGTATATTTTTGCATTGAAGACTGTTTATAGTAGGTAATTGTGTTAATGTGCACGAAGGATTTTTTTTAGGTGAAACTGGTGTTATATTTATTCCTACACATTTGGCAGTCACAGTCTCAGCATGGTACCTAACCTAACTATTGTGACTAAGTGTCAAAAAGAGGTCACTAAGGCGTTATCACAATAATTATGCCTTAATTCCTATGAATTCTGAATAATTTAACGACAATGTAATTCCTTTTTATTTAACAAGTCAGTGTATAATTATTTTACTGTCTGACTACAGATGGCAAGTAAGTAGGTAAATAGTAAAATACGGGTGTCATGCACATTTATTTTTTTTGATTTGAATAACCTGATTAAATTAAAGAGTAAAACAACAATGATAAAACAGATTCGTGAATACAGTCATCATCGGAGCAAATGAAGAACGTAAGAGCAAATTGACGTGACATTTTTCATAGGGTTACTCTAAATAGTTAGGGAGTAATCCGGAAAATTAGACCATACTTAAAAAAATGCTTTATAACAACACTGAGGTGTAAAAATTTACAACACCGTTTAAAATTATTTTCTAATCAGAACATATAAAAACACTCGACAAAATATTTCGTATAACGTAGTCAGTTCGAACGAATATAGTCAGGTGACTCCCTGTTGCTATAATACTCATCAGGAAATCTGTATCAGTTGATATCTGGGATAACTTGCAACAGTGATCAAGCTAAATGCAATCGTATTGGATATAGAGACTAGAGTTTAAAATGGAATGCTGGAGACTTAAATACGTGCGTAACCAATTGCGACCCTAGCTAAGTGACGCATTGCAATGTCATTTATGAATAGAATCGAGAAACATATCCTTGTTTCAATCGTGAGATTTTTTGCAGTGGAACACTTCTGTCGTAGACCTGCGTAGAACATAATTTATCGAAGTAAGGAATCTGTTTAACGATCGCTGATCGGACATTGTTGCTATACATGGCATAATTATTACCATAAATCTACCTGAAAATGTCACAGCAACATGTATCATCATAGCTTTATTTAAAGTCGCATGAGCAATCTACTGACTCTTAATTAAAAGTTCGGATTCCTTCTCGAGGATGATTTCTGTAACATACAAATATAATATGTATAACGTTGTTGCGATTTTTTATTAATACTACTACATTGATGTAAACCTTGCTACTAAGTTTTAATAATTAACCAGCTACTTTTGCTTGTTAGTACCTAATTATAGTTACCGTAAAATGTGCCTACTTTGCTCCCCCACGGGTAATTATGCTCCATGGTTATATTGAGGTAATCTGTATTGTAAATCATTATATTGCTTTCATTCACTGCGTGGCTGGATGTATACCTAACGTCGTCCGAGCGTGCCTAACAATCCGATGCCTATAAGCGACAAGTGTAGGTTCCTTGGTTTCACTCTGGACTCGAACCTTAACTGGAAGTGCCATGTCGATGAACTGTGTGGTAAACTGAGTAGTGCAGTCTTTGCGTTGCGAAAACTAAAGGTCCTCATCTCTGATGACGCACTGAAACAAGTATATTTTGCACATTTTCACTCCCTTATGTCGTATGGTACTCTTTTATGGGGAAACTCTACGGATGCCAACAGAGTTATGCTAATGCAGAAACGTGCTGTACGTACATTAGTTGGAGTAAAACCTAAACACTCGTGCAGGGATCTCTTCGTGACGTACCGCATCATGACGCACTACTCACTGTACATATACGAAATTGTAATGTTTGTTAGAAAAAATATCAACATGTTCGCTCGCGTGCACGTAGTCGGCAAGCAGCTCCGCCACTCGGGGTGTTTGAGAACAGTTCCCCGTCGCATGGCACTTGCAGGGAAAAATCCGCGCGTAATTGGGCCCACATTTTACGAACGTCTACCCTCCAAACTCAAAAACGAACCATCCGACGAAACATTTGGACGCCGGCTGAAAAACCTTTTATTACAAAATCCATTATATTCAGTAAAGGAGTTTATGGACCTTAAATTAAAATTAGATATTTAATATGTATAGTAGCTTATATTATTTCTGATTTTGACTTATATTGTTATATGTTAATTTTTTGTATGCTATTTGTAAGACGATCCTTAACGGTGATAACTCCTTAGTTCTGTATTGTTATTGTAATTATTGTTATCCTGACTTCTTATTTTTATTTTTGATAATATTATAATTTAATTTAGGTATATTTTTGACGATTCCAAATGTAATTTCTTGTACTTTGACATAACATGCAATGTATACTGTGACTTACTTTGGAAAATAAATATCATTCATTCATTCATTCATTCATCGATTCTTTTTAGAAAATTTGTCATCTACCTTAACTTATAAGTAACAAACGAAATAAGTAGTTACTATGGAGCATAGTTACCCATGGGGGAGTAAAGTAGGCAAATTTTACGGTAGTTTTTGAAATTTTATGATACGGGTGTTACGGGGGTATCCGGGGCTGACCGAACTATTAGAGGCTCTCCCTTTGCGCTTAGCAAAAAACAAAAGGTTAAATTAACCTCCGTTGTGTTTGAGACAGTCGCCTTCTGTTGGTTCGCTTGAAGGGAATCTTTAAATAATGTGGCTAAATAACAAACAAAAACAACCTTTTATTACTGTATGTAAATTATATACTCGTACTAAAATTTGTTTTTAGGTCAGTTTATTTGGATGGTGTTTATATTGTATCTAGGTATAATATTTTGTTTTTATATATCAGTTAATAATATGTAATTGCGTTAATAATGTATCAGTTAATAATATATAATATTTTTTGGGCTTTACTTGTTTTTTGCCATCCTCATGCGTTGTCACCAACCCAGTCACCTAGTCATTCCAAGGTTAGCTGGAAGAGATCCGTTATTTTTAAATATGTGTTTTTGTGAAATGATTTCTTTTTGTGCGATAAAGTTTAGTTACTTTTTTACTTACCTAAAGGAATGCACTAGGCTAGGATATAACTATGATAATTTAATGAAAACGAATACTAGAGTTATTATTTACAGGATTGCTTTACACCCAGTTTCTAAGACAATTAACTACATGAGAAATATGTACCAGTATCCGGAGACGTGGCACCGCCGCTGGGGCAATCCCGGCCGACGAACACCTCGTCGGAGCCGGCGGACCCTCGCTCGGCCGCCGGGAGGGTACCGCCGTACCAGCCGCCGCCCGCGGCCGCTGCCCTGCCCGTGCCGGGCTTCCGTCCGCACAGCCCCTACACCCGCGTAGAACCCTGGCACAGTAAGTACCATAACATATTGTCTTTGA
Source organism: Acleris cristana (assembly GCA_948252455.1). Lineage (NCBI taxonomy): Eukaryota > Metazoa > Arthropoda > Insecta > Lepidoptera > Tortricidae > Acleris > Acleris cristana. The sequence goes on from OX411778.1 coordinate 7,736,348, forward strand.
ACCAACATAGAACCTTATAATATAAATATCATTGAGAAAATTTCGTCACAATCCAATAGGGATTATGCATAGATTTTTTAAATCGCATTTTTCAACAAAATATGAAAATACCGTAAAAGAGATGACCAAAAGTGAAATTGAAAAAAATCGGCCAAGAAATAATGATGATACAAGAATTTTAAACTGCTAATTAGACAGCGATTAGACAGAGAGATCCGATATGCCGTGTGACGTTATGTAACACGACAGCTATATGAACTCCATGTTAAATTCAGTTTTGCTAGAAAGAAATAGGAACAAATCTTTGTTGGCTTATATCTTGGTTATTTTTATAGCTATTCAGCTATTATTGAAGCTATAAAAAAAGTCATGAATATTCCCTATTAAGTAATTTTTTGAATCTATTGATATGGTTCTACGGTGGCTCGACATGTAAAGTCGGTGACTTAGTTTTAGTCAGTTCGGGGAGAACTAAATTAGGCAAGTAGACGCTTGGCAGAAATGAACACCAAGTGGAATAGAAAAGTAACAAAATCATTATACCAGAGTCATGAATGGCAAGCCGACCTGGAACAGAATCACATCAGTGAAATGAAGAGACAACACTTAACACTAAACAAATACATGCTGTCAAAAACACCTATAGACAAAAAAATGTCAGAGCATTCAAAAGTTCCGTCTTGACCCGTGTAATCCTGAAAATTGTTACAATCAGGTTTGTAGGTGATAATTTAAATACTATTAATTTGATGTGCTACAACTAACCACTCGGTGGGCGGCAAGTCGACAAGGGGCCGAAGGATAGCCGTAAGTCCGGCTTATTATCTAGCTTTTGCCCACACAATTACGCGCATTGAGTTATGACGTCATCTTGAGTGATCAGACACCGTGGGTTAAATATTTTAATTCACGTGTCTAATCCGCGTAGGTAGTGCGACCTCTGTAGAAGCTCGAAACGTTCCGCTTTTTTAATTAAGGAAATGAAGCCTTTTCTCCGAGGAAGAACATTTTATAATACCTTTGAGGATAATAGATAAACATTAAAAAGTACTTAATTCATTTGTTTGAATTTTCATGTTTCACGCTTTTGCCTAAGGAACTTTTGTTAACAATGGAATGGAGCAATGCCTTCCGGATAAACTTCAACCCTTTGAAATTTTCTTTATCAAACCTATATAGGCACATAATTTATGATAATAAATTGATATATTGTATTTTATGTAACTCTTGCTATAATTGTTTGAATAATTAAATATTTCCCCCTCATTCATCGACGCACGATAAACCTATTTTAGTTAATTTAAATGTAATGAGAGATAAGGGCAGAGTATGTTTCAAGCGCATTTTAGCAATTGCGGGTTTATGAATAAGAGGGTTAGTTTTAACTAACACAGATCAAGGCTATCCGAAAGGGAATTTAAAAGTTTGAATAACAATTTCCGTGGACACCGAACAGGAGATTCCCTGTACCGACACTAAGCAACGGCAACGGCATCACTCGTTTATTTGATTGCAACTCCCCGCGAGGAGTCCATAGACAAGATGCTTATAACGCTATCGATAACTGCCAAAGTGTATGGAACTGATGTAAGCGCTTGACAGGACCATCTGGCAGCATACGTCAGTCCTATACATTTTTGATAACGACAATCTCGCCACGCACCTTGTCTAGGGCCTGTTCATACGAATAGTCTTAATCATAAATAATAATTAAGCCTATTATTAAACATACAGAGGTACATACATTAAATCACGCCTGTTTCCCAGAGGGGTACGCAGAGACCACTTCTTAATTATTTTTTCTTCTTCTTCTTCTTCTTATATTGTTAAACTACCAAGTTAAAGTGAATTTATAAACCCCTATTTCTCCTGGTCACGCTATAACTTGAGAACGGCTTTAATGAAAGTCCTTAACTACGTGCGCTTTTTTTGGAAAACGCCCCTTTACCGATTTCATTCTTCTTTTTTAAAAATGTTTTCTAATACTTCGTAGAAGGTTCTTACAAACATTGAAAAAAAAATGCGCAGCAAAATTTAAAGAAATCCACTGGGAAAGTCGGAAATATATTTCATAAGCGACCCGCCCTCGCGTCTCGCCCCGCCGTCTATGTGAGTTTTCTGTAACACCCGTACATAAACCAGAACCTACCTTCTGTGAAAAAATATCTGGCAGATGTTGGATGCGACAGGTCAAGGACAGGGTGAAATGACGCACATCCACAGAGAGAGTAGGGCATCCGGAGAGGCCTACATCCAGCAGTGGACTTTTGATCTTACTATAAAATAACGCGTGCATGTGTGCTATTACCCATGCAGAACACTATTTACGTAAATAAATACCGAACACACTTTAATCACACATTGCTCGCACTCCCGCTCACAAAAACACACCGATCACCACAGAAAACCAGCGCGTTGCATTACCTACCATATCGGTGCCGCAACTTTATGCTGAGTGGCGATCCATTTCAGTGGGACCCACATCACCTTAATAATCATTAGTTTTATCCTATTCTGTTAGTAGTAAGTTCACCTTTATTTTTCAATTTTTTTATTCGTTGTACCTACTTACCTACTGTTTGCACTAAGGTGCTGTATGTGTTTCGTTGAATAAATGCTTGTTCTTTCTTTCTTTATTTGATATAGGCCGATGATGATGATGATGATGATGATGATGATGATGATGATGATGATGATGATGATGATGATGATGTTAATACACCTATCGTTCATACAGACCGACCGCCGTACGACAGGAGCGTGGACGTAGTCGCGGAAGGCATGGAGGACCATGAAGACGACGGCGGCTGCCACCTACCGTGCCCGGATCAAAACTTCTCGTGTCAGGTAAGGACGTATTATGAACTAACTTCCTTATTCCTATAATCTATAGCCAAACAGCTGAGTTCACATTTTTGTGCGCCTTAAAGCGATAAGTTCGCTTTTGTATTTGAACCGTGATAGCAAGACAGTTGAAATTTTCATTTCGGCGGTTCTTCGCACTTGGCCAGTTTTTTACAATTACCTTTGAATGCCTTTACTGTGTTTGTTTTTTTTTGTTCTTATACAATGAAGAGTCAGCAATTTTCCTCATTTCAAGGTTATATTTAATTTCCTGAAATATAGCCAAATAATTCATAAGACAAATCTTAAGTTTAGTATCCGTGGTAACCGTGCAAGTTGTTGAGAAATTATCGGTACTGCGAGCAGGAATAATTTGTTGTCGGCACTTAAAACGGTCATTAGCCGCTTTTAGTCACGAGCTGGCAATTCAATGCCATTCGGTTCAATACGACAGTTATTTATCCTATCCTACTAATATTATAAATGCAAAAGTTTGTGTGTGTGTGTGTGTGTGTGTGTGTGTGTGTGTGTGTGTGTGTGTGAGTTTGTTACTTCTTCACGCTGCAACGGCTGGACGGATTAGGATGAAATTTGGAATGGAGATAGCTTATACCCTGGATTAACACATAGGCTACTTTTTATCCCGGAAAATGTAAAAGTTCCCGAGAGAATAACTATAATCAAAATCTACGTGGACGAAGTCGAGAGCAGAAGCTAGTACTTCATAAACAGGAAAAGGCGTATCATTCGATGACACGTCCAATTGAGCTCTTAAATTAACTTGGGCTGATATGAAAAAATTAAGCACTTAGCACAAAAATAGGGTCACAAAATGAGTCATCATTTGAAGACTTAGTCGCATTGTGAGAGTGTTGATTGAACCTAGCCAACTTTATCCTGTTATCCATCCACAACAAAAGTAAATAAGTATTAAAAGACCAAACAATTTATTTATAAAATGCGTGTTTTTTTTAATATCGCTTAAAGTATTCATGCTTACCATAAACCGCAAACGAGCCAATCATTTGTTTCTAAGTGCTTCTCAGAACTTTGTGGGGTCATCTAAGCTTTAAAGCACGTTACCGTACCATTGACGTTTTGTGTCAGGATTATAAGTACTTATAAAGTTACGATTTCTGCCGTTTTTGTTTTCATATTTTAGTTTTCGCCTGCATAAAAATGTGTTGCAATTTGCATCAATCCAGCAGACTTCCTTCTGGCTCTCGTTTAATTTGTTTAACGTTTCAGTACCTCGCACATCGTTCGTATAAACCATGGCGATTATGGATGATTGTTTAAATTTGTCCTTATTCAATCCTTAATTTACGCTCTATGTTTACATATATACAACACGTCGATACTGAAGCATTTTCATGGCTTATTGTTCTTCGAGATCCAGCCGATTATTAATCTTCAAAACTCCCCCTTCCTGTTTTAAATTTAGCAAACCAATTAACAGCTGTTGCTCGGAAACACAAAGACTCCAATTATTAAAGCATTTATAGTGATTCATTACATTATTTTGTAAGTTCTACTGCTGCTGATCTAAATTTCTAAAATTCTGGCAGATATGTAATTTTCCGTTATATTGCCAAATGTAACATGAAATAAATTATTCTTGGAATGACAAAAAATACCGATAATTAAAAGAATAATTACTACTTATTTAACTTTTGGCATGCCCATCATCGTATTGTGGTAATTTTTCAGAGAATATCAAGTATAGAAGTCCAAGAGCCCGATGCAAGAGCTGACAAGACATAATAATATCAAATAGAATCTGTTTCTTTTTTACTTATTGTTTGAAAGTTAAAGTTGCTGCTATACCGACGTAAACTCGTTTAACACATTCACCGCCAATTATTGACTATCGGGTATTCTATGATGTTAGTCCCATACGCTGCCTACCCAATTGTCGGGTACTATAGTACTATTTGGCGCTACGCTGACGTGTGGTTGCGAATTTGTTTCGTAGGCTGACTGTGAATATGTTAAGCGTCTGTACCAACGTAGAGACCATTGATGGTGATAATGATGTCTACCATATGATCCCAAAATTTTCTAACTTAAAATATTTTCTTAGATCTCATGTACATGCATCCCAATGGAGAAACGTTGCAACGGCGTCGTGGACTGCGCGAAAGCGGAGGACGAGCAGGGCTGCACGCGGGCCTGTGACGAGCACGAAGGCCGGACCCTATGTCAGCACACCAACGTGTGCATAGCCATTAAATGGTTTTGTGACGGGGACAACGACTGCGGCGATTTCTCAGACGAGACCAACTGTGGTAAGTTACTCACTTTTAGTTCCAGGGCCCGTATTATGGTCGCCTTTATCGCGGTGGATAAAGCTTCCGTCACTCTCGCACTTACATACCGGTCAGAAAGTGACAGATGTTTTATCTACGCTTATCTACGTGGATAAACACGACCATAATCGGCCCACAGGTCGATCTCAGATTTTAAATTCCGCCTTTATATCGCCTAGGTACACCATCGAGACACATTCTGAGCATTTTTTTTGGTCTCAACCTTAGTTATCATTTGCTTCCTGCAGCGTCTAATTTATTAATTTACTTTTATTAGTTGTAATCAACGAATGTATAATACAGGAGGCAATGTCAGCTGCACACCAGAGCAGTTCAAGTGCGGTAACGGCTTATGCATCCACAATGACTGGGTGTGCGACGGGGACGACGATTGTCGCGACAACTCCGACGAAACTAACTGTACCAAGGGCAAGTAAGTATCAAAAGCAGGTAATTGGATTCTTGCTTCAAAATATCGCTAGTGACCGCGATTTGCGGTTTTCAACATTTTCAACAGACCATCACTCCATCTTGTAAGGGTCCACGGCTTTATGCCGCCAGTCGGTACGCCATTGCCAAAGCTCGAGGGATTACAAGAGTAACTTACTTATGGATCAATTATATTCCATCGTGCGCCTTTTGAATCCTCCCAATGATTGTGTCAATAATTCAAAAAACGCGGCAATTGTTAAAGAGTAATAACGAAAGGGTGACCAGCACCAACAAAAAATAGATCACCTATTCAACCCTGCCCAAAAAATATTTGCGTTCAATTCCCATGTACAATAAATAGATTGCCTATTAGGAATCAGTCAGAGGCATAGGTATAGCTGCTTAAGTCGACTCGCCATATAAAAAACCGCCTTCAAAAACGCAAAAAATAACTTCTACTACTAGGTACTTAGTAGTAGGTACCTATCCTATTAGGTTAGTCCAACTGAAGTCGGCTTTTTGTTGAAAATATTGTGGTCGCCGACTTCAGTTAGACTAACCTAATAGGATAGGTACCTACTACTAAGTACCTAGTAGTAGAAGTTATTTTTTGCGTTTTTGAAGGCGGTTTTTTGTTTTTTAAAACATTTATTTTATTTTACACTTTTTAGTGATCATAATAAGCTTATGTAGTAAAAACTTGGAAAAATCAGTAGTTAAAAAGTTCAACTTCATGACTTCATGAGTTACCTAGTGTGAGTGGAATATGTTTGATGCCGCGGTTAGCCTAGTTGGTAGGGGCCCTGCTTATGAAGTTAGCAGCCCTGGGTGCGATTCCCGGTAACAGCAAATAATGTGTGACGAGTGCGTAATCGGTCCTGAGTTTTAGATGTTTTTTATGTATTTAAGTATGTATTTCTCCATATTATGTTTATCATCGTCTAGTACTTATAGAACTTGTATGAGATTGTCCCCTAATATTTCTGTTTATTTTTATTTTTATTGACTCGATAAATATTTTCGACAACAACCCAAAAGCCTCCTATACCTACTTCCTGCCCTACCATAACGCACAGCCTCAACGATCTAACATTAACCACATCAACCCCTTAATGACATCTAATTGAGTTATTTGTATACGACCTTCCCCATGAAACTTATTGAGGAAGTAAATACCAGTAGGTATTCTCGCTATCTCAACATCAGATATTCTCGCTATTCTCGCTATCTCAACAGCCAGCGGTAGTAAGTATACATTATAGGTAGATATAGCCCGATTAATAGCGATAGTAACTGTTGGATACAATAACATGGTTTATTATGTTAGTTATTTGTTTGTTATACATAAACATATAAACGTTTTCTTAACGCGACATTGCAGTTATGGTATATTAACAGATTAATATCAATTTCTTTATTTTAACCAAATTTATTTTCCTCTGCTGGATATAGCGTCTTTTTAACGTAGGTACCTAGTTCAAGATTGATGTCTTCGATTTTATGATTGAGATACAGCTGATCGATGAATCCAGAAACGATAAAAACAAGACGTTAGTGGCTAGGATAAATGTAAGAGATTCCTTTAAGGGATAAGTTCGCCATTTAACATTTTAACAATATGTTTGTGTGCAGTAAAGAGTTAAGGTACATACAAAGCTTAAGGTGGGTACAGACTGGTGAAACGTAACATGCAATGTGTCATGAATTCACCGTACACATTGCTGCAATGTATCATGAAAGGTAACAACTTTGTACGGTGAATTCTTTCATTGCATGACACATTGCATGTTACGTTTCACCAGTCTGTACCCACCTTTAATCTAGACAAACAAACCGCTACCTAATTATTTCAGTAAGTGTTTTATCCGAATATTGCTGAAATATAATTATTATGATTTCGTATATTTTTATTTTATTTTGTTGTGTCCATAGCGCGGTATATAGAGGGCAAAAGGCGGAGCGGTCGGTAGATCAATACGCGCGGGCGGCGCGGGGCGGTTGTCATGGCGACCCGCCTACGTTCGCAGCCTCCGAAGACTCGCCCGATATATCCCGCTTCCGTAGGCGGCCTCATTATAGAACGAAATCATCGATGTGATTAACATTCAGAGGGCCACGTCTGATTCTATGTACACTTAATCGAAACTGCGTCACTCGATTTATAGTGAAAGTCGAAATTACGTCGTAGATTTAGCGCAGGGCTTCTAATTTATTCAATACGCAGGCACTAGTTAACCACAGTCGCCGAAATAAGCAAATTTGTTTTCAGGGTCGTAAAGACACTGTCTATTAAAATAACTAAAGATTCTAGTAGACATTTATGTAGGTATGTTATTGTTTAACTTGAAATGCACCTGTTTTTCCCTAGACCCTCTTTAATCCACAGGCGACGCTTTGCTCCAAGTAGGTTGATGTAGGTAATTTAAGTTTGTATTGTTTATATAGTCCACACATAGGCGCACGTTCTCCGCGTTCTCCACGAATCGTACGGTGCCCCATTATTAAAATAAGTCTAATAGTCCAAGAACTTAAACGGAACGTCCATATTTTGAATGAATGCATACATACTAGACTCAATACTCTTATTTAGACTTCGCGCAGTCGAGCAGGATTGTATTCATTCTTCTAAATTACTAAATCTAGTGAGTAGTGTCCCTCTCTTAGATTGTCATCATTGTCATCACATCAGCCGAAGCAAGGTCGCCATTTGAAGTCTTCAGCCCTATTGGCTAGCTGTTCAACGATCTATATTATGCTGTTTGCCCCACTTAAATCTAGCAATGTAGTCACTTATTTATTTAGATGTGCGCAATTGCAGGGGTTCATAATTTGCTGTAGGGTGAACCTGGTCTAGAGCAGGCTAAATTTAGAATGTTCTGTGAACCGTTTTCTGGTACCGGTATCGGTGACATCATTTCCTTAGATGATATAGCAGGTTGTCCAATGTTTGCCAGAAGTCCTTTCACTATAATTTCACCTGTAAGAAATTAATGTAAGGTAAAAGTAACTATTATGGTCAATGCTCCAGTGATGAACATTTACATTTTTTTAATGAAAGCATTTCAATACCGAACATTTCAATCCAATAGTGGTAATCCCGAATAATTTAAATAAATATCATCTAATTGTTACGCTAAAAGCATATCAATCTCGGAAGCTTATATTTGTGGGATTGTTCAAACTGGAGCACTGTCCATAATAGGAGCTTTTACCTTACCATACTTTCATTTATGTTTCATGTGTATGTTCATTTTAGCTTTTCATATCTTTATTTGCTATAGGTATATTAGTCCGACTATTTAGGTTGCAACTTTAACGTAACCTGAAAGTTATTGATAAAATGCATAGAATAATGTTCGATGTTTTGTTCACAATTCATCTTAACACTCCTTTACGCTTCGCTCATCGTCGTACCTAATTAAAAGATATCCGAAGTACTTAAAGAAAAAAATACTATAATTTGATGAGTTGAACAATCACCACAAATATAATCTTAATATTAAACTGGACAATGTGTTTACGCTAAATATGTAGATTGTAGACATATTTTCTGAAATCGGTTTTAAATTAAAGTTTTTACTACATTTTATAGGATTATACAAAATACCCAATAGAGCGTCGGTAGCCTAGTGGCTTAGGGGGTCAACTCGTGATCGTAAGGTACCGAGTTCGAACCCCCCGGTCACCATGTACGGTCGGCCAAGAAAGGGGTCTACCAGTTATGACAAAAGTTTCTGTGAGATCTAAGTATCGCTAAGGTTGACACTTGTCACTGTCATAATATTATTGAAAGGAAAAATCCAACTTGTTGTATCATGACGTGCAAATGAACTTCAACCGTAGGATGGTAGACCACATTTTTGGCCGACTGTACCAATGAGTTTTTCTAAGTTAAGTAAATCCGATGCTCTTACGGTAAACAAAAAACAAAGTAAGGAAACCTGCACATTCAAACAGTTGAGTGTGCAAAAGGGATATTGCACAAAAGATCCTAAAGGCATCGAGATTTATCCGAAAGGGCCCATCAGTAAGATAAGATAATATACATACATACATTACATACAATCACGCCTCTTTCCCGTAGGGGCATGCAGAGACCACTTCCTTCCACTTGCTACGATCCAGACAAACTTCATACACTTGCGTCGGTTTAGGATACGTCCTCGATTTGATCGTGGAACGTATATAAAAAAAAGATAATAAAAAAAAATTGGTCATCAAAAATGCTCAAAATCAAATAAAAATCGCTCGTATAAAAATGTGTAAAAACAGGTTATATATTCTGACTAATTAATTTCTAAAGCTCATAACACAATATTAATAAATTTATATAGACTACGGGGTCTACGGGACCCATAACTTACTCTATTTAAACATGGCTAACACAAAATTTAATTCTTGGTTTTTCTCAACAAAAATCTTGGTATTTGTATAACTTGCTTGCCCGTATTTATTTTTGATTAAAAAAACGTGAATATAATTTTATATAATATTATAAAAGGGGTGTAACGAAGGATTAAAAAAATAAAGTGACTTGAAATGGGTTGTGATTTTATAAGGGCTCGGACTTAAAATTCAATTTTTTTTTAAAATTTCTAACTTACTTTTGGGTTTATAGCCAAAAATATGAGAAAACCGGCCAAGCGGCAGACGTCCGATTATTTCTTATGGACTTTTTGTATAACAGATGCAGGGAGAACCAATTCATGTGTGGGATGGGCGAGTGCATATCCCTGCACTGGCGGTGCGACAAAGAAGGCGACTGCCCTGACGGATCCGACGAACAAGAATGCCGTAAGTATATTAACATTGGGTCCAATTTAGCTCAGAGTTTTCTATTCTTGCTAGTGAAGTATGGCAAATGGCCACATTCAGTGTTGTACAGTAACACAATGGCTTACTGACACATAAACGCATATAGCTTGTCTCAGCGTCAACCTAACATGTATAAATACTATCACCGTATAATAAAGACTGTCTTCGATCAAACACAACGAGTGGTATTACTTCCTCCCTCATCGTCACGCTTCCCTCAGGAGCCCCAACTAGATCCTGTTATTACACTAGACTAGAATCGAGTTTACAGTTTTTAAATGTAGGTTTCAGACAGATATTTTAAATAAGAAAATACGATCCGTTTTGGAACCATTAACCATCTAACATTAAAATTATATTCATATTCATATTCATATTTATTTGCTTCCATGTTACATAAAAGGTACTTATTACTAAGATACACTCGTAAGACATGAACCCTGGTAGGGTATAGCAAAAGGTTACATAATACTTATTACATTTGTTTATAGAAGTATTCACTTGTTACAACCTTATAACATTCAAGAACATAGAAGAAATAAAAAAACAGTGATAGACTATAAAATACAAAACTGCCTTAAGCTAATAACAAAATTTAGAGACTACATACATACGAGGTACATGTTAAAAAATAAGAATTATGATAATAATAAGGAAATCTAGGTAATTAATTTGTTATGCTACCTACAATTTTTAAAATTAAATTAAAATTAGTGAGATCGTTAAATTTGATCTTGCATAAACTCTGCTATTGAGTAGTAGCATTTTTTTGCAAGAGTGTTTTTTAGTTTTTTAATTACACTATACGTAGATGACATAGTATACCAATGAGTCCCATTCTTATATCTACAATTCTACATGCCCTTACCTAAAAAAGTGGAATAACCTTGGAGTAGCTATGCCATGTTTTGTCCTTACCTGTCGTTGAAACATTTGAATTCGACGGTTAAGGACAAAGCATGGCTTATCTACTCCATGGTTACTCCACATTTATAAGCAAGGGCGACAGTATATTTTTCACATAGTCAACTGACTTATATTTTGATATTAAAAATTCCCCCCTCTAAATTTTGTCGCTTTCTAATGATCTCACTGGGGGGGTCCGGGCCAGTGAACCTGGGTCCTAATCAGCCAATTTGACAATTCATCTGCTTAGGTACGGTTGAACCCGGAAATCAATTTAGCACCTTGTCACGGCTATTGATATACTACATTTAAATCACACTCAATTACGCTACTGCGACACGGTACTAACATGTACAGCTACTTATATGTTCGAATGTAGTCAAAAGTAGGTACTTTATATTATTAGCAGCTGCACACTTTGGTACCTTGTCGCTTTAAAACCTTTGACAGATTAGTGCAGCGGGCCGATTATGGTCGTGTTTATCGACGTAGATAAGCGTGGATAAAGCATCTGTCACTTTCTGACCAGTATATGAGTGCGAGAGTGACGGAAACTTTATCCACCGCGATAAAGGCGACCATAATACGGGCCCAGCAATACATACATGACGGTAAAATGACAAATAACTAAAGTCTGTAGCTATTTATAAGACTTATCGAACTTGCTTTTTAATGAGTTCAGTTTTATTAAGTCTATCGGGAATCATAAACATAAGCCCAATCAGAGATTTAAATGTGCAAATAATTAGTAATGTAATTTTGTAAATAGCTGTGGACCTACTCCGATGCAGTGAAACTGAATTCCAATGCGATAGCAAGAAGTGCGTTCGCAAAGAGTTTCAGTGTGACGGGGACAACGACTGTGGCGATTGGACCGACGAGGATTCCTGTCCCATGCTCCCCGGCAGCTGTAACGCTGGCGAATTCAGGTCAGTGTATCTCGGGCTGGTAGTAGTACGTTTGTCATAAGACTGTGTAATGTGTATATACTGATGAATTCTATTTTTAATTGGCTCTACCCAAGATGAGAACTTATATGCCCTACCAGGGTCCATTAAGTTCTCATACTTTATAATAAATAAATAAATAATCAGTTGTGAGTACCTAACACGATATTGTGTACAAATTATAGAAGCAATAAATAATTACGTATTGAGTACTGCCGCGCCTCACTCGTCGGGTCGTCAGGGCTTTTTTCCTCCTTCCTGATTAAGGGGTTTCAATGTGATGCACATTCAGCTTTTGATAACTCCAATCTGATGCTTCACTATTACCCCACTATTCTTATTTAATGGGCACAGTCATTTAGTCCCGACGTATTTACAATTACTTCTCGATCTAAGTACATACAAAATTTCCATAACCTGAGTTTCTATGAAATTTGGTAATAGGTAAATGTACTAGAAAGGTAGGATAGCATAAATTCATTGTGATTTGGTAATTTGTAGCTTGTGAGGTCCGTAAATAATTGCGGGTGAGGCAAACATTGAACTATTTTCTCACTTTCGGACAGATGTAGCGACGGTAAATGCATCCCGGAACGATGGCGATGCGACGCAGAGCGCGATTGCCCAGATGGTGGCGATGAACTCAACTGCGAACCACACGCCATGAGGAACTGCACGAGCGACGAGTTTACCTGCGCTGATTACCGCTGCATACTGGTAAATAAAAACTCCTTTATATAAGTAATAGCTCAGAAGTACCACACAAAGTAATGGATTGAATAAATAAATAGGTACATATCAGGGGACAATCTCACACCAATTTACCTAGTACTATGGGTACTAGACAACGTGAAATATACTCATGTAGAGAAATATACACTTACCTCTAAATACATAGCAAACATCCAAGATTCAGGAAGAAATACTCGCGCTCATCACACAAATATTTGATGTTACTGGGAATCAAACCCGGAGATCGCTTGCTTCGTAGGCTACACGATGTTTCCTCCCATACTTTCGGCACAATAGGCAGGTTACACTACCGCTGCCAACAAGTCAATCACCTTTTTCTTATGAATAGAGAAAATAATTTACATAATTTGTATAGAAAACCTGGCTCTGCGATGGTGTTCGTGACTGCACGAACGGTGAAGACGAAATGAACTGCAAGGTATTCTGCGAGCAAGACCAGTACATGTGCAAATCCCAGGAGAATCTTCTGACCAACGCCTTCAGGAACTGTGTTAACCGGAAACACGTGTGCGACGGAATGAAGGACTGCCCTAAAGGCGATGACGAGGAGAAATGTCCCGTAAAGAGGGAGTGCGGTCCTCATGATAAATGTGAAAAACAGTGTATTACAACTTATGACAACTTGCCTGCTTGCACTTGTCCTCTCGGGTTCTTGTTGGCTGATGATGGCTTAAGGTAATGATTCTAAAATCATTCTTTCTCATTCTTTTGCTAGAAAAATCGCAGGAAAAGTCTGAGAATACCAATAAGAATCTCTGGTATTTAAAATTATATATTATTTCCTTAGTTGCCGCGACATCGACGAGTGCATGTATGAGCAAGATCCAGTCTGCTCTCAGACTTGTTCCAACACCGTGGGCAGCTTCCGTTGCGGATGCATGACAGGCTACGTACTTAGACCAGACAGCAGATCTTGCAAACCTACTGGGGAATCACCTACACTGCTGTTTTCTAATCGCATTGGGATACGACAGGTGAATATAACCGGTTAATTAAGTGTATTTAATACACATCTTGATTAAACGCATAGAGTGCATTAGTAGTTAGGATCATAATTCATAATATTCTACAATATGTATTCTTGCTCGATTCTCAGGTCTGGCTTACGGGAGACAATTACATGTCCGTTGTTAAAGGACTCCATAACGCAGTTGCATTGGATTACCATTACGAAAAGAAACTTGTTTTCTGGGCAGAAAACAATTTGAGGGTGATACGAGTTGCGCAAATGAATAACAACAATATATCAGGTAAATTTCTTTATGGTAACAATCGTATTTTCACCATAAAACCATCCTTTCAATAAAATACATGCTAACATTTAAATTACAGATGTGATAAGGTGGGGTCTGGAAACACCGGGTGGCGTAGCCGTCGATTGGATTCACAATCTAATATTTTGGACGGATTCTGGAACAAGACGCGTTGAAGTGGCGACCTTAGACGGTGTACAGAGATCGGTCATAGCAGCTAGTGATTTGGATAAACCGAGGGCTATAGCCGTACACCCGGGAGATGCGTTGGTGTTTTGGACTGATTGGGGTAAGTTGCAACAAGTCATGTTAATGACCATTGCTTTCAGTATATAAATATTATTTAAATGAACCAACCTGTATATATAAGTATATCATTTATTTCTAACGTTCATCCCAACTCAGGTCCAAACCCAAAAATCGAACGATCAGACATGGACGGTAACCGGCGTAAGAGTGTCATAGTGAATCAGATATTCTGGCCCAACGGACTGACTATCGATTACATGGAGTCCAAAATTTACTGGGCGGATGCCAAGCATCACGTGATTGAGCAAGCATCATTGGACGGAAGAAATAGAAGAAGGGTATGCGTCTTATAAACTATAAATCTACTTACAAATTTAAAGACTGGTGGCCTTATATTTTTGGATGCCAATACAGTAAATTAAAACAGTTATTTTCCACAGATTACCAACAAAGGCTTACCGCATCCGTATGCGATGACTATCTTTGAAGAAGCTGTCTACTGGACTGATTGGCACACTAAAAGCATATCAACGGTGAATAAGAATACAGGAATGGGAATACAAACTGTACACGCTGGTTTAAACGTTCCAATGGATATTCAAAGGTAAATTATAAACTAACATTTAGCTTGGAGAACTTATGCAGTGACATGTGATTTATGTAACTACGTATATTTTTTGTAGTTACCACCCCCTGCGACAGCTAACAACATACAAAAACCGATGCGGCGCCAACAACGGGGGCTGCTCTCACCTTTGCCTGCCTAATAGCAATGACTACACGTGCCGGTGCCCTGTTGGATTCAATTTGAACTCAAACGGGTAAAATATTCTTACTTTTTCTCCAAGCCTACATAATAATAACCGTCTTGAAAAGGTAGGCTGCATTATCTTCTTTACCTGTTTGCAGTCGAACTTGCGAAGAAACTCCAGAAAAATTACTGCTGTACGCCCGACGGAAAGATATAAGACTAAAGCAACTGTACCCACGCAACCAAATGGATTCCTTAGATATGGTAAAATATTTTATTTTAGATGTTCTCATTGCTTTTTATGAATAAAACTTCATATCGTATGGTTTTTAGGCCACTTTTATTTAGGCAGCTTTGCACTTTATTGTTTTACTAATTAAATACTTAAATTGTTGGATTCGAATCAGGTGATTCCTGTTGATAACATCAAATCAGCTGTGGCTTTGGACTGGGATCACAACACAAACTCAATTTTCTGGACGGACGTGGAGAAAGACACTATCAATCGAGCTTATTTGAATGGATCGCATCAAACTGTTATCGTGGGGTCAAATCTCAGTAAGAATCATTGTACTTGATTGTGATCAAAAATTTATATAAAAAAATGTTTATGAATTATACTACTGAAAGTTGTCTATTTCAGTATCACCAGCTGGATTAGCATACGATTGGTTAACCGACAAATTGTACTGGACCGATGCCGGCACCAACCGAATAGAAGTCGCTAACGCGAATGGAACAATGAGAACTCTTTTAGCTTGGGACAACATAGACAAACCTCGAGACATCGTCGTAGATCCTAGAGGTAAGGCTAGTGACATCTAAATATGTAGAACATGGTTTTTGGTCACCAACTCAAAAACGAGTAGTAATAGAATCATAACAGTTGTTAGGGTTGTGTAGTCAAACAAAAAGGGTTACTAAACCCTTATAGTTTCGCCATGTCCGTCCGTCCGCAGCTGTAAAACAGAGAATTTTAGAAAGCCGTTATTTGGCATGAATGTACTCGTACATATTAGTCACGCCGACAAAGTAAAAATGTGGTTTATGGACATAGTTTATTTTATTTGTGTTTGTAGTAACGGCGACGGAGCCCTACACTGAGCATGACCCGGCATGCTCTTCCTCGGTTTTTAACTATACCCATCTTCTGACTAATCTAGCTTAAACCTTTGCAGCTGGAGTTATGTACTGGTCGGATTGGGGTGCTACTCCATGCATAGAACGAGCGGACATGAACGGTGGTAGGCGAAAGCGCATCATCTTCGGCGAGATGACCTGGCCCAACGGGCTCGCCTTGGATCTCGCACACGGGCGCATCTATTGGACAGACGGCGGCAACCGCACTATCGAGTACGCTAACCTAGACGGAACTGGGAGAACTATCCTTATAGGTAAGTAAAAACTTTTACTATTTAAACTATCGTGTAACATACTACCTATTATGGGTGTTTATCATTTTATCGAAATTCCTGTCATCGAATTTCATATCGACGAAAACTATTCCACGAATATAATTACGTTTTATTTTCTATACACATAATTTTAAATTCATCGATTTTCAAATAGTCGAACAACTTTTCATCATAAATTGTTTCGAATATGTCTCAAATCATCGCAGTAACGATTCATCGAATTTACCTTTTATCGAAACAGAATTCAATAATGGTACCATTCATATTTTATAACTACCTCGAACAACGTTTCATCGTAGTAACGTTTCATCGGACTCCGTGAGCGTGTCGGGCTTCAAGGTCATAAAAAAAAAACCCTAACCTACCTCGGACTCCGTGAGCGTATCGAGCTTCCAGGACATTAAAAAAAATAACCCTAACCTACCTCGGACTACGTGAGCGCGTTGTGATTACAATGTATAGTAACACTGAGGAAATGATTTTCTGTGTAATATGAAATTTGGGAACTGAAACTTACGTTAAATCGAAATTATAGCAAACGTGATTCGATGAACAACTATTATAACAAAATAGTGAAGAACACTTTAATAAAATAGTGAAGTAAAATTCGATGATTCGATTCCGGTGTAACAGGTAATTCGAAGAAATGTAACAGCGATCAACTGAAGTTCGATGAATGATTCCTAAGTCATAACGACATTCTGCGAATAGTGTTCTGGGAACAGATATACGATGAATCGATTTTCTGTAAAGTGGTAGATTACCACCTATTATACTCCATCTGTTTAGGTACTTAAATAAATGTAAACAAACCAAACGACGTCGCTCTGTTAAACAGCCAATCAAAACTGTTTGGTCGAGCTTTGACATATCAGTGTTCTGCTTCTATTGGCTGACCAACTATGTCACGTGTTTTTTTGTTTACATTTAGTTGTTCTTAAACAAATGGAGTATAGTACCTAACTACCCATCGAGAATATCGTCCAAGTATAGTAGAAAAATAACCATTAGTTTATAACTAAGCAATCTTCTCTTTCTTGGTTCTCAAAACGCATTTTATACAGGACAACATCTTCCCCATCCTTTCGGTCTGGACTTGTACGGCGAGGAAGTATTTTGGACTGATTGGGACACGCAATCGATTCAGGCAGCTAATAAACATACTGGTAAAAATAGAAGAACACTTGGAGCTGGCGTGGCTGGATTGATGGACGTCAGGGTCTTCCATAAGGAAAGGATAATGGAAACTAGCGAGTAAGTATTTATTTTTTGAAGAACATTGCAAAATCTATATCCATACTTATTCCGAAAATATTGAAATTCAATATATTTTATCATGGGTATTTAGGTTCACTAATGTTATACAAAATCATGATTTGACAAACTTTCAATTCGCAAAGACGTACTTCCCGCCACATATTTTTTCATTTTTTTTGTGGTCATTAATCTAGCCTAACCTAACTTATTTAATAAGCCCATGTAACCTATGTAAGATGTAATGGTTTAAGCACAATTCGGCCATTCTCAGAATAGAGGATTTTTGCATGTCCGGCCCAATATTTATCCCTAAACGTGGTCCGAAATAACTGCATATATTTTTCTTATATAGATTATGGTTTTATCCAAAGGTATTAGAAATATATTAGCTCTGTTATTTAATTATCATACTTATTTTATTTTTCAAAACCCTATTCTCCAATTACCGTAGGCTGTCCGCACGCTACCTTGGTCTTCAAAATTGCTTCTAATTTTAATTAGGAACGGTTTCTATGTGTGCCATTTTAAATCCTGGTAGGCTAAATACCGCCCGTATAATCAGATTTTTTTATAATTCACTAGGACCATTCCTTAATTTTTTTTAATTAAAAAACTGTCTGTCCGGCCCGAACAAATAATTTCCATAGCCATTGCTTTCGAAGCTCATCCCCAAGTAACAATATATTTTTTCATTAAAATTGCATGAGTCGCGAGCTGAGGGATGTGCCTTGGTACTCAAACTATGTAAACGCATCAGGTTTGTCGTATTTTGCCACAGTGCAAGAAAGTGTCTAAGTACCGTAACTTTGGTTTATAAATTTTCTAATTCCCGTACCCCGTGTTTTAAATATGGTCTTAAAGGGAAATTCGCTGTCAATTATTACAACAAAAGAACTCTAAAGCCTCTGTTTACAACAATTTTGCAGTATTTTTACAACTTTAGGAAAATGTTAACTATTCTAAGTACCGTAGTGCTAATTACCGTAGATTTACTAATCACCGTAGTATGAAAATATTGAAGGACTTTCAAAAATACAATCAATGTTGAAAAATATTGTGCGTAAAAAACACGATATGGTACATAAACCAGATTTTCATAACCAATTTATTTTATATTATATTCTATTTAATCAATTTATATTACAATAAAATCAAGAATAAAACTGGCCCATCAAATTAAGACACTTGCGGCTTGTATGCCATTTCGACATATTGATTATTTAGCTTCCTGTTGTTCATATTCTTAGGTTATTAAGTCAACGAAAGTTTGTAAAATGATACAGTTTGTCAAATGATGATTTGGTAAAAAGTCAGGATTGTTATTTTACGATTGCAGACTTCATTGTTTGATATTTGATAGAACTATCAGCAATATTAAACAAAAAAGTCAGATCACAGCGTATGGAAGATCCTTACGTAAGGTGAAGCAATTAAACTACGTTTTTCAAACGACATAATTAGCTCTAACATAACGAAGCTTTAAAAAAATAAAAATACAGACAATTTAATGTTCATAAAGAAACAAAAAAATCCTTTTTTAAAGCCAACATGTGATAAAAGAATTCGTTTTTTCAGGTGCTCTGATAGAAATGGTGGTTGTTCTCACCTGTGTTTGCTAAAACATAAGGGACATTCTTGCGCTTGCCCGATAGGAATAAAATTGAGCGTAAGTAAAATTTAATCCGTAAATCGTATTTAGTAGAGAGCATAAGAGGAAGATATGTCCAGCAGTGAAAACGTATTTTTTATCTTTTGCAGCAAGACCGTTATAATTGCACTAACGGTCCAATTAACTACCTAATCTTCGCCCATCGTATCGACATCCGTGTGGTCTCCTTAGACGTTCCCTATCTCATCGATGTGGTGTTGCCTTTGCCACCGCTTAAAAACGCTTTAGGTGTTGATGTTGACCTAAAAACAGGTAAGGACACGAGAAAAACATTCGTTTCATTCATGACATTTGTACCTAACAAATGAATATCATCATGATTCATAACATCAGTGATGTCACGTCACATTAGATTTGTATCAATAATATAATGATCATAACTAAAACAGGCCTCATATACTGGAGTGACACCGGTGAAGGGAAGATTCAACGCTCTAATAAAAATGGTGAAAATGTGGAAACTATAATTGGCAAAGGTCTGCACTCTGCAGATGGTATAGTGATTGACTCCAGTGGACGTAAGGTATGTGTTAAAGTAAATACAAATCGAGTGAGAAACAAAAATTATGTCAATTCCCTTAGTCATAAATAAATAAATAAATATCAGGGGACAATGTTACACAAATTGACCTGGTCCTAAACTAAGCTCTCTCTTTACATGAATTATTCACACTTAACAGATTTACTGGACCGATGGAGGACGTAACAGCATAGAAGTAGCTGAATTGGACGGCACCAACCGTAAAGTTCTTGTATGGACTGGACTTGGTAAATAAAATTCAGCATATTATTCGATATAGGTACTGCAAAAGATCAACATGACAACAATATCTACTGTGTTCACAGATTCCCCACGAGCCATAGCACTTCATTACGAACTTGGCTACTTGTTTTGGTCAGACTGGGGAACAACGGCTAAAATCGAAAGGGCTGACATGGATGGCAAAAACAGGTTAGCACAAAACTAAAAAAACCTATTCTAAACCATTCATGATACCGATAATAATGATACCATATTTTATTTCAGACGGATTATTGTCGATAACAATATCATATGGCCTAACGGTTTGGCCATCGATCGCATGGAAGGTCGCCTTTACTGGAACGACGCTAAACTCCTCACCATCGCGACTTCGGACTTTAACGGGAACGACCGTCGCCCAATTCTGAGCGAGGTTCCATATCCTTACGGCATCGTGATCGTCGACCAACATGTCTACTGGACCGATTGGAAGACCAAAGCGTTGCATCGAGCTGATAAAACTAACGGGAATAATCCAATTGTTATAAGAGAGAATTTAGATGGGCTTATGGATATAAGAGCAGTTCAGGTACCTTTAAGCATTTACATTGTTGTTGTGTAGCAATCAATAAATATTTTCTAACAGATAAAAATATTACCTACTATACATTTGATTTCAGGGCAAACGTACATATCACAATCCCTGCAGCTCTAACAACGGTGGTTGTTCTCACCTCTGCCTACGATCACCTCAAGGCTACTCCTGCGCTTGCCCAACTGGTATTTTGTTCGAGAACCAAACGGAAACTAACCCTAAGAAATGCAAAAATCACCCGGATAACTTCCTCGTGTTCGCCACAAGAGGAAGCGTGGCCCTTATATCACTGGACACTCCAGAGCAGTGGGATGTCACTTTGCCAGTGGCAGATGTTAAGAACTCGATTGCAGTCGATTATCATTGGGATAGGAGGCTCATCTTCTTCACTGATGTTAACAACGATGTCATCAGGTAAGTTTTGGCTTTTAAGTAAGATATTTTAAAACCGACATATCAAATTAAGATTACAGACTGACTTTTTTGTCCTAGATCTATCAATATGTTGAACATGTCTGAAACTAAAGTTATAGTGAAGGGTAGGCTGGATACTCCCAATGGTTTAGGAGTGGATTGGATTGCAGAAAATATATACTGGACTGACAACGACTATAAGGTACGCATATTAAAAAATACTCAATTTAGATGGTTATCATGTTCAATAACTAACAGTAGTCGGTTTGCAGGTGATTGAAGTGGCGCGATTGGATGGTTCCTGTCGAAAAACTTTAATCAGTGGGCTCACAGAGCCTAGGGCTTTAGCTCTATTCCCTGCTAAAGGGTAAGTTAAACCCAGTTTAATTGATTGAAAATTTTACAGCAACAGTGGATGCTAATATTTTTTGCCGCTTGCAGATACATATATTGGAGTGACTGGGGTGAACATCCTAGCATTGCGCGAGCCTATTTAGACGGAACCCACCGACAGGACATCATTAAACAGGATTTAGGCTTCCCCAATGGTATCACAATAGATTTCAATGACAGACGTTTGTATTGGACTGATGCTTTGAAAGATAGAATTGACACTTCAGATTTGCACGGAAATCATAGGGTACAGCTTATTCCTGAAGCTAAGAATCCTTTTGGGATGACACAGGTAAGAAAAAAGTTTGTAAGTTTGTTGATACAGGGTGTCCCAGAACTTGATGTAAATATTCGGCAAAGAAAACGTGATTCATACTGGTCCAGTATATGTTTTTAACTGTACAATTTGTTAATTCGTTTAGGAGTTATTAAGGTTTCAATGATACTGGCAAAGAACACTATCTTGTGGTACGGTAACCCATCATTTCATCGAATTTCACTTCGTCGATTGTATCATTTCATCGAATTTAATTTCGTCGAACGCTGTTTTCTCTGGAAACCATGATGTGTTTAGGATATCTTAAACATTAATTACGTAGGTTAGATTAGGCAAGACTAAACTTGTGATTACCAAGAAAAAATTCCAATAATTATTATTATATGAGTCGCTTAACTTCAAACCCGGATAAGTCCATGCAAAGGACAACGGAATTTGCGCCTGTTTTCAAACACATTAAGTCGCAAATTCGTATACCAAATTTCAAGGACATAATTCGATTTTGAAGTTAAGCGACTCATATATTCGCATGCGCATAATCTCATAGGTAACCCAATACATGACTTGCTTTATATATTTCAGTTTAAAGACTACATTTACTGGACAGACTGGTACAAGAAATCCGTCATGAGGGCCGATAAGAAAACGGGGAAGAATATAACGGCTGTGCGCACTGACTTGGAGATGGCCATGGAGATTAAAGCGGTTTCTGCGGACAAGCAGCACGGATGGAACCCTTGCAAGGAGGACAACGGGGGCTGCTCGCACCTCTGCTTGTTCAGGGGACACGAGTATGTCTGCGCTTGCCCTGATGAAGCGGATTCGAAACCATGCACACCAGGTACATTCCTAAATACTAGCATTCATCTAAGAGAATTGCGTTATAGAGGAGCAGGACCTCCTGATATAAGTACTGATATATTGGAATATACATGTTTCTCTTTTAAGTTTTAAATTATTTTGCTGTCCCTTCTTGTCTCGCGAGCGGCTTTGTTTTGATTAAAGTCCCAAATCCTACTCCCAATTTGTGCCCTTTATAGTAGGATACCAGTAGCTAATTGTGTTATTTTGATTATAGTTGTGTTCGATTGTTCAATTAAAGAATTTGCTTACAAAGTCCCCTTTTCTAAAATCAAGAATAGTGTAGCAGCACTTGGTAGCCAGCCATTGTCCATGATCAATCCTTTGAGTGCTTTTTTATTTTCTCTAGATGTATTGTCAATTTTACCAATATTCAATTTTATTTAAAGGCATTGTTTTGCTTCCCCTGTTAGTACATTTAATCTTACAAAACTAACGATCCTGTCGTCGAAAACCACATACAATCGATTTATTCAACTTTGTTTTGATTTGCTTGAGTTTCGTAGACATTTACACCAAACCATGTATTTTTTTCAGTTACAAGGCAAAGTATAGATGTAGTGATGCCATCCCGCTACCCGTCGTACTACAGATTCGACGATGATATGCCCAACGGCCGGCTGCCCGTGCCAACTGAAGCCCCAAGCTCCGGCTCTTACTTGATAAGAGCCCTGCTTGCAGTCCTGATATTTTTCATCGTGGTCCTCGTGTTCGTTGCGTTTATGTGCAGTAAGTACCTATATATTATTACCATATTACCAAAACGCGTAAATGTAACTTTGTATTCTCTCTTTATATCTGATCATAAGAGACAGCGTCTTTTCGTCATGGGTACACAAAATGAAATATCATAAATGTAAAAAAATATGTGAGGTTTGCTGATAAAAAATGTTACCCCGAAAAAATTATAACTCCCGAAGGGATAACTATAAACGTATTATTCACGGAGGAAGACTAGCTA
This sequence comes from Acleris cristana, assembly GCA_948252455.1. Classification (NCBI taxonomy): domain Eukaryota; kingdom Metazoa; phylum Arthropoda; class Insecta; order Lepidoptera; family Tortricidae; genus Acleris; species Acleris cristana. The sequence continues at coordinate 7,760,191 of OX411778.1, forward strand.
ATAGAATATAAAGGAATAATGAAACTTGCATTTTTTAGTAACCTACAAACGCCGTATTACTGGTGATGCTTCCAAGGAGAACTTTCGAGAAGCAGGCGGGCATATTTCCTTCCACAACCCGAATTATAGCTGCGCTTCGGGCGTCGGCCCCGAGACCGCCGAGCGGAGGCCCAACCGCTTCCAGGGCATCTTCAAATATGACAAGAGTCAGGTGAGCTGCATTCACATTAGTGTATTGGCTATTCATGATGTCGACTGTACCGTTATTTATTAGTTAACTTCATTATTATATAATCACATTACTTCACTCTGAATTATAATTGTGAATAGTGGCTAAAACCAATAGCAATAGACATGTTAATTCCTATACCATCACAGTATTAACTATCCTTGCAAAGAAAACGGGCATTTTTGATTTCGTCAAGTAGGTAGTTTTAATATACTGTAAGAACATGAGATTTAATGCTGCAAAATTAAGAAAGTATTATTTAGGAAGAAACTTTTTTTTTTTAAATCATATTATAACTTAGTTTTGTACCTTACAATCTCATTTTCATACACACTCGAAATAAGTATCGTCTCAAAGATTGAGTTACCGTTCGTCAGGAGCGCGTCACGAACGTGTACATCCCGGAGGGTACGAGCCTGCTGCCGCCGGCGCCGCCGCCGCCGCCGCTGCGCCGCCCGCAGCGCCCCGCCACCCACGACGACTTCGAGCCGGTCACGCTCCACTCCTTCACCTGAACACACCATTCAGAAGACCGTAGTGCTGTTAGCACCTTGTGCAGAGTCCCTCATCGCTACCACCATTTTTACCTTTACCCTCCCGCCAAACGGCAGCGTTCTCAGGATTGCAGTATTACGATTGTCCCACTTACCACCTGGTGGCCTGTGTGCTCGTTTGCCTTATGTATGCTATAAAAAAGAGAAACATGCTGAGCACGAGCGGAAGTTAGCGGAGGTGAATTACGAAGTCGCATTTCCAGACGCGACTTTAAACAACGGATAACAATCATATTATTTAGTATAATAAACCGCTCGTACCCTAATGCCCAGCCCTCAGCATTGTTATTATTAAAAGGAGGTAATAGTAAATTGGAAGCTGTATGAGGTACCTACTTTTCGTATTTAGCTGGAGAGAGTTGAGTGTGATAATACTAACGACGATATATTAGGACGAGCTTGCCGGGCATACCTAGTCAATGAATAACGCACATTTAAAAGCTCGAACCACAGATTATGATATTGTAAGGCCAAAACTCACTCCATCAAATATGGTCAACTATATTCATCAGTTTTGGTTATCTTCTGACGATTAACAGTACCTTACCCAACTATCCAATAGGGATGTACCGTTCTTGACATCTTTAGGCACAGATACCGATACCGGTTTTAAATCGGGATGAGTACTATACCTATTCCTTATTATTCTCTATAGGCGCGCGTAAATGTCGACGCAATAAACTACGTAAGAGGTATGTTTTGCCAGATTTTGTAAAAAAAGGATTGCTGAACTATACTTATAGTAGGTAATAATGGTTGTAATTTCTAACGTACCTACGTACAATTGTGCCAAAACTTGAACTGAAAAGTAATAAATAATTTATCAGTATTAAGAGACGCACGACTCGCTTCCCACACAAACGTACTTTTATTTAATTTTTAGTGCCTAAGTAGTCGGATTAATAATTCACCAATTTGAAAATAACAGATCTATACTCGAAATTAGTTTTAGGAAAGGCAATTTCAAGTTCTTATACTATAATTTAAAACGCGGTAATTTATTTCTGATATTTTTTGAGTCTGAATAAAATTTCGGATATAAACATTTGCTATTCCAATAACTGCACACTTTTACTTTATTTGGGTAAGTAAACCTACGCTGATTAAAAAATTAAATAAAACTACGTTTGATGTGAGCGTTCTCGTGACTCTTGCGAGGCTGTGAAGGATGTATTTCGGAGATACCTATGTTATCTCAGCTTTAAACTTTTATTATCAGAATAGCATGACAAAATAAGCTGTAAAAACTTACCTATAGCAGGCAAAAAAGTCGAGCCAGTGGTGACAGCTGGAACTACAATATTTTCAAATCGCAACCCCAACAGGTTAACGTAAACCTTGGATCGTGTTGCTAATTTCATTCCGAACAGCGCCCTCATGTTATGGCTCGGCTTTTCTAGGAGGCTATACAAGTTTATCATATAATAAACAAGTCTATGGTGTTACCATGTAATACCACGTATTACTACGAACTTTGTTTGCCTCTCAATACAAGAAAAAATAAAGTCAATTTCAGCTAATGAAAAAACTTAATGCAGAAAGCAAGTTAGTTATAAATAGATTATTTATTTAATTATGTCTTGTATATAAAATGTCGAATAGGTTAAATTTGAGGTCTTATACCTAAGTACGCGTAGAAATAGTGTAGTAACACTACAAATAATTGGGAATGTACCTACAGTCAGACCGCATTATTAATAGTACTCTGCTCTCTATGGCTTTGACAATCTCTCGGGCAGTCTATTTGTTATGCCAGAGAGAGTGTGAAAGCTATACACAGCCGAGTAATATTAAAAGCTACTCTGGTTTTACTGTACTTAATCATTTCCGAATATTTAAAGTTATTCCTTCAGTAAATAAATGGGTGTAAGTAAAATTTTATTGCGTCTAAGTAATGAAATGATATTTACTTTGTAGAATATACCTATTAAGTATGTGTTTATTGTTATTATTTACAAAAACTCAAAGATAAATTGTTAGATTTTAACTTAGAAGCCAAAGGCGTAATATGTACAGAAAAAAACAATACTATTATCGATATATCTAATTAAGTAGGAAAGGTAGTAAGTAACACAAATGTTATTTTATGAAGGTTATTTAAAAAAAGATACATAATATTCGTATTTCAATTTTTTTCAATGTCACTACACGAATATCTTTCTAAAAGAATAATAATATAAATAATATAATTTAATATACGGTAATTAAATATATGAGAATCGTTTAAGTTAAAAAAAGACTAAGGTAATTAAAATATAAAATTAGCAACACTAAAATGGCGATCAAGTTTTGTAAAAAGATCACGGCGTGACAAACCGGTAGGGTAAAATATTTAAAAATATTTTATACGGGAAAGGATTAGATATGTATGTGTATGTATTATTTTTGTACGAATCCACTAGGCTGTATAACGCATAACGCATCATATTTACAAAAAGATAAAACCATGCTTTACATGTAAAACCGAGTAACATGAAGCAAAAAGTACTTATCATCATGTTTAACAAATAAATTATCATGAAACTAACAATGATTAATTTGTTGTTGGTAAAAATATAATTACAGGTGTTTTTCAATTTCATATTCGTAATTTCCACATTGAATACTAACGAGATTGTTTCCAGATTTAGAAAATTAAAGTAGTAAGTATGTTAAACGGACTTGTTCCCTCGCTGGCTCACGGGGAGGACATGATAGTCGTTATAATTTAAAAAACAATATTAGGTAGGGTGTAAGAGTATCTGGGATGAGATGAGACTCGCCTCCTACAAAGCGATCAACTCGAGTCGCGGACTCTGCATTCGCTATAGGAGATGAAAAATGTTTCAAAACATAAATACTCCAATCAAATTGATTACAAGTGCTTTAAACAGCACAAACAGCTAAGAATGAAATTGTTATATGAATATATTTCTTTATTCTTGGATTACTCTAAGTATCTGGGGTAAAGGGGCTTAGGTTATTCACCAAGTTAATATGGTGACAATAATTCATCATTGTACATAGCTAGTTTTAATTATGACAGTTTTTGTCGACATGCCGATGAGTCGATGTAAATAACAGTTGATACCGACCTCTGTTATGTCGATCCGGATTGATTGTCCCGCCGTCGCAGACCAGGCCCCTCCTGCTCGATGGCACGTTTTGGTACGTGTAACGTTGCAAAATGGAATCTCATATCAGATTATTCGTTTGTTAGGTCCTTTGTATACTTTATAAATAATAAATACTCATAAATTTACGTGTGTAACGTTGTACAGATGGTTATCAATGATGTTGACAAAACTGAACATTCAGTCAATTTAATTGAATCTTTTTGAAGAATAACCGGTTTCCATTAAATAGTATATTGTTACAGATACAGTGGTAGTCGCATAACCAGGAACACTTACGTTTTTCCCATATAATTGCCTACCAATGACTTATCGAGTTGGACCACCAATCAAAAATTGAAATGGAAAGTGCTGACTCGTCTAAGGTGGAGTCTTGTAATTGCAACTATCTGGTTATTGCAACTGACTTAAATAATTCCCTATAGTATCTCTGTTTTGAACAACGTCAGGCGAGATGTTGTTCTTCTACATATACTAAGAAATACAATATCTCGCCTGTCGTTGTTCAAAACACTGATCCTAGAGGAAGTTATTTAAGTCAGTTGCAATAACCAGATAGTTGCAATTAAAAGACTCCACCTTATACAAAGTATTTCAACTTCGAATGAACGCTTTTTTAAAAATCCTTACTCAATTAAAGGTACGTTTTTAATACTTGTACGTAACAATGAAATTTTTCAAGAACTTTTTAATTGGTTGTCAAAACAGATAAATCCTATTTGTATGCAATTGTATGGAAAAAACGCAAGTGTACCTAATTACGTGACCAACCACTGTATATTTCAAGTATACTGGTGCTCCCACACCGCGATTTCAAGCCGTTATAAGTGCGCTACTAGTGCTCAACTTCTTTTTAAATTTGGTTATTATCATTGAATACTCGTATGTAAATATCACGGTAGTATATAAAAAACAACCAAATATTCTTATCTAATAAATAAAATCAATTTACTGTACATTAATTGAGCCAAGTCTTCTTATTTAAATGGGAATGCTACGATTCGTTGAAGATGGAAACTTGTATGTTAATTTTATTAAATACAATCGTATGTTTGCTAACAATCAATAACGCATACGTCTTTCATTGGTCAATATCAAAGACTTCTATGTATATATTAGACCGGCAATGCAGAGTAAAATTCGTGCCACCGCTGTCGCTACGCGCATGACGGCTAAAGTGGCAGCTGGCGCGTTTAAAAGCCGGTGCACCCGCTGCGCTCGCTCTATCATATTAGTAGTAAGAGGGACTGAAATGCTAATAATTTGTTTCTAAATTGATGCGGTTGGCAAAATAATAACAATGTCTTAGTGACATACGAGTAAGGTTCAAAATTCGAACTATTATAATTACACTCATTAAGGCATTTTACGAAGTAATTCCGTAATGAGCTGAACTGTCCAATAATATATCTAAGATGGCACTTGCGAATATTTTGTACTATTTCGTAAGAATAATAAAATTAATTAGTTACTTGACTAAAACTTAAAATTTTGTCAGCAAAGTGCGCGCGTAAATAATGATTTCATTACATTGTTTAATGAAATCAAAATAAATGGTAATTCGTCAACAAAAACGTTCGCGATTTTTATTAACAGAAGACTGGCTCTTTTCATTGCCCGCAGGCGACTAAACGAAGATCGGCGTATAAACCGTTACTTGGTGCGCAGTTTCTCGACTCTGAACAGCCGGTCTAGTAGTATACAGTATGTAAACTAACTAAAACCATCTCTTTAAACCAGTTGATAGCCAAGTCGAGTTAAGTGTTTTAACACATGTTTTGCTAGTACGGGTCGAATATTTTTAATTTTATCATTGTTTAAAAATTATAAACACTTACCTTTTTCAAAGTCGGTTAACCCTAAAAGTATCACCCTGTGTGTAATGTTTACGTCGTGACAGATTTATGTCATTCAAATTTCACTGGTGTCACTTTATTGTCAATTATAAGGGCGATTACCAGACTGCGTAACAATGAAAGACCGGTTCCGGTTAGTACCGGATAGTAGTAGTAGTAGTGGTGAACCTCGTCGTCCTCGTATTGACGTCAGAACGGAAAAAAGGATCTACAACCATTTTACAGAAAATCTTGGCTTCAGCACTAGAAAAGCGGGGAGTTGTATGACATGGTACGTTTGCTGAACCCCACACCTCTAGACTATTTCTTCTGGGGATGGGTGAAACAGTTAGTATTTTAAAAAAGTGTCGAGAACGGAGGAAGAAATGAGGCTGCGGATTGTACGAGCTTCGAACATAATCAAGCGACGTGCCCGGCAAAATCCAGATTTGATGCGTAGCGTTCACTTGAAACAACCATCGTCGCTTGGTTCAAATAACGGCCACATTTGGTCTAATCTACGTCGTATTTAATCGGAAGTGTGCACATAGCCTTACTTTAACTGACATTGAAAGTGTTGAACTTGGCCTTGACCTGGCAACCAGATGACAAATGTTACAATTGTAAACAAATAATACAGGATGTTATTGAATCGTGAATAACTAAAATGATATTTTTTGTATTACAATTATAAATTCTAAAAAGCGTTAGAATTTCAATAATTTATATACGAAGACCTTATTTATCGCCTAGACATGCTCGGATTCAAACAAATGGTTTTAGTAAGTTTACATACTGTATTATGGGTCTTTGGTCAAAACCTATAAAATTTCACAGGGTGTTTAAATCTAAGGTAGAATTAGGGAGGCAATTAAAGGAATCCAAACGATTAATGAAGTGAAAAGTCAAAACTGAAATACACGGGTACAATGTAAGCACCCATGGTAACCCTAATAAATATATACAATGCAAACAAGTTCTTTGTTAATTTCAAAAGTTACTTTGCCATTTTTTTGTACCTATAATATAATATCAAACCTTAAACAACGATAAAGCAAAAAAATAATTCAAATCATAGACATTAAAGAACACTAAAATATGTTTTCAATTTTCATATTGATGTTTTAATCCATCCAATAGTCATAATACCTATAGTATGAATACGAGGGTAAAAGGCCTTACACCAAATATTTAACCTGTACCTTATAATTTACGTTTATACCTCTACAACCTGTAATTGAAATGTTTCTTATGGCATACAGGTAAGTGCATGACCTGCTTCGCTCTATTGGAAAATATTAAATCACCGAGGTGACAAGTTGTTCTATTTACTTTGAAATTCAAACGTGTAAATAAAATGTTGATGACAAAGTCATGGTTATACTTATTTGTTCCACTGGAGAGTAACCATATAGCAAAGAATTATACTTGAACTTGTATAAGTTTAAGTACTTATAACAGTTTATAACTGTGTTATATGTATTTCTAATAACGTGATCCTTATTATTGGAAGGCATTGCTCCGAAAGTAATTTTACTAGTGGTCAAGTTAACTTACAAACACATCATTCAAAATATTTAAGTATGACTCTTGTTGTTCACTGTTTTCTCACGCAGTCGTTTGATTTGGTGGTGAGAGAAATGAAAGGCCTTTTTATAATATATTTTTAAATTCTGGTATTCTTTGGTTACTCCGATTGTTTTTATATGTAGCTGTTAAGGGAGAGAACGTTAAATATCGTAGGGTAATAATAAAAACTCATTAATTACATAGTTTTTATCAAGTGGATTATAGACGACTGAAATTGTACTTATTGAGTTTTTAATGACACCTGACGATATAAGAATGCTGTGATACCAATGATTTGGGATAGATTGGAGTACTAGAGTTGGCAGTTACTTTATGAATAAATATTTAATATTTGAATAAGCCATTTTCAGAGATATTAAATTATTCATTACAGCATTCTAGTCGTGCATAAAGCATAATGAGCGCACAAAGGATAATTTTAGCCAAGCTACCCTGTGTGTGGTCACATAATGATGACTTCTTCAACTTGAAGGTCACTTTACATTGTTGTAATGTAAATCTAAGAAACGATCAGAACAGCTTGGATGGCCAGCCTCCTGCGTTATCAAGCTGTTCTACAATTTATAAAGATACTAAAATAAAATAGAATTCATTTGATTCATTTGTGTTTTATTTTTAACCTCTTAAGACGTACCAACACATAAATATATAATATAATAAATTGTATTGCGAGTTACTGCAAGTAATTATTGACAAATCATTGTTCAATTAATTGTTAACGATACAGTTTACACTTAATTCGAGACATTAAAGACTCCGGTAAAATGTTGCATGGGTCTAGTTAAGATACATAACGCTAAGTTAGCTATTTTCGAAAATCGACAAATTTTATACGATTGACGTAAGCTGATGACAGATCGCGTTGACTCCTTATTAATTTGGGCTATTCCCAGTTGTCCACACCCCTTTGTCCAAAGTGGACAACTGGGAAAAAAATCCCAGCGGTACACACCCACGAAATTAGGTGGACAATTGTGGACAACACACTGTGGACAACTGGGATTTTTTTCCCAGCTGTTCGCACTGGTTCATTTGACTCAACTGTGTGTTAGTTTAATATCTACTTAAGTATATTAATAAAAACTAACACAGTTGAGTCAAATTAAAGAGTCCATACTGTAGACAACTGAGTTTTTTTTTCCCAGTTGGACAAAGGGGTATGAACAACTGGGAATAGCCCATGAATTTGAATTCGATTGAAAACAGAAACGTTAGCAGCGTTTGCATCTTACCTAGGGCTACAGTAATGATTTCTTACAATACGCCAACAAAAGTAAACGTTGACACATAGGTTTATTACTCTTGAAATAAAATACGAGACCAAATAAGACGTCGTATTATACAGTGCAATAGTACCTACATAAAACAACCTGCGGGTATTTTCTACTTTACTCACTCGCACTCATACGCTATGCTAGTCTAGCCTGGTAAAGACCTTTTGCCATGAACTTAGTCTAAAAGGTCATAAACTTTTTTTAATTATCAGGGTAGACAGTACCAAGAACAAGATAGTATAAAGTACATGCTAATAAATAAAAGGTTTGTTTAAATTCTGAGACAGGCGGCAATTACGCTTTTTCTTTAAAAAAACTATGAAACAAGCCGCTATATCTATCTGACTGTTAGAACGCTTAGTTCTTTTGAACTACTACACACTACAGAATAGATTTTGATGCGATTTTTCATTTCGTGATTGTTTTTCGAAATTACGTGTACGTCCTTTTTACGTATAAGATTAAGTTTTCCAGTCGCGGATAGCCTAGTCGATAGTGACCTTTCCTCGAAGCTAGCGATCTCGAGTTCGATTCCCGATATGGGTAAATATTTTTGTGATTAGAGAAGGATTAGAGCGAGCGTTCCTGACTCTTGGGTGTTTTCTATGTACTTAAGGTCCGTATTCCTTTGTATAAGTAAGTTTCGTTGTCTAGTCAGTACCAATAGTACAAGCCGTGGGCTTAGTTTGGGACGAAGTCAATTGTGTGAGGTTTTCTACTGGTATTAATTTATTATTACTATTTATAAACATTATATTTATAATCTAACCATTATCTATACTGTAAAAGACTGGTATTTTCAAACCAACCTCACTTTGATACGTTTCCATGACAAGGTAGTAAAATGTACAACTACTTCCGAGTTTGACTGTACCTATAATTTGGTTTTCAGTTTTAAAACAAACTTGGTTTTGGCTTGGTTGCATATTTGATCTCGGATTTGATTACAAGGTTCTCAGATATTAAGTATTTAGTTATTTAATACATAATGTATCCTTAATAATAATACAAATTATCCAGCTTGCGTATTTTATTAGGTTATTACAATATACATATATTTATTACTGTGACATATGAAACATATCAATGTACGAATGTAATACTTTTAAGGTAGTAAAACAATACTGAGGTCAATTTATCGTTTAATAACATTTTATAAAGTGTAATTTTTGTGCTTACGAGTATTAACACATTTTCAAAAACAGACACCGGGTTTTGTTAAACCACTCAACTTTATAACATTAAACGTCTCTAAAAGTAGCTTATTTAAAAAGTGGCATGTACAGTGGTTCGTTCAGATACAGCCTTAGATAACTTGAACGGATTTGGTTTGAATTTGAAGACCTTACCTCACTGTCTAAATACCTACATATATGTGGTGGGTCTAGCGTTTTCAGTCCACGACATCGCACCCCACTGCTTCATATTGAGGGTTCCGTACCCAAAGGGTGTCAAGTAGAACCCTATTTAAGCCTCCGCTGTGCGTCGATGCATCTGGCCATCGGTCCGTCCGTCTGTCTGTCAACGGGCTGAATCTCATGAATCGTAATAGCCAGATACTTGATTTTTTTGGGTATTTCTATTGCCGCAATAACAACTTAACATTAATAAGGAGCCCCCATACCTAAAAGAAACGTGAGTTTACCGGCGTTTTTTGCTCGACCTTAACAATCGCTGTATGTCTTGAACCACATGAAGTATTAAATTTTGTTTGTGTATACCGCTATAAAAACTATAACAACAAATAATAATAATAAAGTAAAATTAAATCAAAGGGGGCCCCCACAATTTACTCTGAATTTAGGGACTTGTATCAATGATTTCATAGCCTCTAAGTTCAAACTACTCGTTAAATTGTAGTAATCTTAACTTTTAAGTTCATGATTCCGTGGTGAAAGGTGTGATGAATTTTACCATATATTTAATGTAATTAGATACAATTTCAATAACTTAATGAGATTTTTTCGTTTGTTGTATCAAAACTAACTAAACCCATCAAAAAAAGATGTCGACATTTATAGACCGTAACAGTCCGTTTTCTTAATTAATTAGGACTTTTAATTCCAACCCCAAACCTAGGTATTGTACATACGATTTGTAGATACATAACACTAAATAATCTCGTTTCATTTTATCATGCTGTGTCAACCGAAGACGTTTGCTGTATTTTTAACAATAATTTACAATATTTCATAGCAAACTCTTGATACTAAATAGATGATAGCGTTACAATAAAAATGTTCCCAACTAACGGGTGGTCATAAATTTTTACATTTTATATAATTTTTCAATAAGTTCATTTTTTTTAGCCAAAAGTACATGTATATGCCAACTCAAAGTTTGCCAGAGTACACGCACATAAATATTTATTATGAAATAAGTTAAGTATCGTAATTTTTTGTCATTCTTACTAAGCAATTTTAAGGGCTAAATGGCACCCGTTTGAATTATTAAAAAAATATGTTTAGTCTACGCGAAGATCATTTTATACCTAGCTAGCAACTTCGGGCCGAGTCTGATTGAAGCGCTACTTAGGTAAATAATAATTTAAAATTATACATAATTTACACATACCACATTTAATAAATAATGACACAATATAATATAATAAAATTAGACGTTATATACTAAAAACTATACAATAACGTATTCATTTTACGATACCTATTAAAAACATGTCATCAATTAGGTAAAACAGATTTTATATAATACAGTTAGGTATACGTAACCCACGGAGCATTTATGTAACAACTGTTTGGTGCACCGTTTACCACAGCCAAGCTAACTAAGACGTTTAGTCACGAAGTCATCGAACATTAAGTCAATAGCAACATTTCAACACCTACGTCTACAGTTCTAAAGTGTTCAAAGACTAGAAAAATGATAGAAATAATCGGAGTACAAAAGAGATAAACGTCTAAGTAAGTAAATAGATTTGATATAAAACTCAGGTACTTGTTAAAGTTTAAGCCGTTACATTACAACTAATAAGCTATTTACAGTGCAATCTTTGGCACGTAAAACTAAGAGATATAGTGTGTGTAAGAGATAATGACTTTTACGCTACGGAATGATAAGGTTGGCGAAACTGGATAAGCCTAAGTCCTTTTTTGCTACATCTGCCTGCTGAACTGCTTCCATAGTAGCATAGTATACATAGAGCAGTAGTTCGTCTTCAAACAAAAGTGCATCGAGCGGGATGCATGTGTGCGTACGCGACCGTACGGCGCGAGCCACCATAAGCAAACTAAATCTCGCTCGGACTCTAGGTTTGGTTAGGGCCGCGCCTTTGCGTTAGATTGTGCGCGCAAAAATCGTTTGTAATGTTCCGTGTTCCGGGAGTTTTAGAAAAGTTTGAAAAAAATCCAGATACCTTTGGAGTCCGAAAGATGAGTACCTATTTGTCTCTGTCTGACTATGGCATCGTTGCTTCCAAACACGGTTTTCGACACAGTTTTTTTTTAAAGAATGTTAGTTTAATCAGGATTATTCTTAGCTTTGTTGGTTGGTCTACAGGAGTTGAGTAATGCCGCGCGGCGCGTGCGGCCAATACTCAAAGAAAGCCGCACGCCGCACGGCGGCGCATACCGCCAATACTCAAACGAAATGAAACTCATCGAAACACGAAAACGGCATGATCAAAAGATTTCGAAAATAAATTTACATATCACACACATACTTATAATCATACTATTATTTTGTGCCAAAAGTTAAGAAGTATGCAAGTAAAAATAATTTAAATTAAGTATAAATAATTTATACTTACTTCAGGTTTTTTGTAATTTATATAAATTACAATGACTAAAAATGATACATCAAAGTATGGCCAAGTATGTAGGTGACTAACATAACTTTGGACAACACTAGGCGCCCGAGCGGCAATAGGTATCAGAATTACCTAAAGAGCCGAAGACGAACTACTTTTCTACTTATATAATTAACATCAATCTTCATAGCAATGCAAGGCGAATTAATATTATTTATTTATAAAACTTAACTTTAAATTTTCAAGACAAAATGTGTAAATTCCGAGGCTAATAGCATTGCATTGCATTTAGAACATCTTACTCAATAATATTTTGTAGAACTAAAACTATTACAATTTTAACTTGAAACGTATTTGCTATGAGTTTTGGACTGTTTTTAATTGACAGTATAACCTACCCTATCGCCTCTAGTGTTTAAAAATTATTACCTCTGAGACACTCGGTATGTTACACACATGTTTATTAACACATGGCGAGATAATGTATGAACACAAAGGTGAGATCAACGTGAGATAACCTTATTCATTAAAACAATCTAAATCGTCGTCAGTCAACTATTTCAGTAAGAGGAGTATAAATCGGAATGTTTTAGAGAGTAGCAAAATATCAGATAGTATTTAAATTTTGTGTAAAATCCCTGTACGTTTGTTTATAAATTTGATATCATATTGTCATGGGCATCGCTTACCGGCCGGCGCTAGTGGTAGCGCTTGAGTTCGGGAAACACTTCGAGAAGGACCAGCTCAAAAAGTTCCTGAAAAAAAAAAGAATAAACGTACAGACACCATCGAATATCATGGAGCAGACAAGGTACCTACTCAAAAATATAAGACCTTAACTTTTTTTTTAAGGGCGTGCAACTGTATGGTCTCATTATAATACTTAGATTGTTTTTAAATAATATCAGGATCCATACGTCATCACTGGCAACACACACTGATCGAAGACTCTTGTCTTGAGGCACGGCGGTATTTGGGACGAGAAGGTAGTGCGTAGCTTACCGAACGCTGCCCAGCTGAGTTAGGTTCGAAAATTGGAAACTTGGGTTATGTGAAAACCTTGGGGAAGGCCTTTGTCCAGTAGTGGACGTTTCACGGCTGATAATGATGATGACGATGTTGATAAATGTAACGATAAAGAGCGCAGATGCACGTTAAACCCGAGTAAGAGCATGACGGACCATGCTCAGAGTAAGGTTCCGACACCGTTGCTGTAAACACAAAAAACTATCTCGAAAAACAACAACTATGAACATTTCATACCTGGCCAAAAATAAATAAACGAAAAAAGTTTTTCGTCCAAAAACTTTCATTAGTCTTATCTATCGCACTAAAATGAGACAGAAAATAACCTGTGTGAAAATAAAATAGAAACAAAATAGAGACCGGCAAAAAAAGGTGACGTGCGCGTCACTTGCCCAATACTTTGCATTGATCAATTTATCGGAGACGACAGGTTTAGTGAAGCGCGGCGTTTTTAGCATCGAGCCAACAAGGTAAATAATTTTAGAACAGCGATATCTCGCCGCGTATTGCAAAGATGTGAGGATTGTTAGATAGCGTGGGCGGCCGAGTTTCCACGTTACTTTGTGTGCCGATGTGAAATAGTGTGGATAACTGAGGTGTTTTCTTTGTTTTGTTAATCAGCAAAGTTTAAAATGTGACAGTTGACGACGTTTTTTACATACGGACTTCACAGAACTTTTAAATAAAACCGCACACGTTTCGGATTAACGAAAAAGGAGTTTTTTAAGTGAAAATGCCCATCCTTTTTAGTGCTATTGCAAGTGAGAAAATCGTTTTAGCTAAATTCGCAAGCTGCGAGGGAAATTTCTCAGAGATAGCGGACGCGGTACTATCGAAGGTGCCCGCGAAGAACGAGAAAGTCACCTACTTCCATGGACACTACTTGTTTCATTACGTTACTGAGAATGATCGTTTGTATTTCTGCATTACAGACAAAGTGAGTAAGTGATCAATCATATTTTTAGACTGTAAGTAAATTCTATAGGTGTTCAAATTCTCTCACCGATTTCTTTTAAAATTAATGAAAAATTATATTACCTCTTGAGTCGTAAATAAAAGTGGAGGGGAGGCCTTTGCAAAAATGCAATATTGGAACCTAGACAGTTTACAAACGGTGTTTTCCTTTTTATTACCAGACCGCAACAGGCATTATTAACTTTGAAACGTGTTTCGGAAATGTTTGTAAGGAAGGTTACTCCGAGGCACTAAATTTGAAACTTCCTATAACAAACACCTTTCATTTATAATCTAAAAAAATACTGAACCAAGTCTCAGAAACGATGTTAAGGTATCATCGAAATAAGCAGTAGTAGAACAGGCCCTAATCTTTTAAATGTTTTAAACTTTTAAATGCGGCATATGTTGACCATAAATGTATGAGAATTAAATTACTAGCTAAAAGTAACTTGGGCGATTGCGACACGAACATCAGTTGATGTGACTTGCCAATGGCCTTATAAAAAGGTTCGCATCTATTTTATTACAGACATGTCAACGTTCGAGAGCATTCCTTTTCCTGAACCAGATCAGAAGGCGGTTCAATTCGGAGGGCGAAGTGGGTTTGACCCGCGCGTTAGCGGATGAGATGTATCGGTACAGTGAGGACTACAGCACCATCGTCATCCACGCGGGGGAGCTCGACGAACTCAACAGAATAGGAGTTAGGAGTAGTGGTAAGAGCAAAGTTAAAAAAAAAAACATTATTCGCCGTGCAAAGAGAAATTTTAGAGAAAATTAACTCGTTCTTTTTTCGAACTTACTTAATCGTCATTAACTGACTGACTGCCGCACTCAGAAACGTCAATTAAATTTAATGCTTGATTAAAGTTTTTGATGTCACATTCTTTGCTATAGCAATAGAATAAGACAATACGTCACTAAACAAGCATTAAATTTAATTGACGTCTCTGAGTGCGGCAGTGAGTGCTGTCATTACTTAATTAATAAAGATTTCTCAGCAATGCTATGACAGCAGATACATATTGATTTTGACAGCATGTGTAGCCTAGTTGGTTATGTCATGATAGTGACTCTGTCTACGAAGCTAGCGGTCCCGGGTTCGATTCCCGGTTTGGGCAAATATTTGTGTGATGAGTGCGAGTATTTGTTACAAGACTCAGTCTTTGAATGTTTTCTATGTATTTATTAATATCTCTATACATATAAGCTTGTTTATCGTCATCTACATAGTAACCATAGTACAAGCTTTGAGCTTAGTTTGGAACTAGGTAAATTTATAAGTGTGATATTGAAAACCTGACTTATGTATGACCTTACCCAATTCAAACGTATTTTAAAGGAATATTAACCATTTGTTATAATTTCAGAAGAAATACTCGGTGAGAAGATATTGTTAGTAAAAAACATAAACAACCTGAGCTACAGCGTAAGTTCAACATAGCAAGAAAAGAGTTTAAATTTAAACAAAAATAAAGAATTTAATGTTTTTTTCTTCTTTTTACAGACAATAACAACCGTCGGAAAAACTCCAGAGGAAGCGGTGATCTTTAACAATAACATGAAAATTATCGCAAAAGACCTAAGAAATGAAGTAAACAACATCGAAACTACTAAAGTCCACGCTGGCATACCTTTGTCTACAAACGAAGCAGAAATATGCAATGCTAACAATGAAATAATAGAATCAAAAGACAAGTCCAAGTCTCACATTAAAATTGTTATAGCTATGTTCCTCCTAGGCTTGGCAATTTACATTTTAGACTTTATGCCATTTGGGCAAGTCGTTGTTTTGGTCATGTTTGTAATATTTGTTTTGTTAAGGCAAAGTTAGGATCAATAAATATTAATATAACATACCTACAAAATCATAATTTTTTCTTGTAATTGACATTTTTGCATCACATTTAGAACATGTTTCTAAGTCATGACAGATTCCTATAAGCATTAACGGCGTGGCGGAAACGGTCATTACGAAATAACGATATATTCAATTTTGTCAAAACACTCATAATTTTTGTATGACAAAAACAAAGTTGGTGACACATAATTTTTGTTTACTTTCCTCTCAGTCAAAGTAGAGTTTTTTACTCGGGGGAAAGTACAAAATGTACCCTCGGGTTTGGCATAAAAATGTCTGCTACGAAATCCAAATACTGACTCATATTCTCCTCAGACTATCAGGGTTGATACAAATGCATCTTCAATTATGCCACTATAATCTAATCAAGTACATTAAACTAATTAACTATAAGAGGGCACACTGACGTTATGAATCGCTATTCGTTTTCAACAAAACATGCCATACTAAAACTATAAATCGGGTTTTAATCGCGTAATAAAACAAACATCTCGCCATTTCGACTGTGTTACAACAGCCGTGGTCACGAGAAGACTGAAGTGGATGGTCTCGCCTGCATTTCGTGCGAGTTTTTTACCTACCTGCACCTACAAACATGCGATATTCCATGTTTCATGACTAAATAATGACGCAATTTTTGCGTCATTAAATGTGGCGTTATCTATGAAAAGGGACCTTATTGTCGATGGCGCGTCCCTCAGTATTAACGATGCTATGATATAAATACAACGTCGCGTGACGCAGTGCGGCGTAAGCGCCATCGACAATAAGGCCTCCTTTCATAGATACATACATACATACATAAACTCACGCCTTCATTCCCAGAGTGGGGTAGGCAGAGCCACAGACTCACCAACAACTCCAAAAACTTGTTGATAATTCTGTGACCACATTTTGCACAACCAGGCTAAGATGTTATTCAGTGTATTAGTGACAGGTTGCAAACCCATCGCCTAACAGCCTTTAGTCCCTTAGTCGTCTCTTACGACATCCACGGGAAGACATGGACTGGCAACATTCTAAACCCGGCACCACACGGTAATCTTTTCATAGATAACGCCACAAATACAGAATGTAGTGTAATAGTGCTTACATAAAAGAGTTGTTTGTTGTGCGTAGTATTCTGCAGGGTGTGGAACAGCTTGTGCGCGCCGCGCGCGGCGGCCGGCGCGCCCACCAGCGAGGACAGCGCGTCCCCCACCGTCTCGCTCAGCTGCTCCAGCGCGATCGTGCGGGTGTGCTCTGCACCACACCAAACAATTACTTAAGGCACAGTCGGCTAAATAGGACCCTAACGCATCATAAAACCGTGTAAAGGTCATCGCACACTACAACGCACGCTACAAATTGAAAAGTGAGCTTTAATTTGTGTTAGTACGATTCATTTTTAGGGTTCCGTACCCAAAGGGTAAAAACGGGACCCTATTACTAAGACTCCGCTGTCCGTCTGTCTGTCTGTCACCAGGCTGTATCTCATGAACCGTGATAGCTAGATAGTTGAAATTTTCACAGAAGATGTATTTCTGTTGCCGGTATAACAACAAATACTAAAAACAGAATAAAATTAATATTTGTACAACCAACGTGATTTTTTTGGCGTTTTTTGCTAATGTTGTATAGATAATGGTACGGAACCCTTCGTGCGCGACACAGACTCGCACATGGCAGTTTTTTTTTTGAAAAGGCGTTTTTTAAAAAAAGTCGCCGAAAGCAATTAGCGGGCGTGGGCCCGAGAAATCTATCTTACTAATACAATTCGAAGCTCATTTTTCAACGTTTCACTTTGAGGCTAGCTGATCTGGTGCCGATGTGTTATATCATAATGTACCACTTCCCTTAGCACCCTCGTTACCTTCAGTAACAATTCTTATTATTTGATTTATAACGTCGTTATTGTAACAGTTCTATGGTGGTTCAGGGTCCTATTTTACTGATTGTACTATATTGCCCAGTAGTGGGACACAAAAAGAATTTAAAAAACCTACATAAGAAGACCGGATGGAAGATTGGTAAAGTTGCGTTTAAAAGATGCCGTTATATCTTCAGTAGGTCTACATATACTCCATTTTGTTTAGGTATTTAATTAAAAGCAAACAAAACTGTTTTGTCGAGTTTTGACGTGTCAGTGGCTTACGAACTATATCACGTCGTTTTATTTGTTTACATTTCTTTTGCGTACCTAAACAAATTGAGTACAAAGCATAATTTGTAATTTTTTGGGTTAGATTACCCCCCTTACATGGTGGTATAGCTATACAATGTTTGTTCCTTATCTGTCCTTGTGACATTTGGATTGGACAGATAAACGGTTACTCAACGTTTATTAGTAAAGGGGTAAGTATATAGGTACCTCGGTCCTGCATGTTCCTGTTGCCGGGCGCCTCACTGAGCACGCCGCCCGGCCACCACGACTTGAGGACGACCCCTATGTAGTAATGCAGCATCTGCTCAGAAAACAGCCACGACACCGTCTCTTTTATTTGCCTGCAACAAACTTACTGGATTATTTCATATTTTTGTAAAATTTGATGCTTGTTATTTCTAAAGCAACTTTAATATTAATGAAATGAAATGAAATGAAATATAGTTATTTAACAAAAACACGTTTATAAATAAATCATGACTTTGTGTCCTGAGCTAGGATTTCCTGTGTTACAGGACCAAATGTGGGCTTCTCAGGCGAATTGCCTAAGGCAGTGACACAGAATAATAAATAATTGTAGGTACAGGTACATAAGTTTATCTTCTAACAAAAATGCCATTACACACATAAAAATGCATCTCCGTGATAGAAAAGAAAGAAAGAAAATACATTTATTCACAACAACACACAAATGAAGTAAAAATAAATAAATAAAGCTACACATAGTTGGACAGTTGTTGTTTGTATGACTGGTATTCATTTTAACGTGGCACGCTTAGTGCTAAGGTAGTCACGCTTAAAAAAAAAAACTAAATAAAAAAAAAGTTTGCGTAAAATTTAGTAAAGTACCTATTTATCAAATAACTACAATACTACAATAAACTAGGCATAACGCGTCCACACTACGTTTAATGTAACAAACAGTCATTTAAGTCTTTAGTGCTTGAGATGTATAAACTTCCATATTAATACCGTAGCGACTTAACGAGTGAATCAATTATATTTAATTGCTTAGTAAACTTTAAAACAAATTACAATTTACAGGTTACAAGTTTCCATTTGACACAACCTCGACCAATGACGACCAGCCATTTGAGCAGTGTTTCCAGTTTAGACCTGTAAAATTGTAACTTGTAGCTTTATAAAACGTGCCTCAGGTGGCCTGTGTGCTCGTTTGCCTTCTCTATGACATAAAAAAATAAAAATAAAAATAGGCAGTACTTTTCCACAGCGGCCATAAAGCCAGTCAACGAACCTATTAATAGTTCTCCCGTAGGTGATCTGTACGAAGGTGACCAGCGTTTTCCGAAGCCACCGGAACACCCCCCGCATGTCAAACACCTCACTCAGCAGAGCATACAGCGGCTCCGCTATGCTGTCTCGCTCTTCACCTAGTGGGCCCGCACCTAGAAATGTTTCTAATTTATATGGCTGGAATAACTGGACGATTCGAAACAGATTACAACTTTGTATAACATGTTTTTAAATTTAGACGAATCTACGGACTAAACACTCATCATCATTCATCATAATTTCAACCGAAAGACGTCCACTGCTGGACATAGGCCTCACCCGGTCCGGCGCCGCTTGAATCCATCGGTTACCCGCAACCTTAGCTAAATCGTCGGTCCATCTTGTTGGAGGTCTAGGGTAACGGCACCAATGATGGACACTTTTAGCTGACAGGCACCAGTAATAGACACTTCACTCTTAATTTAAATTTCATACGGAACTAAATTGATTGTTGCAAAACAAATGAATAACCCTTATCTTCTGTAAAACAAGAATCAAGTGTCCATCATTGGTCCTTGTCGATTACTGGTTCCATCACCCTACCTACGCTGCGTCTTCCGGTACGCGGACGCCACTCGAGAAGTCGGTTGTTCTGCGAGCGATATACCCCGCGCACTACCGCTTAGTTCTAGCAATTTTTAGGGCTGTGTCAGTGACTGGTTCTCGCGGATCTCCTCATATCTGATTCGATCGCGCAGAGAAATTCCTCTACTACTATCTCTGTATTTTTCACGCTTCAGTCGTTGATACGTAAAGACGGAACAAACAAACAAATTTTCGCATCATCATATTCATTCGCGACGGCACGCCCTAATCCTTCGTTTTACGTACAGTCAACCAATTTGATTCCTAGGCCACTATTGACTTTGTCAATGTGATGTTGTAAACCAAATCATAAGAAGTCTGTAACGTTTGGTTGTCAACTTCACTTTAACATAGTCCAAAGTGGCCTAGAAATCAAATTGGTTGACTGTACATTGACGTAACCGAGCAACGTCAATTCGATTGTTAGGGTATACCGTCTTAATTAGTATCAAACCCAAAACCATAATACTGATTGCAAAAATACATACAAAGAAACCTTACCTCGCATAGAATTGGTCATATTTTTGTTGGCCTCGGTACCGTTTCCATCCAGGTATAGAGACATTTCGTCTTCATCGGCCGATAAATGCGTGAACGGTTCTCTTTCCAGTGATGATCTATTCGTTGCTTCACTGCTCGTACTGTAAAAGTAACCGCCAATAAAAAAAGGAACAGCCGTTTTTTACAAGAATAATAGGTATTTTTTTATACAACACCTTTTGAATAACGTAGAGAATGAAAATTTATTCTTCTTTGGATTATCACCTTGCTTCAAATATTCTGAGGTGGGGTTGAGGAATGTGTATAACGCTTCGCATTGGTTCAGTCTATCATCGTCTAAAACAAACTACAAACAATTTTGTCTTAGATTTTTTACGAAAACGCATGCGTAACACTCATACGAGTATCTTGACTAAATACTTACTTCCAAATATTTTTGTATCGAAGTTTTTGCTTTATCTAAGGAGTTTCTGTCATTCTTGCCAAACAGAAACTTAAAGGAAGTCGATGGGAGCTCTAAATTTTTTAACTCCGAACACATGGGCTTAAGTTTTCGATGTAATTCCTAAAAAATATTATACAGATCAGTATAAAAACTAGGCTATAGAATATACGAATTTTTCAAATCAATATTTCCTGACGAGATTCTGGTATTTTAAGACAGCGCTTAGCGTCCAGTGGCGCCCTCATTCATCACCAGGGTTCCGGGTTTTCATAGCACGGTAAGACGAAAGAGAGCTGTGGAGTGGACATTAACATTAAAATTCAACTCTTACTCATACTCATTTGTTTATTTAATTGCAATATTTAATTTTAGATTAAATATGGATGATGACTTTCACTTTTAATATTCATAACATTGTGATATTAATATTAAATAATATGTACATGATAATCATTTTGTTTAAAATTGTAATCTATTATTTCTTAGCCTAGCAGCTTTACCCAGGGGCTCAGGGCGACTATAAAAGCATTTTGGAATTAAATAAACAAATGAGTATGGGTAAGAGTTAAGTTTTAATGTTGATGTCGACTCCACAACTCTCTTTCTTCTTACCGTGCTATGAAAAATCCGAACCCTGCTCATCACTTTTATTGTGTTTTCTAATAAATTAAAGTATTGCCTTGAAATCGAAGGATGGTTTTTTTGTTTTTTTTTGGCCGAAATTTTTCCCCCTATACAGGGTGTCCCAAAAGTACCACGCCACAGTGACACCGGAGGTAGGTCAGCTCAAGAGGAACCTAACCAGCCTAACATGACCTCAGTAAAATATGACTTTATTTTTTTCAAATTGTTAGACCAATTTAATTTTAATTTGCAATTGGCCTAGCAATTTGAAAAAAATAAAGTCATATTTTACTGAGGTCATGTTAGGCTGGTTAGGTTCCTCTTGAGCTGACCTACCTCCGGTGTCACTGTGGCGTGGTACTTTTGGGACACCCTGTATAACCTACAAGTTAACTAAACATTACTTTTTCACCTGGAATTCGTTAAGAGTCCTCAGAATCACCCATCCCGTGCAGATTTGTTCCGGCTTCAGGTCTTGTGAGAAAGCTTCCTGTTCCGCCATGTGCACCACTATAACGAACTGTGGCGGCTTTGATTCGTCTATAACCTAAAAACAATAATTTAATTTACCATTGATAAAGGGTATTCTTTTCCGATTGAATATTTCTGTAAGTATATTAAGATTTGAGACCCAAGACTAACTACAACTTGCAGAAAAATTACAAAGCAAGTTTCTTAAACCTACTTTTAAAAGCAGAGATGAGCAATTGCACAGAATATTTACGATTTAGGAAATATTTCAACGGGAAAGCTTTATTAATTGGAGAGCCCTATAATTTTGAATTTAAATTTTGAATTTCATTACAGATTAAAGTTAAATTATCATTTATCATCTAGTGTATCTTCAGAAGAAATAGTTTGGATGACGACCACGTGCGAGACGAAAATTAAAATATCTGTTTTTGTAATATTGAGCAGTATAACTAATACATAGGGTTTATTTAACTCCGCAACAAAAACAAAACAGTAAATTTGCCACATGAAGGCTCATTTACAGGTCTGCAAGTCACGCAGTGAATCTACTAGCGCTTCGGACCATCATCGCCGAGAAGAAGCGCCGCAAGAAACTCTTGCAAAAAACCAATTGTCGCGATGGCTCGCTTAGTTAAAAGGGGCCGGCGGATATTTAATTCTTGTCTCGCCTCGTCTCGTGTTCTCTTGCCAGTGGAAAAGCACCAATACAAAAAAAACTGTTTACCATCCCATCATTGATACCCACGAAATAACTTCACGTCTTCCGAATTCCTTACCTCAGCGCTTTGCACAGTAGCTCGCCACGTGCCTAGATGCTCGGCCCAGGTGTCTGTGCGCGCTAAATGAGCCTCCAGACGCATCTGCTCTCCAGCCAGGCGCTCCACCTCGCTCGCCAGCATGGCCAACGCCCGCGACTCGGGTTTCAATGACGCACGGAGCGCTGCTAACGCCTATATCATCCATCATAAATGATATTAGTTCTTTTTTAATTATAAAATAGACCTCAAGTCGTAGTTTAGATATGCTACGCGACAACCGTGTGGGAATTTGTTCTAATAGATTTGACTTTGATTAACCGGCGCTCAAAAAAAAGAGCATAATGGCTTAGTGCAATGTGACGTCCACTGTCGTTGAAGTAAAGTGCAACAGCGTTTAAAACTGCCTTTGGTTTGGCTCTACTACGCCCTTATACGACTCAAACCGACTCTATCCGAAGGCGAAAGGCTTTTTTAGCCACTTGCACTTTATGCAGTACGTTGTGCTACGACGTCACTTTACAGCACATGTCTCGGATTCTGTATGTCGTATCCAAATCTATCAAACCTTTTTTGCAGGGAAAAGCGGTCACGACCAAGAAATCTCTCGCGGGTTCAGAATAAAATTACCCTTGTTTGTAATACAGGCGCCAAAATTGGTGACTCATTATCTTTAGCTAAAGTAGCTTCGAAATTCGATTCTATGTCAAGATAAGAACCTTGGGTTCAATTACCTGCGTTTTATTGCTATGTCTCTCCTGCAACTGGTCCAGTTTCCGCCTGGCATACGTGGAGTGTTCCGTGAGGTGCAACGCGCCGGCCACGCTCTCGGCCGATGATACGGAGTCGTTTGACAACTGACGATCCTCGATAGGAGATCTTTCTGCGTTTATTTCTGAAGTATGGAGGTAACAACTAGTTAGCTTAGTCGGTAGTGGCATGCCTACAAAGCTAGTGGTTCCGGGTTCAAATCCCGGTAAAGGCAAATATTATGTGTGATAAGCCCGAGTGTCTGTTTCTGAGTCTTGGATATTTTCTATTTATTTTTCTACATGAATATATTTATCGTTGTCTAGCAGTGGCGATGGAAAAATCGTACGAAAGGCAACCTAAATAAAGGCAAATTTTCTAGAGTCGCCACTTGTCGACATTGTCTTGTGCCCACCCATAGTTACAATACAAGCCTTGAGTTTTTACGGACCAGTTTGTTTATGATTATACCCTGATATTTAAAAAGCAAAAGTTGATACCCAGGCTAAGGTATTTTTTTTACCATAATTCATTATTCGTATTAGAGCAAAATCCATTAAAAACTGACTATCAGAATAAGTCATAAGAAAGGTCAAAGGCCAATACTACAGTACGAACCCTTGTTAGCTTCTTCGTTCGCGAGTTCAATCATAAGGGCCTTGTATTGTTCACTCAAAAGGAAGGATGAATAGTACTTTTCTTGTATTGTGTCGACCACAGTATCCTGGACTTCGTAAAACACTTCCGGTCCTTTATCGCCCAATAGGAAAGATTCCATTCGTTTTCGTGTGTCCTGTAAATTTGGTACAAACAATGGGTAGTTAAATAAAACCAATGTTTACATTAATATTAAGGATGCCGTGCAGAGCAAAAATGGCAAAATGATCCAATTTTTTCAGAAATTTACTGCTGAATGAATTCGTTACCACTTAAAATAGTGTTTTTCGCCTAGTTATGCAGTCAAGGGCTAAAATATATCCACAAGGCTCTATTGCCAAGACACTCAAAGCGCAAGTACATATTTAGAGATCTTAGTTTTCGTATGTTTTTCAACACGACAAGACATAATTCTCATACCTTATCAACTTTTATCTCAGCACTAGGTGACCTTATGTATGTATAGAATATTTCAGCTCCAAGTTGATGCCAGCTACTCCTGGGGCTGTGCCTTAACTCTTCAACAGCCATCCAGAACCCGACGAGGCCTTGGGAACACATAGTCTCCAGAAACATCGAGAGATAGCGCCGGCCCGTCACGCTTTCTAAAACTTTATGCAGTGGAAGAGACTGAAAATAGAAAGATTTAAGTAACTTTTACAGCGACCATATCAACCTATGGGTTATGGGGGCTACGGGACTTAAAACATCTTCAAATTAAAATGAAAGCTCTACTTATATGAAAAGGACTCATTAAGCGACAAACAAACCAGTGCAAACTGAGCGACCTACTCATCAGGGGGCTAGCACGTTGTCCGCGACTTGTTTGTCGCTCAGATCTCCCTTTCTATTTAGTCTGTAACTGTAACAAACGATAGAGACGCACTGAACGACTAGTGAGAAAATGCAACTTGTGCTAGCCGTACAGGTTCTTTAATAATAGATAAGATCTGGAATTTGCAAATCTAAAAATATAATTCGTAAACTGGGTGTCAAAGCAGTAACGGTGAAAGTCTCCCAATATATTGCTTACATTTGTACTGTCTAGTCTATCATACCTACTTACTCGTAATACTACTTCTAACCTTTTGAATGCCATGGTTGCAATTTGAGTTGCTCCATGTGTATTACAGCTATCAAAATTTCCTGGCTTATATTGCTAACTGGGGCGTTCAAATGGTTAAGGTTATTGTCCTATCTCACCTTGCTATCAGACTCGTTAACAGCAGGAAAAGCACCATCCCAGCCCAACTTCATCAAAGACTCTTCACACTCCGCCTTAGCTATAGTAAGCTGGGTGATGTATCTCTTTAGTTTCTTCGCGTCGGCGATCTGTTGCCGACTTATGTTTTGCTGACCCGCTGTTTTCTCGGCATCCGCATCTACACCTTTAGCTCTTTTCATATTTTGAAGGGTTGTTGCTTGCATTATCTGTGTTACTATATCGTATCTGAAATAGGAAGCGGTCATCAACATAGTGGACTTTATGATTTTATATTGAATGCTGACAGTTATTATGAGCAATGATATAGTTATGCTGATTTTAAGATAAGTAAGTCATCTATTTTGTTTGGAGTATGTACTGTAGGCAGTAGACAGGCACAACACTTGCTATTAAGAAATATTGGATGTTTCCTCATTCACTACTTGTGTAATATCTAAATCAGAAATATTCTTTGTAATTGCACATCTCTAGTTTATTGCCTATAGTCTGACATATTCTGTCCGACGTCTACCCCTGCACACAAACTTTTCGGACTTTACCTGAAGTCATGACTGGCAATAAGTTTCAGTTTTGTTTAAACCAGGTCCATTCCATGCATTCCCCAACAATGCATGTTACCTTGACATCTTACGTAATGCCTATCATCGCTATTAGTTCCTAATGATTAAGTGAAAGTTGTACACATGCTTACTAACCGTAACCGTTTCAGTGTGTCAACATTATTGCAACTGTTGATGAGCCGAATGTAGTCTTCAAACGTTTTCGCATATTCGTGAGTCCTCACGTGCATAGCATCCACTTCCTTTTGGGCCTCAAAGTATTGTATTATCTTTTGGTTTATGTAGTCTGGTTCAGTGATCAAGTCTATGGCAGGCTGCAATACTGGAATCATAATAGTGTAAAAAATATATATTGATGACATGTTTTTTTGAAACAGCTGTGGAACTTGCCCGTCATAGAGTAATAAATAATAATAGAAGATGTACCTAACAATAATGTAAGCCCCTTGGTCATTATAGGAGGGTAGGCTAATTGGCCTATATGACCAATAAAGACAAGCGGCATGTCACCGGATAGGTACCTAATTCTAAGTTGTAATAATATTATTATGGCAGGTAGTTCGAAATCTTTGTGTGAAAAAGTTATCGCCATGCAAAGACAGCAGTGCTTCATAGTAATTGTGCTTATGTCTTCTATGTAGGCGTCTCGATGTTTCAGATATTTTTAATATTTCCCACAGTTGTTTGAGGTTTCCTGCTACACAAAATTGTTGCAGAATTTAAAAGGATATCCCATGATATAGTGCTTATTGCTATTGGTTTCTAGGCAACGCTGTTCATACATTTCTGCCTATTCTCCTTTGAATATTAAACTTAACCTCAAAAGTTATGGGGGGATTGATTAAACAATCAATTCCTCCATAACTTTTGTGGGATTGATTGATTAGAATAGAACCTTGTCAAATAAAACATAAGACAGTAACTTTCATTTCGGATGATTGTACCTCATTGAGTTAACCAGGAAATTACAAGGTTAAAAACAATTACTCAATTTCAGTTTTATTTTCTACTTAACTCATAACTTGTATTGGAATAACTATCATGTCAATTTTTTGTCTGTAGGTGTGATATAAGTGATGTGGAAGTAACTACTTATTAATAAAAAATTATAAAAAAATGCTTTAGTCATTAAATTGTCACCTTTGCATGCCAAGACCTCTCTCATAAGATGAGAAGCAGGAGACAAGGAGTAGCATCTCGGCATCAGGAACATGATTATTAGTTCACTAGTCTGCCGAAGGTAGTGCTGCTCTGTCTCACCTGACATCAGGTGAGGGGCTAGTGCAAACATCGGAGCTTGGTTCAACTCTAATCTGTAATTAAAAATTTCTTAATTAAAGGTTGTTTTACGATCAAATAAATTTATTTGGTTTAGCTTAATACCTTCATAAAAAGAATGTTTTATAACCCAATTGATTATTAAATTAGTGATTCAGGATATAACAATCAGTAATTGAAGTTTACACAAAAAATAACGTAAAATAATGCTGAATGTGAATAATTGACAAATGCTTAACACGTCTCTATAATTTTCATAATGAACTAATAAATAATCACTAAGACATAGAAACATAAAATACATTTGGATTTACATACATACATACATTAAATCACGCCTGTTTCCCAGAGGGGTAGGCAGAGATTTAAAATTGGATAACTTACTTGTAACTTTACGCAACTTATGTTTTATTTTTTACTTATGCCATCATTCCATATTTTTAAATTATTTGTATATATGTATTAACAATAATTTAACATTGATTATTTGGTCAAATGGTAGAAAATCCCATTAAGCATTATGTCTGTCTTTCGTACAATAAAGAATAAATAAATAAATAATATTGTCTACTTTTTAAGGATTGATTAATGCCAAATTCATACCAAAAATCAATCAAACATAGTGAGATACTTAGTTGCTAGCGGGAGGTAGTAAGTAATTATAATAGTGGTCAATATACTTACGCACAGCTCTGTGCAAGCCTTATGCGTTCAAAATGCTGAGTGATTTTCATAACCATGTCACTGGCCAGTAACTTTTCGGCATCTACACGTAACAACCTCTCATGCAAGTTCCGTATGGCTCCCCAAACATGTTCTTTAAACTTGTCAATAACTGGTTCAGGCCTATGGGACATCTCCTTGAGCCAGCGGGTCAAAAAGTCACGAAGGACATAGTCTATTAATTGCTGTAACTGGCTATCAACAGTACGGCCAAAAATTACTGGTAAATGGGTCTTTCTAACTGCATGGGGCCAACTGGTTTGATCATCCTTCGGAATAAAATAGAATATTAATATCAATATCAAATTTCTTATAACTGAGATAGGTACAATTGTAAATTCAGGTAACAACAAAGAAGTAAAAAAACATTTTAGAAAATAAATTGACTGCATGATTTTACAATCTTATAAGTTTCATGGAAAAAATTGGAAGAGCCACACTTACTTTCAATGTTTCCTCCAACTGCCTCAACTCTTTGTCTACTTTTTCTAGAAGGAATAGCGATGTTTGTTGGGGCGGAGAAAGCGCTATATGCCACCATAGCGTCAATACAAACACTAACAGTGCCAACAAAACACTGAACACTAGTAAGTAAACAGGGCTCCAAATAATCGGGAAATACCACGATACCGCTAGCCATACTGGTATAAATGCAAGCCACGTCCACATCTTACAATCATAATACAATATACGCCAAAGAGTTCTCATTATCACTCAATGATCATCAGTATCATCACATCTAAGTTAATCGATAGCTTTAAGTAAAGCATGTTTTAAACGTATTCACAGCATTACTAATAAGAAGCAACTTATAACATATACTCGATAAATGATTTGATACTTCACGCCAATTTTTGTTGTTGTAAGTAGTGTAAATAACAGTTATTTACGTAAATTATTACGATTATTCGTAATATAGCTAACTTAATACAATAGTAAAAGATGAGAACTGTCAATTTTCTTTTCAACCGAGATACTTAATATCTACGAAAATATCGTTCGTTGTAAAATAGTTTTACTCGGATCTTGTATTCTATTTTGAAACGTATACCAATGTGGCACAGTTCATTTTGTACTAAACACTTACCACAGATTATAAGGTATACTTACAGCGTGGAATTACTTATTATATTTCGATGCGTGGAATCATAAAAATATGATTCATTTTTCACAAATCTACTAATAAAATTCTAGTTTATATACCTATGCGGAATCGCTGAATATTTTGCATTGAATATTTGTTATGGCTTCTCTTTCTTTCTTTATGTTTAAGCAGCAGACGCAAAACAGAGAAACAACCCTGTCACTCTTCACTCGAGACCAAATTTAGAGAAAGTGATGGAGCTAACGTAACTTCGAACTTCGATTTTCAAAGTAGGGCCTCAGAAACTTCGGCGATTCTCGCAGATTTCAACTGAGCATTGACTTAAGTAGCTATTCATATACTAGTAAAATTGAAGAAATGCAACAGCTATTTAGAAAGATTATTGCTCGGAAATTCATTTTAAGCTCATTTTTGCAATGCGCCTATACATAGTTGGCAACACTTAAAATAAAACGTCAACGTCACGTCACGTCAGTTGTCAGTTAACAGTTTTGATTTAATAGGTAATAATCAGAAGTAGTGTTATCAGTTTTGGCCGGGTCTGGTGCTCGAAAATTAAATAATTAAACAAATCAAAGTCAATCTATGGCTTCTATAGAAACCACTTATTTAGTTGTAGGCGGTGGTATCGCTGGAGTAACATGCGTTGAGACTTTGGCTATACTTCACCCCGAAGAAACACTTGTGATGATCACCGCGTCGTCATTGGTCAAGAATGTTAGCAACGTTAGTTTTTACGCTAAAACTGTGGTCAAATTTGATGTTAATGAAACTGAGGCTAATTCGCTGAAAAAGATTCACCCTAACCTTGATATAGTGTATGATTCCTTGGAGAGTGTGGACACGACGAATAAAATTGCGAAGACTTCTAAAGGAGTTATTATTCATTATGCTACAATTTGTATATGTACAGGTGGCGTACCGAAACTTATTTCAGACTCTAGTAAATCTAAAAGAGTCCTAGGAATTAGAGATACTGAGTCAGTCCAAGAGTTTCAGGAAAGGTTGAAGGAAGGCCGGAAAATGGTCATTGTTGGTAATGGAGGTATTGCATCTGAAATTGTTCATGCAACCAGAGGGATACAAAAAGTTTGGGTGATACGAGACGACTACATATCGTCCACATTTATAGATCCTGGTGCAGCTGAATTTTTCCAAAACACTTTTAGGAATAAAGACCTGAAATTTGAAGCACCAAAACATGTTATATCAAGAAGGCACGTATTTTCAGAAGAAGATACTGTAGTTGCCTTGAATAAGGACCTTAAATCTGCTGCATTAGGACCAGATTGGTATAGAAAATTAGAAGGAATTAGAAATGAAACAGGAGAACAAGAATTAGAAGTAATTTATAAAGTTGAAGTTAAGTCAGTTAATGAACTAAGCAATGGAGAATATCCTTTAGAAGTTGAATTGAATAATGGTAGAACAGTAATGTGTGATTTTGTAATATCTGCAACTGGGGTTGAACCAGCAGTTAACTTCTTATGGGATGAAGAACCGTTAAAAGCTACTGATGGGGGACTAGCAGTTAATGAGTTCCAGGAAACATCTGTGAAGGATGTGTTCGCAGCTGGGGATGTGGCTAATGCTGCATGGACTCATGCTCCTCATTGGTTCCAGCTAAGGCTTTGGACCCAAGCAAGACAAATGGCAGCAATGGCAGCTAAGTCAATGCATGCTCGTATAACAAACCAAGAAGTATTGCAGGACTTTTGTTTTGAACTATTCACACATTGTACTACACTTTTTGGACACAGAGTGGTGCTACTTGGAAAATATAATGGACAGGGTTTAGGAACTGATTATGAAATTTTATTAAGAACAACTCCTTGCCTAGAATACATCAAATTTGTGCTTCAAAATGGTAGGTTACAAGGAGCTATTCTGATTGGTGAAACTGATTTAGAAGAAATGTGTGAAAATCTTATTCTTGATCAAATAGACTTGTCACCATTCGGTGATGATATTTTAAATCCAGACATAGATATAGATGATTATTTTGATTAAGTATTCGCAACTAAACACTAAGATCACGAGAGGGAAAGAAGAAAGAAATAAAAAACATTGAATAGTATGTTTTTATATTTATTAATAATAAATATTGTTTGTTAATTATTATATTTGTTTATTTATTTTAAGCAATAAATAACAGACCATATCGCGGTGTAAAACCAGATAAATGTATCTACATTTTTTTTTGTTTTTTTTTTGTAGTAATGTTCATCTGGCTTTTACACCGCAATATGTAGATGTAGGTAGTTTTACAGAAATATGAATGGAAAGAAAAAAAGGGTAGGTTATTTTATTTGAAAATAAAACAACAGATTAATGCCCGGTTCCTATATTCAAGAAACAAATCGTTTTCCTTACGTCTCGTTAAAATTTGACACATTTTGTACGTAGCAAATGTCAAATTTTAACGAGACGTAAGGAAAACGATTCGTTTCTTGAATATAGGAACCGGGCATAAGAAATCATAAATTATTCAGTAAAAAATAGTTTCTTTTAATTGTACAAAAAACAGGGTGATTAAATGGTGATTAATGATTTTTGGACACATGTCCAAAAGTGCGACCCGAAATAAAATACTTATTGACAAATACTATTTGGCCAGTAAATATCCAAAAAGAGGCAATTTTAAAATTTATCATATTTCCTTGAGACTGTTTTAAACGTGAAAGCGCGATTAGAAACAAAATCCTCGATAGTCTTCTTTTTCTAACATGACACATTTTTTGGCATGTTTTTGGTCGAATTGGTCGAATATTCGGAACCCTACGATCTTTAACGATGATTTTTGATTCAATAGTTGAGTAGGTATCTATTTAAAACTTCTAAAACCATTTTTTTAATAAATAATGTGGTTTTAAAGTAAATAGCAATTAGGTAAGTATTTTAATTTAAAGCTGCCATCAAGGCGCGCGTAAACTATTTCCAACTCACGTTCTTCGCGCGGAAACACAAAGCCATCCCTTTTCATTCTTGTGTGGGCGGATAGCATATGAGGCCTCTTAATCTTATTTTGGCTCTGTATATGGGAATTTTTAGTGGTGCTCTCGATTTTGTACGTAAAAGACACGATTTTTTTTAAAATGTGGACCTCAAATATGAACGTGTTTTCTTTCTTACGTTTATTTTACTCTTAGAAAGGAAATGAGGGTTATCGCGTCATCATTTTTCAAAAGAAAAACGGAGCATGTTTTAGAAATTGCCTAGGCCCGGAAAGTAGGGAAATGCCTGTCAAGGTGGTTGGCTGGCCGAGCCTTGGGGAGGCTTGCTAAAAGTAAAGTAAAGTATTTGTAAAATAGAAGATAATCTCAGTTAACTAGGACTATTAAAATATAGGTAGTAGTTTTTGCTTTTATGCCGTTACCTACCACAAGTACCACAACGGAATAAACGCTTGCTTGCCAACATTACGATATAATAGCGCAAAAGTCAGCGACAAGTCATAGCCATTTTGAAGTTGACAGAAGATTACACACTCTGTGGTTTTAACAGTTTAAAAAAAAGAAATTTTGCTTTCACGTATTTCCTGGGCTATCTATTTTGTTTTTCCTCAACAAAAATAAATACAATACAAATTTGGTTGAAATAATAACGCTGAATGTAGTGCATGGTGATTTTAATTGATTCTAAAATAGAATACAGAATTGCTAGTGGTTAATCAAGATTTGTGTTTGTGTTTCTTTGTAATTTGTAATCTCAGTTTAGTCTGATTCATTGTCCCAGCACAATGCCCATCCTATTTAGCGTTGTAGCTCGGGGTACCGTTGTTTTGGCTAAATATGCCTCTTTAGCGGGTAATTTTACTGAAGTCACGGAACAAATATTAGCGAAAATTCCTCCCCATGATGACAAACTGACGTATTCTCACGGGAGTTACTTATTTCATTACATTGCCGAGGACAAACTGGTGTATTTCTGCATTACTGATGATGTAAGTATATATATATGTATTCTCTTCTTTTCTTTCTGCTGTGAAATTTGAGTACAATACTATGTTCTATTATCGCAGAAATTCCAACGTTCGAGAGCATTCCTTTTCCTTAATGAAATCAAGCGAAGATTCACGGCAGCGTTTGGTGAAACGGCTCAGACAGCAATCCCCTATGCCATGAACAGTGAATTTGCCAGAGTTTTGGCAACAGAAATGAAACATTACACTGAGTCAGGAGACCTTAACACCATCTCTACAATATACGGTGAATTGGATGACCTAAAGAATATCATGGTTAAAAATATTGGTAAGTTTAATTTTAACAACAAGTACCTAAAAATGGAGTGCATATAAATTTGCAGGGTGCATAGACATACAACCTAAAATAAATCATATTGTGTTAATTATAAGACAGATATTAATGTAATTTTCCAATTGACTTGCCCATTGAATAATTTTTGTAATTTATTTCTTTTTTTCATATTGCACAAGCAGCTCATAGCTGATGTGTGCGCAGCGTTGTCCATTGTGTTATTGTATAGTTTTAAATATTTATCCAGTCTGTATTTAAAACAGTCAATAATATCAAGTTATGACTTCTTTTAGATCATATTTTTATTCATCCTGATTTACATTTATGGTTTTACATTTTACATGGCCTTTTCATTAAGTTTTGTTTGCATATTAAGTGGGTAGTGGGTATTTTAGGTAGATAAAAGGTATTAGGAAACAGTAGTGGTTTTAGGGTAGGGCGCGGTTGGGCGACCCACCAGGACGCCAGATATAAAGGGTTGCCTGCGAATGGTTATTTCATTCTAACTCTTGCCTTTTCTTATGGGTTTGAGAGGCAGATGGGGGGTTCCGTAGAAATCTCGCCCAGGGTACTAACTGGTAGCAGTAAAACCGGCACTTTTAGGAAGTGTAGCAGTCCTGTGTTAACTATCCCTAGGTAAGGTGTGGGAAAGGGCAAATATTGGTGGAATATCCATTCTATATTTTTCATGTATTCAAGTTTACTATCCATTATCCATATAAATATTTATATTTTTATATGGTTGTCATAAGTAGGTATAAGACTGAAGTTTAGGTTGACTTGTTGATTTGAATAAGAAGGAGGAAAAGAAGAAATCTATTTATTCACAAAACCATTAGGCACATAATATGTATACAAAAATTAAACAAAATAATGAAGACAACTGGAAATGTGTCTTTGTGGCAGTCAAATTTACACTGGCTAAGCAAAATGTTGAGGTATTTTTACTTTTTTATTTGGTAACCGCTAAAGTTACCAATTTCATTTTTTATAAATAACTGTGTTTTATTTGAAACATGTTAAAAGCTGCCCTACTTTAAAGTCCATTCAAGTGTTTGAATAGTCTTGTTAATAAATCACCTATATTATATTTACACATTAAACATTCAATGACCATTTCTGGTCCTGATTAGTGATTTATTTGTATGCAAACAGTTTATCACACCCTTTATCTCTGTTATTGTGTTTGTATACCAGTGCCGGTGTGTGTTAGTGACTGATATGCATGGAAATGTCCTTAGTTTTGTTTCCATAATGAGGGAAACTGTTCCAGTTCAATGAATATTGAATATAATTAAAAGTTGCCTTATCAATGGTATTCTAATGTTAATTAATTGTACGGCCTCCATATGGAACTGGTTGGTGTGTGTGGGGAAGCTTTTTATTTGGATGTAGAACAATATAACAACCACTGGTTTACTTAAGTAAATAAACAATTAGAACTGATATTGTTAATTGATTTTAGTAATCAAATTTACGCAATATCATGAAATGTGTGTGCAATAAACCTAAATGTTGAAAAAATCGGAAAAGAATGTAAATGGAACATGACTTCAAAATGTCCTCTATTTGTAACTGATCATTCATGAAATTACATAAAAAACATACATTGTAACATAAATATCACGAGACAAATAAATATCACAAATGGACCTTTTTCCAATCTAAGCTCAGAGCTTGTACTATGGATGGGTATTGGACAATGATAAACAGGTACTTTTACAGAGAAATACATATTTAAATACCTAGAAAACATTCAAGACTCAGGATCAAATACTTGCACTCATCACACAAATATTTGCCCTTACCAGGAATCGAACCTGGGACTGCTAGCTTTGTAGGCAGGGTCACTAATAACTAGCTAGGCTAATGCATCATCAAAAACATAATGTCTCATATATATTTTTCCCAGGTGAGAAGAAATTACTGTTCTTTTGCACACGTTTTCACCTTTACTAAGTTAAAATTAAAATTTGAATATAACTGTACCTTTTATAAGCACAACCTCATCTGAAACTTAGTCTAGTAAAGAAACAATAATTATTCAAAGCCTAAAAATAATTATGTAACTGTGCCATGTGTCACCAATGAAAGAATGTGTGAAAGCTGGGTATTTTTTTTATGAGAGTATGTATTATGTAAGAACTAAAATATTTAAAAAGGCAACAACCACATAGTTAAAATTGGATTATGTACTCAATTTTGATCTTAACAATAAATAAATAAATGAACAGCACCCTGATTTGTGCAAAGCTATAATTTAAACACGCAGGCATATGACTGGCGCAAAAGTGTTTGGCTAGACACTTATGTTCTAACATCGTAACACGTAAATCATAGCAATTTATGATAGACCTTGGCTTGGATAATTTTCAATGCAGTTAACATGATTTTTCTTTACAAGGTCATACAGTAGTGCAAAGCGAACAAATCCGGGCTTGTACTTCTATTCCACTCCTTATTAGCTAAGCATAAGGCATGTCTTATTGACTTTACGTAAAGTAGGATTTTTATTTAGGTTAATTACACAACTCAAAATGCACAAATGTTGGGCTGCCACAGTATGGGCATGTTCACACAACACAATGCTCTGGAAGTAGCTTGGCAATAAAATAAAACTACTTATGATTACTATGATTAGAGTTGTCTTTATAAGTAACTGCACACTTTAGTACCTTGTCGCTTTAATGTCTTTTATAGATTATATAGTGCTGCAGTTCAAAAAAAACATACAATGTGACAAAACAGTAAAGTTGCAGCTTATAAGGCTGATGGTCAGTGATGGTACAATTTTTTTTTCAGACAACATGGCTACCCGCGGCGAGAAATTGGAGCTGTTAATTAATAAAGCTGATAACTTGGCCACTAATGTGAGTATGCCTTTAACCTTTAACTTTAAACATTTCCTTGACCCTTATTGTAACATACTTTTTCAAGAGATAAAACATGTACATAGGTACATTTTATGCATATAAGCTTACACCGCTTATATGTATATGGAACAGATAACTGCTGCTTTGTAGTTATTGGAGGTAAAACAACTTAGACTTGATACAACTCAATGTACAACACAAAGCAATGTACAAAAAAAATATTATTGATGATTATGAAAGGGAAATAATACATTTAAAAACATGTTTTATTTAAAAAAAGATTATGTTTAGTGGCTTAACCAAAAATGTCGGTACTTACCTACTTTTTTTTTTGTTGATGTGGCTAAAGGGCCTAACTGCTTAAGGTGCTTAAACAGTTTTATAGGTACAACCTATTTGTGGGTAAGGCCGTAGATTTTGCCACTTTGTAACATAGAGTAACATAGACACTTCTATGTTACGGTAACGTAAAAGTAACGCGAAAGTAACACATAATATCTGTAAGGGCGATATCATAACGCACTCTTTGACGTGAAAGTCATAAGATGTACTTGTTTGGATAAAAAAATAGTTCAAATTTCGGTCCGTTTAATAAAACATACAATAATATTATTATTATTATATTATTAAGATAACTATCAACAACTAAGTTCAAAGTAGGTAATTAACAATAATTTTTTTTATAATAAACAAACAACCATAACTTTGCTTCTTATCAAAATAAAGTAAGGAAGGCTTTTCAGCTGCAGTCAACGGCATCTGTAAAGTCATAGTGTATTATTTAAAATCTAAAAAGTACGAGGATTATATTTCCGAAAGAATTTTGCAAATCGGTGCAGTAGTTTATGTTATCGCAAAGATGCAAACATACATACATACGGGTCAAACAAAGAACCTCTTTTTGTAAGTCGGTTAAAAAGGAATCTGGTCGGATATTTTCTCCACTGTAGAAAAAAATCTTAAGCAAGTTTAAGTAGGCAAGTTTCAGTTTGCAAGTTTTGGCATGCAAGCAGAAAAGTATAAAATTTTCAATATGCACAAACCTTTACAACACTTCTATGTTACATAACATACAATCAAGGTTACCAGTAACATAGAAGTTACGTAAAAGTAACGTAGTAGTGGGATTTTCAAGGTTATAAATCGACAATAATATGAAAACTTAGCGAATTTTAAAGAAAGACATATTATAACGCTCTTATAAGTCACTTACAAATAGTACTACATCACCATTGTGAAAAAAAAACTGTTATTTACCTTTGAAAACGCCAAAATTCACAAAAATATCCACTGCCGAAACACACCCGTCCATCTTTGACTGAGTCCAGACCGCAAAAAAACCGTCTTTTTTTACTATTTCTTTGTGTCGCGGGTACTTAGTATTGCCAGTGTCATAACAAAATATTACCATACTGTTTTAAATACTTAGCTAGGCGAAATTATGGTAACATAGAAAATAGTAACATATAAGTGAAAATGTAAAGACAGTTTTTTAAATTGTGATTAAACCAACTAAAAACGCGTATTTAAAACATTGCCACCACAAAGTAGCTGCTTAACGTTCAAATATTTCAAGTAGTTCTTAATTAATTACACCTCCAATACAAAAAATATATAAGTTTTATAGTTTTGTGTTCAAATGAATCAAAAAGACAGCGTGTTTTTGTTTAAATTTAGGGCACTGCATGAATTAAACTCATTGTATATTTGTAACTGTTCGACTTACATTAACATTAAGAATACATTGTAAGATTTAAAGAAATACATAATTAAATGAAAATACTTAATTTTCAATGTATCAAGTACTTTGTTTTTTATATGTATTTAAAATTTGGGACATTTTTGATTTTCAAAAAGTGGCAAAATCTACGGCCTTACCCTTGTATGTACCATTGAAATACACATTTATTACTGAACTCTTTACTGA
Organism: Acleris cristana; assembly: GCA_948252455.1. Lineage (NCBI taxonomy): Eukaryota > Metazoa > Arthropoda > Insecta > Lepidoptera > Tortricidae > Acleris > Acleris cristana. The sequence goes on from OX411778.1 coordinate 7,798,570, forward strand.
CATAATAATATATGTCTATTAGTAAATGTAAGTATATGTATAGGTACAGGTCATCAGCAATAATTTTAGCCAACAATTAGCATCAATAAGTACATTAAAAGAACAGCTGTTTATACTTTATTTTTAATCAATGTAAACAAACTATATCACGTGACTCTGGTTAATATCCATCCATAGGAAACCGTTTTGTCGAAGTTTGACATATCAGTGTTCTGCTTCTATTGGCGGATGACTTATCACGTGGTTTTGTTTGTTTACATTGCATTTAGATACCTAAATGAATGGAGTATACCGATGTCTTCCAGAACCTTGAGCTTGAAAAACCAATTTTCATTTTGTGTATTATTATGAAACAAATGGGGTGTACACCTTCGAATAAAAAGCAGTTATTAATTCTGCCCTAGGGGCTTTTTATAAAGAACATATGATAAGACGTATGTATTTAAAAAAATGTGTTGTTTTTTACAGTCCGTTGCCTTCAGCGGGACGGCGCGAACGTTACAACGCAACCTGTACTGGAAAAATATGAAGATGTTCTTTATATTGGCCGCAGTGCTCGCAGTGGCGATCTACTTGATCGGCTCCATGGCGTGCGGCGGCTTGGCGTGGAAGTCCTGCGTCTCGTAGATCCTTGTTTCGAAAGACCAATTATTATATGTTTTATTCGATTCTAGTCTATCAAGCTACAGGATTTTGTTGAGTTGAGTGACACAGGTTTTCTTTTATTATGCCATATTCAGGTAAGAAAATGGATGTGCTTGTTTAAAACCCGCCTAGAACTATTTAACGTATGTGTTTTAGAAGGAAATTACATGGTTACATCATTTAGTGTTGACGAGTTATAGCCGGACACCAATAATATTAGTGCTTTGACGCGACCCATATTAATTTGTTTCTCTTAAAATTGTTTCTCTAATAGCATTATTACATTGTGTTTAATCACATTACCTTATTATATCTATGAACGAATGCATATTCTTTTCACAAACATTTTAGTTGTAAACAGTTGAATCAGTGATAAAAGCGATCTTTGGGGAAGTCAAAACAGTGACCATCGGTGGACGGGCTTCGACTGAAAACCGATTTGTCTACACTAAGTCAAAACACTTTTCCTTATCTGAATGTGATGTATCCTTAAGTCCAAGTGTACACAAAATGTTTCATCATATACACTGCCCTCGGTAATAATATCATATTATGTGTAGGTTCCGCCTTCGAAATAAAAGTATTTCAAAAAACTGCAAATGGTTGCTAAAATCTGTGTTTTACGTCCGTGTTTAGGATAAAGTAAATTGATAGACTAGAATAAGGTACTTATTTTTTAAATTTTTGTACTATGATATTATTTTATTGCACTTAGCCATTTAAAAGATAACTTTATTATAAAATTGAAAATATGTTATTTAATATTCGATTGATGAGTTAATGAAACGTAAAAAAGAATAGGATTTATAAATCATTATCCTATAGTTCTTATTATCAGAAAAATCATAGATTTATTGTATTATGAGATTTATGAGCAAATTGGAAGCTTTTTGAGCTGCTTTAAACGGTCTGGCAACAACTGAAAGCGGTATTACTATTACTTAATAATTATTGGAAATAGTTTGCTTTTGATTTTTTTTTATGAGAAATAAGAAGTACTTAGTTCTAAAATCCGTTTTGAATTAAAGCAATATTAATGTAGACAAAATAATATTATTTTTTATTAAATTAATGATACCAAACCAACAGTGAATCAAGCAAAATTATCAATTTAAATATATATTTGTCTTATACAGATGCCTTCAATCTCACCAACATTTCTATAGCCCGCTTTACTTTTGGCTAAATTCAGTGCGCTAAATTTAGACAGGCGGGGTGGAGGGGATAAGGTCTCGCTGTCTAATTAGCTTGACTAACATGCTAACTGCCTTTACACTTGTTTTTTTTTAGAGTCTTCTTCATTCAGCACACTGAATTTAGCCAAATGTAAAGCGGTCTTATAGTCAAAGCAATAAGTCGGAGTACCTAGTGCCTAAAAATCTAAATATATCTACAACTTTGCTCCGTCGTTTTGTCCCCAACTGTATGCAATAACTGTTTCCCAATTTTATTAGTAATTAATTATATTGTTTGTATATGTTTATAAGTGCTGTGAGCTAAATCGTAACTGTATTGTACAGGAGTTACTCTGAAATACGTTGTTAAAAAATACCGATAAATTTACAACAAAAAAATGACAATAAACAAAACTGGCGACTTATAAAATAGTAAACGTAAACCCATATTTATTAAAATCACTCCGTTTGTTCGTCGACTGTTTCACGAGCCCGATACGCCAACGTGTTATACCATACACCATCGCAAAATGTATGAAGCGTAGAACAACTTACTGACAGTTGATGTCCAAAAGTAACGTTAAAGTGCAACATCCTATATTAACATACATAGTTACATAATATTTTAAAACTCAATATCCTCTTTCGTTTTTACGCAATCGGGTAAAAAAGTCTAGTGATGCTTATAACTGATAGGAGAACTAAATTTTATGGGTTGGACAGTGGCAAGGCAAGCATAACTATTCTATAAATTATAAAGTAATACAGTCTTAACATGTGACATTATACTTCTGAAACTTAAATTGTGGTCCGTGTTGACGTATTATTGTTGATCAGTTTATATCGAGAAAACCCTAGCAAAACTTGCCCTTGACTTGTTTATTGTACAGTAATCACCTCTACACAAGCACTAGAACAAGCTATATTTTCTTGCTTGTTGCTCAGTGCGTTTGTTTCATTACGGACTATGTAGAAACGGATTACCTAATAAGCGACAAATGAGAAATACAAGTTTTGTTAGCCACACTATCGGCGGCTATAGCGGATCGCTCCAGACTAGTACAATCGCTCAAATGTACAGTCGAGTTCATAAATATGTATACACTTTAGTACCTTAATTGTCACTATAATCGCTGTGATAATTCATTTATGGCAGTTGAAACATTACATTAAATACACAAGGTACTAAAGTGTATGTTATGAACTCGACTGTAGTAGTTCGGTCTTTTAGTTCTTTTAGTACACAAGTACCCTAGTACATTGAAATAAACTGGTCTGTTCATGGTCCTTATTTGTGATTCTTTGACCGAATGAATGGCCGGTCGGTCACTTCGCTTTGCTGTCAGTGTCACTCACTGCTCTGCCTGCTCTGTTCGGTTCTTGCTCCGCTTGTACTAAATGAACTAAGAGCAGAAACTTTACGGAATAGTTCGATCTAGTACAGTGACGGGAATTAATTATTTTTGGCTCTTAGTACATTTACTACACAACCCTAGGGGGCCTAGTCAAGATGCATGACACAAGTTAGCGATTTTCGAAAATCGTCAAAAAGTAGGATTTTGTCCGCGGTGTGAACAAAGGGTTGCGGACAACTGGTTTTCTTTTCCCAGTTCTCACTGGGAATAAGCCGTTTGAAGTCGGTTGCGATTGCGAGTGCGTTAGGCTATTAGGCCAGCTGGTTTCGTATGTAGAGTAATGTAGAATGTGCATCGTTATGAATGTATTAGCGGCAACAATAAGCAAACTAACCATCTTTAAGACATTTAAAGGCCGAGCCACACCGGACGTGACTATACAACGCAGTAAAAAGCGAACGCGCAGGTGCACGTGCACGTCACGCATCCGGTGTGGCTGGGCCTTAAAACTTCGTGTTTCAGCTATACTCTGATTTGTTTATCACTTTGTTTATTATTCCAAATTATTTAATATTGCGTTTGTATAGACTATAAAGTATTGTGATATCGATATGTTATAAGTATAAGTAAATGACTTGTTTACAATGTAAAAATATGTTATAAACATGTATAGGTTATCACAATCGCTGTTTTATTTCGCTTGTGATGGAGCACTACGTTTATACTTATAGAATAGAATAGAATAACTTTATTACAAGGCCCATCTACAAAAATACCTTGTATGTACATAACAATATAGTTATAATGGTACGTAAAACCGAAAGACGTACTTTTTAGGGTTCCGTACAAAAAATGAAAAAAACGGAACCCTTATAGGATCACTCGTGGGCGTTTTCCAATAAAACATGCCATTAAGAATTTTTCGTGACATGGACATAAGGGTAAATCACCAAAATTCTGATTAAACTTATGAATATCTCAAAAACTAGGTAATCATTTTCGGCCATGATCTAATTTTTTCCAAATGATCTCTACTATGCCTCCTTAAAAGGATTGTATCGAACATCCTGTCACCCTGTATATAATTTGTACAGTCACCAGCAATAATAAATAGAGAATGTCAACCAGTTTAGATTTTTGGCTTATCGTATTCTTCATTAAAAACAAAAAAATGCTGTAAAAAAATCATTTCGATACGTCTAATAGTTTCCGAGATATTGAATTTTAAACTTCGTATGCGGCGCTCGAAACCCGGCGGCTAGCGCTCACGGATGATGACGTCATCGTTTGGTTGCGGTACGCGCCCTTATATGAATGAGTGAGTTTACAGGGCTTCTATCTTTTTAACCGTAATAAATAGACAGTTGAAATTTTCACAGAATACGTGTTATTATAGATTCTATCGATTAAATTTTTAAAATGAACAATAAATCAAATCCCAAGAGGGGTCCCCGTACAAAAACCATGAAAAAAACCATTTTTTTTTGCTTTTTTATATGGATTGTATTTCAATAATGGCTTCTTATTTTGATGCGATTTTAAGCTTAAGTTCTAGTCTAATTTTCATACTTTACGACTAAATAGAAATCTCAAGTAAAACTGCTACAAATAGGTGACAAAGCTGATTTTATCAACACGATGTTTTAAGCGGTCACCCATCCTGTTTTAGACTACGCTCGTAGTTGCTTAACTTTGGAAGTCGTAATTTTTTACGAATTCGTTTTGATGTGACTATGATAGTTATGGTTATCCATTGTTTTGTTTTACATACAGTTTAACCTGTTTAACTAAACTAACTGTCCGTTGCTGACCGGCTTTTCTGTTTGTAATGTTTGTCGAATAAGTTGGTTAAATAAAAATATAATAATAATCAAGCACTTTTAATTTAGGGTTCACCGTATTCTACATAAAAATACCAAAACATTAATGCAAAAAACCGGGCAACAGCCTGTCGAACCATGCTCAGTGTAGGGTTCCGAAGCCGTTACTACAAACAAATTAGACCTCGCGACAAACTTAACTTTGCCGTTGGAAAACTGTTATCCCCATACATCGATATAGGTCGCGGTCAGTTTACCAACACCGCAAATAAGTTTTCGGCAGGTATAAACATTTAAACCGTTTAACTCAAGAGCCAATGAAGTCTACTTAGTCGTGATAGTTTTCCTTTGAAGATATTTTTCATATTTTTTATTTGTAGTTTTGGCTGTAGTGGGGAGGGGACGACGACACTTGACTCTAACAAAAATTTGCGCTTTAAAGCTTTTCATAAACGGATACCTTAATTAAAATATTGTTTTCACAAATCCGCAATATTTTGGAAAGACCTATACAACGACACCCCACACTATGGGGTAGACGAGAAAAAAAAACTTCCCCACGTTACGTAAAAAAAAAAAATCATGATTTTACTTTTATTTAACTATGTTGGCGTGACTAATATGTATATTCATGCCAAATTACACGTTTCTAGTACTAAGAGTCTCTGAGCTAGGCTGCGGATAGACGGACACACACACACACACACACACACACACACGCACGCTATCTAAGCTATCTTGCATACACGAAATAACAGTAATAATGCTCAAAAACAGTTCAAAAACTACCTACTTACTACAGCGGCCGCTAATACCAACAACTAGCGAGAGAGAGAGAGAGAGAGAGAGAGGCGGTCTAGGTACCTAACTTATGGCGAGTGAGCCACTTGGCAGCGCCCGCCCGCGAAATTTGAAATCGATGAAATGAATAAGTACACAAAATATCAGAACTACTACCTAGGTCAATCAAAAACTCATGTTTTATAGTTCATTATTTTATACGGTACCTAGCGATATGAATTCTACATTAGATACGACATTTGTAAAGAAAGGGCTATTACCAAAGTTAAGTAAACACCGCTTAAACATCGTGTAAGATTTTGTTGTTTGTTGTTTTACTACAGATTACTGTTTGGTCGTAAGTATGGAGTTTAGATTATTGTGTGACACCGAAATAAAAAGCTAATACAAATACAACCCGTACTTCGGCTTCCAAATTTAAGCAACTACCTACTTACAAGCGTATTCTAAAACAGGATGAGTGACCGCTTAAAACATCGTGTTGATAAAATCAGTTTGGTCAAATATTTTTAGCAGTTTTACTTGAGATTGTTATTTAGTCGTAAACTATGAAAGTTCGACTGCGATTTAAGCTTAAAATAGCATCAAAATAGTAAGCCATTATAAAAATATAATCCGTATAAAAATGCTAAAAAAACTGGTTATTTGTCATGTTTCTTGTATGGGGACCCCTCTTGGGATTTGATTTATTGTTCATTTTGTAATTTTAAACAATAGAGTTTATAATAACACGTAATCTGTGAAAATTTCAACTGGTTACTTATAACGGTTAAAAAAATATAGCCCTGTAAACTTACTCAATCATATAAGGGGCCGTACCGCAACGAAACCATGACGTCACTCCAGTAAGATGGCGCCCGCACCCTTTAATATTTTTGACCGTAATTTCATACGTTCGTAGAATCAAAACTACTGGGTCTATTTGAATGAAACAAAAAGTAGTATGTTTGTTTATTTATAAGCTTTACTCTTACAAAGTTTCAAGCGATTTGGCGTACCTACTGACATTCTTCATTATCCATACACTGGGCGCAAAAATATGTGACACGCTCTTATACCTCTAGTAATAAAGACGTGTCAGATATTTTTGCACCTAATGTTGGATAATATATTATTGCTGGTAACTGTACTTACTGGAATGGCAGGTGTCATGTGGGGTTACCATCCGTCCGGATTCTAATCCGGACATGTTCGGACTTTTAGACTAGTCCGAACTTTTAGACTTTAGTCCGGACTTTGTCCGGCTTTTTTAATTAGATGGCCTACCATACCACTGTAACTAAGTAAGTAATGTTTCTATTTTGTGACTCAAAAGTCCGGACTTTTATCGAAATGTCAGCCTTTTTGTCAGGACTTTTCAAATTACTAAATGGTAACCCTACTTGGGTGTCAAGATTGACTTGTTATCTGCATTTTACTATATACTATAGTAGTAAGATAAACCCACACTGAGGGATATGTTATAGGTATCCTTGTTCCGCTCATGTTAGAGCCTTAGCTAGAATGCAGCGAAATACAGCCTCCAGTTTTACAATGTTGAATACACTGGTAATTAAGTGTAGGTCCCTGTGTTTTCAAACTTCGACGCACCCCATTACCTACTTTTATATATGTACTTACCTATGTTGTATAGTAGGTACCGTCAAGCACTAATATATATCTATACGGCCATCGCGCCAAATATAATGTACTCATAGACCTTATAGTCAGTAGAATAGGGGCATGCGCATATTTTTTTGACGCATTGGGAACGTATAGGTACATATTTATGACTGACTGTACCATCGACGAAATATAGACTGAGCAATCTCCATACAATAGAGCGTTCGTCGGACCATCCCGGTGCGGGCTGGTCCTACTTAGATGGCGTTGTTCAACGAGCGAGCTCTGAGTTGTTCGCACTAATTTAAGAGATGGCGCCACTCATTATCAGGCGAACAATTTTATGCGCTGGCGCTGGGTTTGGACTGTTTGGACTAATAACACATGGTATGTAGTAATTGTAGAATATTTAGTAATTATATTCAAAACAACTCAATCATTATGATGAGACCGACTCATTGATATGATCTCACGAATCTGCGACATAGATATACTTAAAACATTCAAACAATACGATATCCTAATATAAATAATAATGACATGACATCATGCACAATAAAGATTTACTGTCATTAGGTACAAATGGAAAATCGTCCACTTGAAATTATACGTCATTTCAGAAAAATGACCGTTTGAAATACAACAAAAAAGAAAAATTGACCATCCTGAATAACGTCTAAAATGGAATCATGTCCCATGGTAAAATTGTCGAATATGATAATGGTCGAAAAAAATATGTCTATTTGTATTTACGTACACTCAAAAATATGACCAATTGTAAATACGTCCTACCTGAAATACATACAATTTATATTGTATTTATATGGTCTTAATTCATATTAGGCTACATTCACTTGTGCGTATTTCATTTTGCTCATAATTTATAATGGATAAAATTCCATTGGGACCTTATTAATTTACAATGAAAATAAATTTGGTTATAAATACTTTTCAGCACAATTACATTTTGACTAAATTCACTTTGGATACTATAATAATAATAATAATAATTTATTCACGACCAACATAGGATCAATAGGGTTTGTAACAATTTCAAAAACTTATACTAGTGTTAGTGGTTACAATGCACATTATTCATTTATTTCCGCGGACATGCAACATACCACAATTATTTAAATATAGGCAGTCTACCCTGTCCGCGAACATGTTCAGGATGCTGTTGGGGCTGGCCCGCACCCTGCGCACGAGGGCCGCGGCTCGCTTGCGCATCGTGGTGTAGAAGCAGTCTACCCGCGCCGCGGCGAACATCCCCGACGCACTACAGAATTTGGGCAGCCCCATCAGCACCCTGAACGCGTTGTTATATTGCACGCGCAGAGCGCTGTACCGCTTGTGCGTATAATTCGCCCACAGGCTGCCTGTATAAAAAGATGTACAGTAAGCTCTCTCATAAGTACAGTAAACTATTACTTTTGACCCAACTTCAGAATGGTTATTTCACGTCGACGATTTTCCATGTACCTAATGACAGTAAATCACAATAAATCACACGGTTACCTATCTACCTATGATTAATTAGTCCGAATTTTCAGCCCGATTAGGTTCTTTAGCCGTTTTAGGCAACAAGGGCCTTGACAGACAGGTAGGCAAAGTGGATGGACAGACGGACAGACGATCAACAAAGTCATCTTATAACCGCTCACGTGCTTTGTGCAACCAGAGTTGCTTGCTCGAGCACTCAAGTGGATAAGGATTTCGTTCTTCAGTTTTCGGTTCGGAACCCTACAAAGGCGACAATCCGCATAAATTGACCTATCCCAAGTCAAACTTTAGGCTTTGGGTACTAAACAATGATGAACATTCTTATATGTTTAGATAAATATGTAAAACACCTAAATCTCAGAAACAGTAAGTATCATTTATTAACATCGGTTGACCCGTTATGTAGTTACGAGGGGACATTCCAACGGACATGCATAACATACATGGCTGCCTTTTGGCAGAAATATGTTTGGCCGAATATATATATCGTTTTCCAACCGTTTTATTTGTCAAACCGCTTTTATTTCTGTAACTGTAAATATTTCAGGGATTATTATAAAAACTAACCTAACCTAACCTATATTCTACACGATGATACTGAAATAAATCCTGAAGTATTTACAGTTACAGAAAATAAAAGCGGGTTGGCAAATGAAAAAGTTGGGAAACGATACATTCGGCCAAAAGGCAGGATACCTACATACATACATACAGGTGAAACCCATAACCCTTGTTTTGGGCTTTGCCGCAGTCGGGTAAAAAAAACAATATATTGTGTTGTGCTCGTATAGTAAGTATACACAGTAGGACATGTTTACACTTAAGTCAAATACATGTAGCGGCGTCATGCGCGAGCGCTCAGACCGCGTCGCACCCTCCCGCGAGACGACGTCTTGTAAATATAAATGTCATCTGGTTCTTTAACCCACATTTTTCAGTACTACATATCAGTGTCACGAAAGTTACTATCTAACCTGCCAGCTATCATCATTATTCGCACTGTTGTTTCGCTGTGGAGGTAAGACAGCATATGGAATTACTAGCTTAAAAATATTCCAACTCCCTCGTTATTCTTCAGGGGTGTGATTCTCTCAACAACGACGAACGGACGGACGAACGAGTGAATGTCCAAGCGGGTAGTTTAAGTAGTCCCGTCTGAGCGAGCAAAACACATTTTAGCGCGTGTATTCAATTTGACAGCATGGCCTCTCGAACGTATTAGGCTGCCTTATTAAGAATACACGCGCTAAAATGTGTTTTATTGGCTCGGACTTGACTATTTACTTAAACTCGCCGCTGCGCTTTCGCTCGTTCGTTCGACCGACCGCCTTTTTTAAGAGAATAACACCCTAGGATTGACCGTGCTTTTTGTAAATCACTTACAATCAGGGAGCCTGTGTGCTCGTTGGCCTAACTTACCGTGTCATGAAAAACATTCTCAAACAAGTTGACTACATTTATAGAAATACCTACTTAGAGGACGACCGCGAATTTGTACACGTGGAATTAGTTTGCCGCTCCTTCTATTCTAGCCCCTTAGGGGATGAATTTCCAAAAATCCCTGCTTAGTGCCCTAGGACATCCAAGGAGTATTCCCTCCAAATTTCAAGCCCCTAGGTCTACCGGTTTCGGCTATGCGTGGAATGATCAATCAGCCAGTCATTTTCTTCTATTGTACATGTAGATTAAAATTATAACTTTTATATTAACAGCGGTTACTTACTGCTTAAAAGGTCAGGAGAGACTTTTATTTTTTATTGCTAATTTTTGTAATAATTTTGTGTTTTTTTCACAGCTTCAACGTAGCTCGTTCTAGAAGAAAATCAGAATGATTTTAGCGGCTGTAGTGTTCGGACTGGGGATTTACGCGTTTGGCGCGTGGATGTGTGAGGGATGGTCGTGGAATACTTGCGTTTCGTAAATGACCCTTATGCTTACTTATGCTGACCGGGGCTTTGCCCTTTGGGCACTATGAATGGTCACTTGTGGTTTTTGAATGATTCATAATTGAGGTTTCATTTATTCTGGTATTCAGGCTTCTAGATTACCTATACTCGGTTAGAATTAAGGATTTACAGGGGGGTTATTATGACATAGCTATGCAGTTCATTTTACGGCGAGCGTAAAGGACAGAGCTATAGCAGTTGTATAGCTCTGTCCTTTTCTTTCAGCGTAAACTGAACTGCATACAGTTCTGTTAAGTTTACGGCGTAGGTATTTAAGGGCCTGTTTCACAATCATCAAGTAAAGCAATCTGACACATAAATTTAGCCCTTTCCTTTTCTTACACTTGAACATAGACAAGGAGAGAGTTAACTTTAACTGGCACATTCATTTACTTGTCGATTGTGAAACAGGCCCTAAGTGTCTCAAACTTATTTTTTTAACAGTGTTGCATTCATATACAAAATAAATGTCCGGGTTAATTTGAACGAAATATAAATAGCTACTATATTTTAAGTCATGATTTTTTTCAATTTAAATTTATTACATTTGAATTGGTGTGTACTTATTTGGCATTATAAGTGATTTTGTTTTTTAAAAATAATAAAAAATGTAGGAGAGTTTTAGGGTCAGGAGTGATTTCATACTTTTTTTTTTATTTCTACTGTTGCTAACCTTCATATGCCAACGAATGCCACAACTTTCAAATGCCACTTGTTCACCTATGATCAGTGGTCGTGAGGGACGCGATCTTTAACATGGCTTACAATTTCGAACAATATTTAAGTATCTCAATCTTAAGCAAAACTGCGTTTGCAGAATGCGACTTCTATTCCACTTATACTTTATACCTTATAGGTATACCAGGATTTCCCAACCAGTGGGGCGCGCCTCCTTAAAGGCTTAGGAAGATGGCAAGGACAGAATGCTTCGATATGCGAAAAAAAGTAGATTATACACCGAGGGGATAAAGCAGTTTTATGTCAAGGGCGCGATATTGAAGCCTGAGTAAATGAGGGACTCTAGATTTAACTCCCGAGCGTAGCGTAGTTAAGAAACGAAAAGGGATTCAAGCTCGCCCAAGACGAAAACAGCTTCATCCCAAAGGAGAATACTTTTCACACCTTTTGCGAGACAATAAAAAGCAAGGCTACTTAATACAAACAACGTTTTATTAAAACTTAAAGTATCATAGTTAAAAAAAAACGTACAAATTGTAATTTTTCATAGAAATTTAAATCTCATTATTAACCAGCGGGTTATATTGAATGAGATGAAGAGATAGGTCCGCCGAGTCATAATATGGTACTGAATCTCATTATAACCCGCTGGTTAGCCGATGGCTATAATGACTTACTATAGTTGAGGTTTGCATGATATATAATTGGGCAATTTCGAGCAGGTGGTGTGAAAAAACAATTAAACGCAAAAATATAACGCATATCTAATATAATAATACGTACATTGGTTGTAATACATTCTCTGTTTCACAACGCGACGTGTTGTCTGTGTTTAATTAATGTGCGTTTGTTTTTTGTTACGACAAAATTAAAGGGACTTGAAAAAATATCATTTTTTATCCGGGGAGGCTCGACGCTAAAGGTTGAAAAACCCTGGAGTCATATGTACTTGACAGTAAAACCGACTATTTCGTTAACTATATTTTCGAAAGCAATAAGATGGGTAAACTTTTATTGCCCAGCAGTGGTACACTCATACAGACTTAAAACTAAGTGGAATAAAGGCCCTGTTACCATTTTACACTTCAGCGGCAGTTCGCTCGGTTGGTTTGTCTTTTTGTTTGTAAGTTATAATATTTTAAATTGTTTTACATTGTGTTTAATACTTATACTACAAAGTAATTTTCATATTATAATATTTGTAACTAAATACCTTGTGATGCAAAAATATGTGAAATAAACTTGTGGTTATCCCAATAATTGTTTTATTTCGCCTGGAGTGCCCTGGTGGAGGCTCGTTGTTTATGAAAGGACCATTAGTGGACCAAATGGGCCCAGAACCAACAGAGGTACTTTAAATGTAATTCAAAAAGCCTTTGTTCTTTTTATTATGACCACCATGCTGAATTCATCGCAAAAGCATTTTTTTGTTGTAAGGAAAAATAGAGTTGCTCCTGTGAAAATGTAAATACACCTCACCCTGTGTAACCCCATTTTCCCATACAAGTGGTTTTTCTGCAACGGAATTCAACTTAGTGTCTATAATGAAAAGACCCATTTCATGACGTATTGCTCAGCTCTGTAGGTTATGGGCCCAGGCTAGCTTGTAGGTTCTGGTTCTGGGTACAAAGTTGCCCATGGTTCTTCAACAATCCTGTTTTTTTGTACCTATTTATTATTTTTTGGGAACATAATGCATTTTAAAGCAATTCTAGTGGGATGCATAAAATATTTAAAAGCTTCTGAAATGCTTTCTGCCCCGTACTCAGACACAATTAACTCGTCCCTTTTTCAAACTTGTGCATGAAAAATCGTCTCTAAAGGGCCGACTAAATCGTCATTAACTGACTCTGAGTGCGGCTATTAGTTTGTCACTTTTTCCAAGTTATTTTGAAGATAGCATCTTATTAGGAGTTTTTTTTAAACGTCAACATTAAAATTCATTATGACTTTAGCCGAAGAGCTTTCAGTGGAAATATTCGGTCGTCATAAAGTCCTGCCACAGATCGTAGTACAAAATATCATACACTTTTGTTTTACATCGCATCTTTCTATCAAAGGAAATAATCAAAAACGCGACTTCCTACTTGCTCTGTCTTTAAATGCATCGGAATATCAAACATGTCCGAGTCTTCCTAAATATCGTGTCCCGCAGTCTAGCGGGTCCGGGAACACGTCAGATTGATCCCGCGAGGGTGCAGCCCCCGCCCCGCGAGGCGCCCGAGCCTGCCGCGCTGCCTCGCGGCAATCGCGCGCCAACTATTGCCGCGGGAGGGCGCTCCGGTCGCGGCGTGACGCGCTCTCGAACACGTGCTACTACAATAGTAAAAACCATAGCTGTGTGAGTGTTGAATAATTCCGTGTCACTACGCTTTGGCTTGCGTGCCTCGCATAGCGATACGTGTGAATGTGTGTTTGTTTGTGGGCATTATTGTTCCCGAGGGACCGGCGATTAATATCGTCTGTGGATGTGGTTTCAATGTTAATGTGAAGCTCATGTAGTGGATAACTTTTCAATTTTTGAAATGTTTAGCCGAAGTTGCTGTGGAAGCGTTCTTATTGGAATCTTGTATTTATTTCTGGAGACAGTCTAACTACTAAGCAACCTATTATTAGATTGTAGGAATCTGGTTCGAAGGATCAACTTATTTAAATGAAACAAACGCCGCTGTGAAGCTATTTTGGCCGTGAACAAAATAAGGGTCCGTGATTGATTATTATTAATTCAAAGCCTCTATTTTAGGATGATAATAGAACTGATTAATAATTTAGGACACAACACACACACTATTTACGGTATAGTTTTATTTGATTCACCAAATACGTTCGGTTGGTGTGACTAACAATTTTTGTTACATTCATTAGTTAAGCTGTGTGAGTGTCTTACGCACGTGTGGGTGAACCTTTAGCTATTAACGCCACAGGAAGCGGCGGCGATTTTAGGGAAGGTTAAGCTAGGAATGGTCGCGGGTCATTGTGCCTTTACGTCGGTTTACTCTTTTTGTGCCGCGAGAAGATAAATGGCCTTCTCATTGTCTATGGCCAGACCGACTTTTTTGTTAACAAATCGGAAGCGTTTTATCACGCTCGTTAAATTTTTCGGTACTTAACTAATTGTGTATCTAAAATACTTATCGAGGCATCGTTTTACGGATCTATTCATGATATGGTTTTATTTGCTTTTATGTTTATATGTAATCCTTTAGAAAGTCTACTCAGAAACTTCGTTAAAGTAAACCCATAATTAATGACTCTCTGGGAATAGGAAACGGTCAACCAACCATTAATCTAACCGTACTCTATTTAGCAACAGCTGATCATTAAGGAGTTAATCTTACCTATTGACTAGAGCTTATGTAGTATATTGACCAAAGGTTTAAAGCTTTCTCTAGTGCAGCGGTCCTCAATTTTATTATCAACGGAACCCATTTAGAACCTACTAATTATTTACGAAGACAACTTTTTTATATAAGTGTTTTTATAAAAATACGATAAATAGATACAAAGTATCTAACGTAACATAACAATGAACTTTAGGTTGATTTCTGGCGGAACCCTTACAAAGGCCGAACGGAGCCCCAGGGCTCCGCGGAGAACCCGCTGAGGACAGCTGAGTAGCTGTAAATTAAATAATGCTTACAAACAAACACGTGAATTTAAACATGTCTTTCATTCAAGATTTAATAAACGCAATGGGTTAACAATGTTAGCACCGGAAAAGCGGCCAGAATGGATCATAGAGTGAGGAAATGGACTTTAAAGTGAACGTTTCAAATTACTCTTTTGAATGGTGATGAAATAGTGCCGCCACAATGGACGACAGCTCGCCAGATCTGTCACTGAAGCTTCGGCGAGGGTCGAGCGACTCCCGCGAGTCTTTCTATATGGACTTCGCGCAGGGAATCGACTCGGATATCGAGGAGGTGACGACGATCGAGCGAGTGATCCCCGAGCATCCGGGGGGGCGGTCGGAGGGGGACGCGGACACCCTCGCGACTCCGTCAGGGCTGGAGGAGACCAAGGAGTTTCCGCCATGGTGAGTTACTGACACATCCTGAGTCCTTACTTAACATAGGCAAGTACTCTGGCGCTATTGAGTTTGTCAAAATCCTGACCACTACGCTAGGTATCTACGAGCAGATAGCAAATCCAGTGGTCAAACTAAAGATGTCATAGAACTAGTCGAGGAATTCTCAGCTAAAATTGATGCAGGTGATTTCATTTTAATTTACCAATGGAAATAAATGTATATAGCCACCTACCTATACGTGGCTATACTTAGTCTTTTCCAGTAGGCCTGTGTTTATGAATCCATTTTTTTGTCTGCCGGCTTGAAATGACGAGTTAAAGATGATATCTTAGGTAAAGGTGCTTTAGTCGTCAGTCCGGCAGTAAAACATTTTCGACCATTTTGGTTATGGTCACCGGTTAATAGAAAAGGCATGGATCAGCGCCCAATGTAAGAGACACGACTCTATTTTACAGGCGTTCGCGCGTAACGGGTATTCTTTAGCATCAATGCGTGTCTGATGAATTATAATTCAAGTTGAACTTAGTTACAATTTCTGTTACACAAGCACATAAAGAGCGCCTAACCGGGGAAGGTCTCCATTCCACTTTGTTTTTACTCCACCTATATTGCTTTTAACAGCACGGCCGCGTTTACTGTAAGTGTAAAGTGAATAAAAGGGACCATGATGATAACAATCTAGTAATTATATAAAACAAAGTAGAATAGAGGTCCAGCCTAAGATATCGCCAAACTAGCAAGGTACGAAAGACACAGTGAGAAACATTGATTTTTTAGAGCATGTTTAGGCCACTAAAAGTGAGTCAGTGTTCCAAAAATAGGTCCAGATCAAACGGATTCCGGAAGTTATGAGTCAGCCCTGATCTAGTCAGTTTCTGTAGGGTGAGATAAGTTGCTTTGGACTCGTGCTGACAAAAATAGTAAGTGATCACGGTAAGAACATGTCTAGTCACCCCTTTTTTGAAAACGAGATTTTAATCCTAAAATGCAGACTTTGCAAAGTTCTTAACTTTAAAATCGCTATAAGTCAAAAACTAACTAAGATCACGTAGGGTCGCGGAAAGAACATGTCTAGATTAAATGTCAATTTAATGTCTGTTATTTGAGATAAAGCTTTGAGGAGCTTGATAAAAACTTAAATATTTAAAAGATTTCTCAGAGATAGAAAGTAACCGGACTACTGGCTGTAGATACACATCTATTATAAGGAGATGAATAGCTCATGCTCTCATGTATCCATTATGTATGAGCTTGATGTCTACAGCAGCGAACGCAACTGTTTGCGTCTTTATGCCTGTCACTACAACACAGTTAGGATTGTGCTTATGATGCAGTGTGACGGTGATTTCTATTATAAAAATACTAAATTGCATCTGTAACTTTTATGCGTTTCTCCCCGTACCTATTTCATTCCGTTGCAGTCGATTTTGGAAAAAGTGCACCCTTAGGATACTTAAGGAATATTTCCTCTAAATTTTAAATCCCTAAGTTCAGCGGTTAGCATTGATTATACGGTGTCTGTCAGTAAGTCAATCAGGGAAGAGTTTAACATATGTACCTACGTATAGAGATTTAAACAAAACGAAACAATCAACGCACGTTTCTCATAAATAGCAGTAAAATCCATCAACGCTAGACCGTTATGTTAGGTTTAAATCTAGAATGCAACAGTAATCTATGTAATCCAGAACAGTAACGTAGAACTGACCAGCCATTCACAAATTATTCAGTTCCTACCAATCGCTCTGTGTTTGATCTCTGACTATAACATATCATAACTCCATAACACCGACGGGCCATTTCAAGCAGGATCTAGCGTAACCACGCAGCGCATACATCACCGTTGTACGATGTTGGAAGCACCTATAGCAGGGAATTCGGCGCTACGGTTTATCCAAATAAATCTCGATACGCTCAAACGTAAATACGTAAATAAATAGGACACGAATAAGTGAAACAATAATTACCTAAATAGTATAAATAGTTACAAAGGATGCTTTGTTGACATAACATCCTACATACTAGCGTACCAAAGCCAGTTTTCAATAAATGTATAAATCGTCCAGCAACTTGGTGCTCTATACTATATGTAGGTATAGTTCCTCAAAATCATTCGTCACTCGATGTGGTGAGCTTCTTATCAACTGATGCTCCTTCCCAGTAGTGGACGTCTTATAGCTACACACATGATAAAATATTGGTATCGATAGTTATATTAACTTTTTTTAGACGTGTTTTTTGGTGGCTGAGGTCATTCTTAATGGGTGGGTAGATTCGGGCGTTTCAACTGCCGTCATTGTTGTCTTCAATATACTGACGAAAATAATGATAACTACCAGCAACTTTTGATGTAGCAACTATAGTATCCATTCCATTTAAAAGAACAAGAAATTTATAAAGTTTATCTTGAATAATATGCGAAGACAATAATGACGGCGGTTAAAACGCCGAATAATCACCCGGGTGTCCTGTGGCCACGCTTCTAAATCTTACCGTAATATTACATTGCCATCCTACTGATATACGTACGTAGGTACGTAAGTATTAAACTCAATTGGAAACTGGAAGTTGGTCAAATGCAACTATTGTCAGTTTTGATAAGATACAGTCACACTTGCTTCTATTATTATAACATTGTGCCTCTACCTACGGGTTGGTCAAAAAAATTGGTCAATCTAACAATTCCCTAATTGTCATTGACTAAGAAAGGTATTTCCGGCCGGAACAGTTTGCATTTTAAAGTAATCACAAAGCTAACCTAACCAAACCGATGATGTAAATAGTGGTTTTGGTGTACTGAAAATAAAACAAGATTAGTAGAAATCTAGTTGGGCTACCCATCCAGTAAGGTAATGCAGCGTATCATAGGACCATGTCGCGAGCGGACCTGCTATAGGGGGTGTTCTTTTTATAGTTGTGGTTGGATTATTATAAAGATACTATTTAAGTAGCTTAGTTTTCTTGCTATTTTAATGTTTTTAGTTTTAATATTCTCCCACTCGCAGATTTTTGTAAAATATAATAAGTTACGATGTAGGAACGGGCTAACAAATTCTACAGGTGAAGCAAAATAAAAGTTTGTAAAAATTGCTAATTAGTAATTAGTTACTAGTAAATAGTTGCATATGCGGCGGCTTTACTCAAATTTCGAATGAGTCAGTCTGTCACAACCGTCAGCTGCATCTCTCCAAACTGCAGGGCTTCCCTGCAGCGACATGTTTATACCGCACTAGCTCACGTCGTTCGTGTTTAATATTCGCCGCTTCATGTACTATGTCTCGAATAAATCATGTTCGCGTAATTAATATTTGAGCACGGTGAAAACGTAAAACATTTTTAATTGGGTTTCGTGAGCATTAATTAACGAATGGCGCGCTTTAATCCACCGTAGGTTTGTTTGGGTAATTGCATAATGAAGTTAATTAGCGCCCCTATATTTATAAAGGTATTGAGTTTGTCTTTAGTAAGATATCTATAAATTTTAGGAACATATTATTTATGCGATATTAAATTAGCATGATTTACTGAGGCATTCCTGCAAATTAATTATGCGCCGTGTTAACCTAATTGAAAATTTGCTTTGTTGTCGCTGTCACTGTTGATATGTTTATCCAGTAACAAATTATACGACGATTTTGCCAAATACACTGACAAATCGGTTAGTAGGACCATTTTCTTATGTAAGTATGAATAAAACCACACAGTATGATAAGCTGTTAACGAATACAAAGACTGAAATTGATAAAATATCTTCGGTTGCAGCGACTCATATAACGTAACAACGATCAAATTTCACTTTATGAAATTCATTTGATCATATTAGCAGCAATTTAAAAGAAAAGTTTGCTATTTTATAGACAACAACAGACACGTTTAGTTAACACCTCTAGTTCTATCTGCTACTTAGATACATCGTTTCTCACGCGACTGTCACATTTACTTAAACAAAGGAAGTGTCGGAATAGCATACCCATATGAATCTCAACATTACGATGGGAACCGGGACTCGCGATAACCGTGCGCGTGCACACCCGTCCGACGGGTTCCGTGGATCTACTCGTAGCTTTCTCTCCATAGCCGCCAGAGGTCAGGCAACCGCACGTCACGCTGGACCTGATTGATATGCGAAGTGACGTTGTAATGCCGGCTTTTGTTACAACACCGCGAATATATTAGAAGCATATCAAAAGGGCTTCATGTCGTAATGGAGTTTATGCTTTTCTAAGTTGTGCTGCCTTGTTATTCCTGTAATTACAGTGACAAGAACATCGTAACCGCCACTCGCCGTAGGGAACTTTTCGATTTGGTAGCATATAACGCCGTGTACGCGGATGTGGCTTTCCTGCCCCGGTATATGCAATATCAAAAGGAAACACTTAGATTATCAGATGTTGATCATAATCTCATATATACATACATTATAATGAGAAAAAAAAAAGAATGAAAGACAGTTTTGTGTCAGTGCTCATTCTAAATATTGCAATAGAAAAAGTTGCTCCTAACGCTGCGATACCCATCAAAACCCGTATACATAATTCATGGGCTATCTAAATGACGTTTTTAACGACACTTCAAATTAAGCGACGTGCCTTTTCAATCATTCAGAAGGGTTTATTACGCCACCGTCCCATTTACTTCCATTTTATTCATAAACTGGTTAGTAAAGTAAGTTTATAACCCTTACATTCTGTCTACTTGGTACATATAACGACCCGAGAAAACAAGCTGCGACTTTGCGCAGTAAAATAAAAGTTACTTGGAAAAATTGCGTTAGAAAAATGTCTGCGTGCTTAAAAGGTACTTTATATCACAAGCGTGCATATAACGCCGCGTCATAATGCATAAATCATGCAAATCAGGCTCGTTAAAGAAGAATCTTTCACTTTTCTGTTTACTTTTGAACCCTTCAAAATGTGAGAGTCGTTTAGTCAAATTTCGATTATTTTATGGCTTTTCCGTCTTCCTATTCAAACGAAAAGTCAGTCTTTGTAGGGTGGCTATAACAATAAGATTGTAGAAAGAATGGTAGAAAGATTAATCGGCCGGGTCGTGTCAAATAATTTAAACCGTGTAGTCACCTTTAAGCATAGACATGTCCGGAGCGCAGGGGATATTCAAATGGCATCTCCGTCGATCAATCAACCAAGGGGCGATTTTACTACAGTCATATCACTCCCCATAAATCAGACTCATAACACGAAGGGATGTTTTTAAAGTGGGGAAAACGCATGTTTAGTTAGGATGATACTGCAAAATTTGTCCGTTACCAGAGTTACCACAGTAGAGTTCAACACGGGTCCGTTGCTGGGAATAGATAACATTTGCTATTAAAATGCTAATGATGGTTTAGCTTTAGCTCACATTGTGGTAATGAAAGTTTATTAAGTGCATATACATTGTCAAACGGAGGGATTAAACTTGGTTTACATGGTTGACAGTCGAATTGAGGAGATATACAGAGTATCTTTCAGAACTGAGCGTAAAGAATTAAGTATAAGTAGGTCCATGTTATGACACTCATGACGGTTTAGAAAATGTATTTATCTTTTTAATATTATGTTTAGCAGTGATTAGTGGTAGAGTTATTATAACATTTGAATACTGGTTACTTGCGGCACAATTTTGAGTCCCTTCAATAAAAAACTCTAATAGAATGATTATTTGTTAAAGTACTTACCTAAACTATTTATCGAAAATAACAAACCTGTGATATCATAATTTATTTTTAAAATGTTTAAGTATTACTTATTCATATGTGTAGAAAACTAAAAAGATACATGGCATAGTGGCATCCCAACCTAAGCTAACAGATTAACACAACACACGTCAATTTATAGATTCACCTTTTCTGCTCCTCCTACAATTATTATAAACGATACAATCACTTGAATGCCACTTGTCTAGTCCTGCTGACATGTCAGGAAATATTATGCGTGTCTAATAATTTTGTTACGGACGCAATGTCTATTTGTAGCTGCGCGTCGAGTTGCTTAGCCATTGCTATTACTAATTCATGAACGTGAACTTAAACGAATATATAGAACATAAAAACGATTGAGGTCGCAAATTAATATTTATAAAACAAATAACTAGCTGTTTACGTTGGAATTATTTAATATTACCGGCCATTATTACAGGTCTATTTTGTCTAAAGAAATTTAAAAGAAACAGAAGCTAAGTAACAATGTTACGAGTTCATTTTTAAAAACATAAAAATAAGTGAATTGATACGGTGATTGAAAGTGTTTATTATTTACTAGAGGACGCCCGCGACTTCGTACGCGTAGAATTAGTTTCCCGTTACTCCCCCCATTTCTTCACGTTGGGGGTCGATTTTCGGAAAATCCTTTCTTAGTGCTCACTTACATCATGAAAGGAACCCCTATACCAAATTTCAAGTTTCTAGGTAGGTACAGTAGTTTCGGCTGTGCTGTGCGTTGATTTATAAGTCAGTCAGGTTTGCCTTTTACCTATATATAACTAAAGGACGCCCGCGACTTCGTACCTACGCGTAGAATTAGTTTCCCGCTACTCTTCCCATTTCTTCCTGTTGGGGGTCGATTTTCGGAAAAACCTTTCTTAGTGCTCACTTACATCATGAAAGGAACCCCTGTACCAAATTTCAAGATTCTAAGTACAGTAGTTTCAGTTGTGCGTTGATATATAAGTCAGTCAGGTTTGCCTTGTATATACATACATATATAAATATACATATAGATGGGCTGACAGGCCAATCAGTTTTATATGAAATGGCAAGCCGTGACGTCACACCTTGGTACTATTTAATACATTGCTCATTAGCTTAATTGTTTACCTATTTAAAATGATGTAACGATTGATACCTACAACGCAACTGGTCTAAGGATTTTAGTTTTTTTACTAGAATTTGTTTCGTTGAAGTTTATCTTGACTCTCTATCTTGACATAGTCATTATGTACGTATGTATTTATGTATGTAAACACTTTATTGTACAAAAGAAAAATCAGAACAATACCATTAATATAAAAATAAGTACAAATGGCGAACTTATCCCTTTAAGGGATCTCTTCCAGTTAACCCTTGAGACATTAAGAAAAGTGAAATGTTGTGCATCGCGTAAGCAAGTGTACACATTTATTTTAGAGGAACAAATTAAATAAAAAATATAAATAATAATAACAATAATAAAAAATACATTCAAATACCATTCAATTATCCCTTTAATATCAATACAAAATCAAGTTGTTTGACGATTGTGCTTTAAACGTTTGCGCCTTAAAAATAGTTTTTAACATAAAGGTTTTTACAGTTGGACAATTTTAAGACCTAGCCTTTCATGTTAACTGAACTGGAATGATCCTTGAGATCGCTTCGCCGATAGTTAAAGATTATTTGCTTGCGATCGCGGGCTTAGAAATTGCGTTTCATGATTTAAGAGCGATCGTCTGGTTATTTTGCGTTATGCACATTAAAATCTCTGTTTAAATTAACATAAGTAAGAGATTGATCTGCAAGCAGGTATATTATTATAGAAGAATTATTACTTAACAGTTTACTCATAGTTTATTATCATCTTTGACCCTTAACCGCATTCCCGTCTCCGTATCATCGTCATTATCATCTTTCTCTCCTCAATTAACAGGAAACGAAACGAAGTACTCTCTAAAACAAGTTAATAAAACCGTTATAAGTACATTACTAAGTTTAGCGCCAAAAAGTTCAACATTATACTAGACTTCTTGATTTATTAAAAGTCTGGCTTATATTGATGGCTTTTTCTATTCCTAATTTGGTGCACCTATCATACAGTTAAAGTCATAAATATACAGGGTGTCTTAAAAACCTTTCAACATATTTGGCGGGGTAATAGTTCGCACGATTCTGATCACGGGGGTATGGTTCATTTTTGTTTCTGTTAAAGTAAAAAAAAAAGAAGGTTTAATTATATTCATCTTGTTACTTGATGTATCGCAGCCGATATCTTGACCTTGACATTTTGGCGTTGATTACTATACTACTCCAAACGCTCGTAGTAACTAACGTCAGAATTCCAAGTTCAAGGTCAATGACCTTACCTACGTTGTTTACATGGTATGTAAACAAACAGTTCGCTCCATGTAAACAAAAATAAGTTAACATTTAAAAAAAAAGATAACTTTTAGTGCAACTTACTGTATTTTTATTTTTGCAATTTGAACACTAGCTGGTTTTAAATGTGAAATCACTAGATCTCTTGCTTCTTGCTTCTTGTTCATGCTTTGCCAAGGCTGATAATATCGTCAGTCTTATATTACTGTCGAGATCTAACCATTTACCATTGTTTCCTGCTCTAAAGTGGCCCATATAACTGGTTTACAGCAAAAATAATTACGACTAAAATATCTGAAAGTAACATAATTTAACAATGACATCTAATGACAGCCATAAATTCATAGACAGACATCTAAAAGTTCGGATAGACATGGATTGAACGATCCGATTTTAGTGCTCTCCGTATTGATCCGTAATGCAAAACATTTAGTCGATGGATATAAAGGCCGTCGCATAATTGATTATAATTATTTATAATGTAACACTTACCATAGAGAAAAAAAATACCAACCTTTCCCAGGCCATGGAATCGATAAACTTACGTAGTACAGCGCGATAGCTCTTAGGTGCTTCGGGTTTGTACTTCTCTCTCACTCGCTCTTAATAAGAGCGTATGGGAGCGAGTGAGAAAAAAGTTCAAATCCAAAGCACCTAAGTGCTCACAGACTGTACATATTTTGCACAATTAGGCTAACCTGTCATTATCTTACTCGTTTTTGCAATAGGAAGCTTCAAGAAAATGCCGTGTTATAGCAATAACCGTGTAAGAGTACAAAAAATCCAATACAAGATTTGCGAATTTGATGTGTTTATGGCATCAAAGATTAATCCTATTGCCAAACCTGCATCCCTGATAGATTTAAATCAAAGTGGTATAGCTCATAGAGTACTAGTACAGAATCTGAACTATATTATGAACTTTGCACCAGCTATTCTTCTCTGTTTTAGATTACGTATTTCTTAAGAAGAAATGAAACAAAAACTAGGCTGTTTTTTCTTCTTCAAATGTCACGATCGCAACGTCAAATTCAACGTCGACTCTGACAATGGACCTCTCTTGGACTTTGAATACAGATCAGAATAAAATTATGTCCATTGTAATAAATTAATATTATTTATATTAAATAAGTTTAAACATCGATGATCATGTTGCCAATTTCACTCCGAGCAGTAGTAGCGACATAATTTTTACCCTTTTGGCTAAGCTACCATGCCTACGGATAAAAAAATTGGTCCTAATAACGGTTGTTGCCCTTAAGCCGAGTCCGCTGCGCCATGGTATCGTGTTTTTCTAACACCTAACATGTTAGGTTCTCCCTCCGCAGGCGAACGCGGGGGATATCATCCATCCCCCGCGGCAAACATGTAAGGGGCCTTCTAAACGGGCCATATTTTCACTGCAATATGTGGCCGGCAACTATTAGTGTCCCTGTCTTACTCGTATGTTAGAGAAAGACACCAATAGTTGCCGGCCACATATTGCAGTGAAAATATGGCCCGTTTAGAAGCCCCTTTAAGAAAACACGAATAACATTGCGCAGCCCGGCTTCGTGTTCGCTCTATCCTTGTCCTGACTAATTTCCTCTATGAAGGACACTTTTGTATGGATGTTGTACTAAATTTATTTGTTCTTATTAAAAGTCATTGGGCAGGACGAGGCTATGACGACAGACTAACGATGACGGCTAGTTTGCTTATTTATTAGTAGGAGCATGACAACGAATGCAACTGTTTGCCTATGTTGATCGAAATTTATGAACAACTAGCGTTTGACAACGAGCTCTGCGACTCCGTCCGCACACAAGTCAAGTCGTTTGTCGCTCTTCCTCGGCTCTTTATTGTAACATCTGGGTACCAAATTTCACAACGATCGATAGGTGGTAAAACCGTGAAGACGTACTCACGTAATAAATCAACACAACTTCGAGTAAAAAAAAAAAATGAAGTATGCAGATAGCTCGAATCACCGAAATGGCCATAGGATAAGTAGGTACATTACAAACTTTTCATTACTCTAAGAAACTTATCATGTACGAGAAATTATACTGTCAGATGCGATGAGGAGCAACGATAGTAAGTGATAGCGATAGATAGACGTAATGTGGAGAAAAGGATCTCCGTCGACACTACTTGATTTGAAATTAAGAGCTCCTATTTCTGGGTGGTTTGGCCCTTCGGGCCTGAAACCTTCCTACGTATTTACATTTTTAGCAAATGAAAACGATCATTTCACAATTTGTCCTACTAGTAGAACTACGAGGAATAGGTCTCCCTCTTGGTCCTACTAATATGTTAAATCAGTAGGACCATGAGAAAACACGTCATATATTTTCGGCATAATCCTGATTGGACAGAATCAGCTTTGGACAGAATAGTCTTATGGCAGACCATGTATTAGACAAATGAAAAAAAAAGTCATATGAACGATTTTAATATTACATTGTAACTAACCTCGAAAAAGCATTTTTACAAACAACAAATGTGTCACGTGTTACAAATGATAGGTAATAAAATTAGTACCTAGCATTTAGTTATTTTTAATCATACAAATACACACGTTTACTCTTGGTCCTAGGGTGATGGAACCAATAATGAACAAGGACCAATAATGGACACTTGATTCTTATAGTAGGTACAGAAGATAAGGGTTATTCATTTATTTTGAGATAGCATCCATTATTGGTGCCTTCAGCTAAAAGTGTCCAACATTGGTGCCGTCAATTGTATCAAAAGTGCACCTAGATTTGATCACGAAATACTAATTGTGGTTGTAAAAGTAGGTAGGTTAGGTTAGTTAGGGTTCTTCAGATGCCCGAAGGGCAAACCACCAAGAAACAGGAGCCCCGCCGAAAGTCAGTAGGACAAAATATAGTAGGACCACTAGAAAACAGCCGTGAATACTACTTAAAGCCATACAGTATTTCATATTTTGTGGAACTGTACTTCTGCCGTAAAACGATTCTGTCCAAAGCCGAATCTGCCCAATCAAGATTCTGCCGAAAACAGATTCTGCCGTACACCGCCGGAGGGGATTGGTGCTTTGCTAGACCTATTTGAAATAAGGTTGTAAGTACCTTACCAATAATAATTATCAGGCGAAGACCGGCCGCTGCGCAATTTTTAACCGACTTCATTTGCGTGTTAAACGGCGTTATACAAAAAATATGTATACTAGTATACCACCACCACATTCATGGTACATACCACCGTAGATCACAGGTGCCCTTTACGAGGCCTCTTACTACAGCGGTTTTCTTGATCATTAAAGTGAAATTGCACCTAAATGTTACAACTCAGTCGCTACCTTTAGCGATTTAGCTAATTGCCATATCATAGGTAAGTACCTAATAGTGGCATATTTGTTATCAAATATTAAGTACCGGATAAATAATATCTGTCAGTGTACCTTTATCAATGGAATTTTATTAATTGACGACGTGTTGAATAACAGTATTTTATTTTGTAAAAAGAATAGTCATTGCGATAATTTCAATAGTTTAATGACAATTAATAACTCTAATTGGAACTTAGGTCTACTCATTTTATATCGGTTATAACTTATAATTTGACGGCTCACATACGGTGTGGAATAAAACCGGTTTTACAGTCCCTGCTATAAATAGGTAGGTATGTACCTACTTTGGTTTTACAGTACATTTCCTTGACTGCACAGTCAAAATAAAAAAATATGTTTTAAATTCTCATGCTCTTAAAATGTTACTTTAGTCTCTGCGTATCGGGACTAAAGCTCCTTATTAATCTCTAGGGATTAAAGTATTTTTTAATTTTCTTCGGAATAGTACATTACTTAACAAGGGCTGTAAAAGAAAGAAAGCCCGAAATCGCAGGTATTTGAGACCCGCGCCGTAGGCGAGGGTTGTAAATATGCGATAGAGGGCTTTCTTTTTTACTGCCCGTGATGAGTACACAATTTTACGTCTTCACCTGGCCACAATGCGAGTTTTACCGTACGCGCAGCGTGCGATAAAACTCACATTATGGCCAGGTGTTACGTAAACCCCTAAACATCCTATCACCGTGTTTGTGAATGAAGGATTATCGCCATTTTCAGTGATTTTGCATAGCCAATTTTTAGGGCGTGGAAACAACACCTCAAAATGACAACTGTGAAAAATATTATTAATTAAAAACAAAAAACCGCCATCAAAAACGCAAAAAATTACTTCTTTAAAATTGTAGATACCTAATAGGTTAGTCCAACTGATGTTGAAGAAGTTGTTTTCTATATTCTATATTCTTCGTTGCAGTCGCTCAACTATCTTAATCGAGATATCTTATCGCCACCCTTAAACTAGGTACCGTTGAGGAGTTCCGGTGGCCATTTGTGGTCTTCATCATCAGTTCCACTTCACCCAGTGATACTTTCTGAATGCAAATGCTAGACTTGTTACTAAAAATACTAAAATCGCTATAAATAAATAAATAAATAAAATAAAATCAGTTTATTGCAGACAGTGTCCATATTTTGTTAGTAATTACATTAGGCTTAGAAAGATATAATTAGTAGGTAATTATTTAAAACGAAACCGATATAGCGATAGCTATATGTTTGCCTACAATATTTGAGGAGCTCCCTCAATTCCTCACTGATTCCCTCATCAGATTCAGATTTGGTGACAATGGGACCTCGGAAGTATACTCTAACAAACCAAAAAAGAATTTAAAAAATCGGTCCACAATTGACGGAGTAATCGGCGAACATACATTTAAAAAAATAAACATACAGTGGAACGTATAACCTCCTCCTTTTTTGAAGTCGGTTAAAAAATATTTAATTATATTAAGGATGAATTCATTTTATAATGCATGTCCAATTAGTTTTAAAATAGGTTTCAAGTTTAAACCTGTTGGCTAAATAAGCAAGCATGTAAAGCGGAACTTCATTAAAAAAACGAAAAGAAAAAACCGCTGAACAAATTTTGTAAGAAACTTTCTTATAATCAATATTGTAACTTTGTATAGAACATCGTCAGTGCCGGATTGAGCAAGCACGGGGTCCGTAGCAAATTCTATAAAGATACCAGTTTTGTTTTAGGTTACAGGTTGTGGCGGGCTCTTTTCCGCTACTGGACGGCTTAGATATGCGCCTATTTTGCGTTGGGGTTTGTTTTAGGTTATTCTGCTGGAGAATATCGACTGGATTATTCATCCTATCGTCAACCCTGATAGATATGAGTACACGCATACTGATGTAAGTACCAAAACAGGAGAACGTCTACCATACTAGCATTTTAGAGGTTAGACGTGGGTGCGCGGGGCCCGTAGCATTTTCTACTCTTGCTACGTGGCTAATCCGGCACTGAACGTCGTTTTTTCAAAGGGAAAAGTAGAGTGTTTAACGCGAGACTAAACAACCATAATGACACCCGAACTATAGCCACCAGCGTTTCGCTTGGGTGGCTAAACACCTCGTGTTATTATGGCTTATTTTAGTCCCTTGTTGAACAATCTACTATTGTATTTAGCACCTTATTCAATTTCATTAAGGTAAACAGTGTAGGTATAAACACTTTTTGACAAGTATAATATAAACATCGAGATGTCAGTTGATCACCAAACACTATCACTGTCATTGTTCATGCGTGTAAGCATAGTTATAAGAATGCTATGATTATTATAAAAGAACTGTAATTCCCACAGCATCTGTCATTATGGAACTGTGTTCACGCTTTGGTTAGGTTATAGATGGTAGTCTGAAACTGAGCTATTAAATACCTTGAACATAAAAATTGAATGTATTGAGCGTAAATCCAAAGTTTATATCACATTTACTGACATTAGTGCAAAGTAACATTTGAGCTTTAACCGCAGATGATTGAAGACATTTCGTTGTATTTATGGTTAGCGGTAAAAAAATATCTTGAAACGCTAAGGCTACGCCTTTATGTGACATGATTTCTTTGTTACCCGTATTTAGGGTGACTTGGCAATCACGAGTTTTGATCTTTCTAACCATTTTCTATCAAGTTCATGAAGTAAAAAAGTAAGTTAGTATTTCTATTCCTATAAATACTTACAGTAGCCTACATTAAACTAAGTTTTTGACCCAGAAATAGTTTTCATCTTAAAATTGTTATTATATTGATGAAGAATTACGCCAAACAAGTCTTTATAATACTTTTACAATCATGATTTGAGAAGGATAACACAGCTTGCTCTGAATGTGATTTTTGAATAATTCCAAACTATTAGGTACTAGTTATGGGTCATGGGGCAGGGAAAAAGAAGAAAAATAAAGAAGAAATTGTGTGGGGAAGAAAAACATAATA
Organism: Acleris cristana; assembly: GCA_948252455.1. NCBI lineage: Eukaryota > Metazoa > Arthropoda > Insecta > Lepidoptera > Tortricidae > Acleris > Acleris cristana. Next base: position 7,828,486 of record OX411778.1, read on the forward strand.
AAATTGAAGAAAAATAAAAATGAAGAAAAATAAATAAGAAGAAGGAACTATGTGGAGAAGAAGAAGAAGGCTACAAAAATGGCTCTACGTGGCTACCGCTCCTTGCAATGCAACACTCTGCAGCAGAGTACGTGTGTAGACGCACTTTGCGCAGAGTGTTTGCATCGCTGCGAATAGCCTCGAAGGCCGAGATTATGCGGCCTTCTAATTCTTCTCCACTTTCTACTTCAGACTGTTTACTGTACACGAGGTCTTTTACCCTGCCCCACAAAAAAAAATCTAGCGGTGTGAGGTCAGGGGACCGTGCCGGCCATGGCACAGGTCCCCCTCGCCCGATCCACCGCCCACCGAAGCGTGCATCCAAATGCTGCCGCACCACTCGCCAGTAATGGGCGGGAGCGCCATCGTGCTGGTAATAAAGCTCTCGCAGGTCAGCGAGCGGAACCTCTTCCAGCATTTCCTCGAGTCGGCCCGTGAGGAATTCTAAATAGCGCGTCCCGTTAAGCCGGTCTATGAAAACCGGCCCAAGGACGACACCATTCAAAATTCCAGCCCACACGTTCCGACTGAAGCGATGCTGGAAGGAGCACACTTTCACTGCGTGGGGGTTTTGTCGAGCATAACGATGCTCGTTATGCATGTTGAAAAAACCCCCGCGAGTAAAAGTGGACTCATCCGTCCACAGGATGTTCCGCTCCCGGTCCTGCAAAAGCCACTCACTAAAGCGAACCCGCGCTGGCAAATCGGGCGGCAGCATTTGTTGCACCTTTTGTAGGTGGAACGGATATAAATTTGCAGATTTTAGGGTGATGTGGACAAAGTTTCGGTCGAGGTCGAGAATGCGGCTGGCAGCACGGACGCTTTCATTGGGGTTCTGTAAGAAAAACCGGACCACGGCGTCTATTTCATCTGTATGACAAAATAAAAGTAGATTAATATAATTTAAGTTTATCCATAGATATCATAAATTAAATGTTTTAAAAACCCACTTCAGTGTGCCTGACCTATTTATTACCCACCATTTTATAAGAAGTTTTTGATGGCGGTTTTTGTTTTTTTCAAACATTTTATTTCATCCTTTTTACCTTATACTTTTTGCTGTTATGTTGTCCCACATAGCAGTAATATGACTTTTAAAACTCACCGCAAGCAACGCCGCGACGAAATCATAGTCATATATTAAACCATCGAGATATCTTATCACTGCCCTTGAAATAGGTACCATTAAGGAGTTCCGGTGGTCATATGTGATCATCATCTGTTCCACTTTACCAAAAAATGATACTTTCTAAATGCAAATTCTAGACTTGTTACATAAAATACTAAAATCGCTATATGTATGCCTATAATATTTGAGGAGTTCCCTCAATTCTGATGGCAAATACCTGATAAACATTCAGATAGGCTAGCATACAGACAGACAGATAGAAGAAATTGGTTGGTAAAAAATCGGTTATCGCTATTTTCTTGGAAACTATTCAATTTTTCGGGAAAAAAAGCGTATGCTATACAGGGTGGAAAGTTAAGATGGGGCAGCTACTAGATCCCTTGCTGCTACGCGAAAATGCTCTTAGAAGACCTTTACTAACTTTTAAATAATGAAAATCGACATTCACAGTAGTATACGAACTGTATGGAAAAAGTTTTCTTTGTTTTGTGGGTTTTGTAGTACACCTTAGTTGGTCCCAAAGAGTGTTTTAATCCTTGAAAGAAATGGGACCGATTGGCATTAAAAAAAAAATTTACTCAAATTTGACGATTTTCTCGCTGACTGTACATTTCTTCAGCAATCTGTGAATGTCGATTTTTATTACTTAAAAAGTTAGTGAAGGTCTTCTAAGAGCATTTTCGCGTAGCAGCAAGGGATCTAGTAGCTGGGTAGTGATTATTTCAAAAGCAAAGGTGAGCGAACGCAGGAGTGAATGTCCAAGCGGCGAGTTTAAGTAGTCCCGTCAAAGCGAACAAAACACATTTCAGCGCGTGTATTCAATTTGGCACCATGGCTTCTCGAACGTATGGCTGCCTAATTGAGAATGCACGCGGTAAAATGTATTTTGCTCGCTCTGACGGGACTACTTAAACTCGCCGCTTGGACTTCACTCTTGACTTGCTTTTGAGAGAATCACTACCCTGCCCTTACTGTCCCATTTTAACTTTCCATCCTGTATGTCCTTTGCTGACTCAAGCTAGCATACCAAAATTCATTGAAATCGGTCCAGCGGGTGAGCCGTAAAAGCGTCACAGACAGACAGATAGACAGATCAAGTTACTTCCACATTTATAATATTAGTATGAATGGATTAGATTATCCATGTTTGAACATAAGAAGGAAGAAGGAAGGTTTTATAACTACAGTGCGATAGCTCTTAAAATAAGCTTGAGGTTTGTACTTTTCTCTCAATCGCTCTTATACGTTGATCCTCTGTCTAAAGACAATAACAGTCTAGTATTTTTTTTGGCAGTTATGGTAGTCCCGTTCAGCTACCAACACATGATATCTTATAAACAACGACACAACGCATTTGGCGCCGTTTTACAAGACACTTAAAATATCAAATGCACCTTAATAATGACGAGAGTTACGAGGAAAATTGGGCACGAACTGGCACCAGCGCTGTCAGGAGCTGCTGGCTGCTGACGCGCTGCGCGCTTCATGCCAGCGGGCCTAACACTATTTTATTCACTTCCGTCCCTTTAAGAGCTCGATTTAGGTACGTACGGTTGCTTAGGAAACGGTGCAGTCACGACTGATTTAGCATCAATCAGCGCTTTCAGTCTTACGCCACACTTCACCACTGGGTAGTAGCGCGTACGTTCAAAGCGCACATACATACAATGTACCCCTGTTTAAAGATGTCCATTTACCGCACAAATTATAGACAAAGTTTAATCTATTATGTATCGTACATGCGTATGCTTTTTTCACAATCAGACAGGTATTTAAATTAAAAATAAAATGCTAACTCAAACATAACGTTACCTTGGGTGTGGGAACTAGGTCTACCGGCGTCGGTACTCTGGACTCGGTACGACGCCGATTCCCTAACCCTCTGCGCAACGGCCCTGAATGTTTGTCCGCTTGGTGTCCGGTTTTCCTCAACGAACCCCCTGGCAACGTACATTCGACGGGCTGCCGCCGCATTCCCGCCAGCAGCGTCATAACATAATAACATGTTATGGAACTCTCTATCGGAATAGTTTCTATACGGCATGTTAACCTATAAATTGTTTAATATTAAATTCTATTCATTCGTATAATATTGAAAAACTCGTCGTAGCACAAATAAATGATTAAGTACCTACCTGAGACCGACCGAAATAAATTAATATTTTATTATAAATAAAATCCCTGCTCTCTTAGTTTAAGTTCAATTTGACAAGGTTAGGTTAATTCTTCGATTATATGGCTTTTGTCCAGTGAGACAATTTGGCCAGTGTTCAGACGTGTTGAATAATAGAATAAGTACAAACATAGAATTCTTCCGGTAACCTTCATGGAGGGAAGATGGCCGATTGAAAGAAATCGGAGTTTTTACTTTTGATTAGGGCGTATTCGACCAAACTGGAATAAGGTCTTATACCTAGATTAAATGCCGAATTTGTATCGACTAATCTCGGAGTAAGTCTTTGGTCGAATCGGCTCTTATTCTATTTACTGATTTACTCTACTCACTTGGCACTGGCGAAATCACTGCGAAATACCGCGGTGAACCGTCATTCGGTAATAAAAACCAAACTCGCGTTGAGAGGGTTCCGTAAATACTTTTTTTTTTATAGAATTCTTATAGATTTTCTTGTAATTTACAAACAGCAAACTACATTCCGTATTTTTAAAAAAATTTTAGGCTCAGTTGCTTCGGAGATCAGCGGGGAATAGTCTTATAAAATCAAAAATATTTATTTTACAACAATAACAAAACGAGATCCTCATAACGAGCCCTTTCATTTGACATCTGACACAGTAAGGTTTGCAAAACTTTTTTTTTAAATTTCTTAATTTGTCCCCAGTAAATGACCCCTATTTAAAAAATAAACATTTACTTTGCACATCTGTGTTTGGGTCATCAATTTACATATTTGTACCAATTTTCAACTCAATCGGTCCAGTAGTTTCGGAGTAGATTGGCTGTGACAGACGGACAGACAGACAGACAGACACACGCACGAGTGATCCTATAAGGGTTCCGTTTTTTCATTTTTGTACGGAACCCTAAAAAAGAAGAAGAAGAAGTAGGTACAAGCATAGCGACCTATTTGTAGTTAAACTTCAACATTAGGTGTTTGTTTGGCGCCGACTCAAAATTATTTATTAAGGTATTAACATTAGTGTAGGAGCTTAATTAGACTTAAAAGGCCCTGTTTTATTTTTTGCTTTTCAGTTTTCTTTCTTCGGCGGTTTTTTTTTTCACTTTTCAGTTTCTTTCTCTGTTAATAGATACTTATTCTTTGATTACTTACTTTAACTATTCATTGTTTCGCTACAAAACACAACCGTGTCTAAACAATTCATTCCACAGACGAGTCTCGTGAAGTTGCTACCTATGGGAAGAAACTTCCCGATAATTTTGTTCCAAAAGATGTGAACAACTGCGGTGGTCTTTTGTCTGAGCAAAAATTAGCTACCGAATCCCGTGTAATGCTTAGGGGTAACATATTATCACCTATAACATTTATACCTGTGGGCCTCGTCAATGGTGTTTATTTTTGTTTCTTAATTAGTGGCTTTCACTCCTTGTTTTAACCAGGGACCGGAAAACCCGTTCGTTTGCTTAAGCCGTTCGAATCGATATCCCCTTCATACGATAACCCAAACGTTTCGGTAAGCCTTTCATCGGCTTAGCCGTTCATTACGATAGCCCGTTCAAGCCGGGTAACCCGTTCCGTAACAACCGGTAACCGCTTACTGAATCAGATGTTTTCGAACTAACCGCTTATCGTTCGGGTTACGGTAACCCGTTCCATCCCCTCTTTTCTCGCACTGCACGCGACGTGGTATGTGTAAGAACTAAAATATCTTAACAGGTTCAATCAGCGCAACAAGGGGTAACCCGTTCGCGGCTTATTGATAACGGTAGGAGTTTAAAAAAAAAACCTTTATTTTATTTTATACTTTTTAGCGATCATAATAAGTGTAGTTCGACTTCTTAGTTGATATGAAACTAAGACTTTTCAAGCTCGCCGCAAGCAATGCCGCGGGAAAGTCATAGTCATAATTAAATGTTCTTCGTTACAATTGCTCAATTACCTTAATCGAGATATCTTATCGCCACCCTTGAAATAGGTACCGTTGCGGAGTTCCGGTAGCCATTTGTGGTCTTCATCATCAGTTCCACTTCACCAAATGATACTTTCTGAATGCAAATGCTGGATTTGTTACTAATATGCCTTTAATATTTGAAGAGTTCCCTCATTTCCTCACGGATCCCTTCATCAGATTCAGATTTGGTGACAATGGGACCACCTCGGAAGTATACTCTATCAAACCAAAAAAGATTTTTTTAAATTGGATCGCGCTGTAAAAGGTTATGCATGATCATACATTAAAAACCGGTCAAGTGCGAGTCGGACTCGCGCACCGAGGGTTCCGTATTGAAGATAATATGCTTGGTAACCGCAAAAGAAAATACTCATTTTGTTATAAGCTTTATTTTCCAGGTAATAAGGTCGATTTTGACTAGCCTAAATTTTTATACAGATTTTCTTAGTTTTTTTTTTATTTCTCAAAAACTGTAAATAATGAACACTTTATTTTATTTTTCCCAGAAAAAAATAGTAATTATCTATACGACAGGATTTTTTTCAGAATTTTTGATTAATAAACTTCGGAGATAAGGGGGGGAACGGTCATTTTTTGTAAATTTTTGGCTATAAATCAAAAAGTACATCACAGAAAATTTTCAAAAAAATAGTTTTGATATGTGCAGATTAATACCTTTCATATGACACCCCATTTGCTATAATCGAACCACTTTCATTTTTGAACCCCTCATTCTAGACCCCTTTTCAATTATTAATAAAATTAATTTCATATTTTTTTTACTACAAATAGATGCGGGCAAGCAAGTTGTACAACTTTGCCAAATTTCAAGTTGATAGCATTTGTAGTTGCTGTGACATACAGACAGACAGACAGACAGACAGACAGACAGACAGACAGACAGACAGACAGACAGACAGACAGACAGACAGACAGACAGACAGACAGACAGACAGACAGACAGACAGACAGACAGACAGACAGACAGACAGACAGACAGACAGACAGACAGACAGACAGACAGACAGACAGACAGACAGACAGACAGACAGACAGACAGACAGACAGACAGACAGACAGACAGACAGACAGACAGACAGACAGACAGACAGACAGACAGACAGACAGACAGACAGACAACGAAGTCTCACCATAAGGGTTCCTTTTGTACCATTTTGGTACGGAACCCTAAAAAAATACGCGTCGACTTGAGAACCTCCTCCGTTTTTTTTTTGTCGGTTAATACGTGCCCAATGCACCCCTACCTCCCCTACATACATACATAAACTGACGCCTTCATTCCCAGAGTGGAGTAGGTAGAGCAAAAAAAATGTTGTTCTGTACTACATTTGTTTTTGTTATTTAACTACCAAACTAAGTAGCGGCTTCTACAACATACCTATACTCCAAATTTCATCAATAAATCTCTTGTAGTTTTAGAGTAAAATGCCTGTAACATACAGACGGACGGACGGACTTGACAAAACAAGACGCTAGTAAGCACTTAACACAAGCATTACTTACTTATTTTAGTTTTCTTAGCTCTATTGCGAGTTTTCTTAGATATAAGTATCTTCCTTGAGCTGGCTACTGCTTGCAATTTCTTAAGAAGTAAGTACCTAGTTACCTACATCACTTCTTCCTTCATCAACGTGATTTATCGATTTGCGTTCGTAGGTTGTTCTATCTAAGTTCCTTGTGTAAAATTAGCTAGATAAGAATAATAGTTATTACAAAAAAAAACATACTGAGGTACTTACTTAAATTCATTTTTGCAATAATATTCGGTGATTTTGTCACATTTTTCAGAGGTGAAAATTCTTTGACACGCTGTCAATATCATAAAAAAGGTTTAGGTTATATAATTTATAGCTGCAGCTTATCGTTTATTCATTTAGGTTGCGTTAGACTAATCTGGAATAAGATCATATTCCTAGATTAAACGCCCAAGTAAGTCTCGGAGTAAGTCTTATACATTCCAAGTTTGGTGAAATGCAGACTTAGAATTAAAAATAAAGGTACCCATTTATTTAGTTAAGATTAATGTATTTTACCCCTTTTACATGCCATTGTGCATTAATAAAATGATAACAAAACCTCTAAAACTAACTCCTAAAATTCCAGCGAAAGGAACAGAGTTATTAGCACTTATAGCAGTCAGTACGAAAGGGACATGACTATAAGTTATGTCCCTTTCGTAGCCTGGTAGGCAGTTGTCAGTTTTGAGTTCGTTATATTGCCTCCATGCAACAAGCGTGCGTGTCTAGTACTTAGGCCGGTAGAGACCGGACCCTGTGGCCAGACCAAAGAATACTTTGTAATCAAGGACTTATTACTCAAACTGGACTACTGATTACTGCATAGAATAAGAACATATAAAGTCGCCGTCAATAGAACTTGTGAACGATGTAAACAAATTAGTAGTTTGACACATAACCTCAAATATTCACCAAGCGTGTTTTTATTAATTCATCCAATTACTTTAATATAGAAATCTAGGCCAAATAGTAACATTTTCCTGGTTGTAAGGTAAGCAATCGAAGTTTGCATAGTGATGTGAAAATTTTTCGATATTTGCAGATTTCCAAAAGATGAAAACCTAATTGGATACATTTTGCGAATACGAGTAAACCGAGAAAATCATAAACCTAAAAGACGTAACAAGGTCTGATCCAAAAAAAAAACATCCCGACTTTTTTTGCCGAGCGTGCAAAGAAAAGGATAACATGTTAAACCCGATGCCGTACCTAAAGTCAGGGTCAATGGAAATGGCAAAAGATGTAAACAAATCAGTACTGTTTGACAAATTGTCTCAATATTTTCTGCAAACAGTTTTTATTAAAAAAATTCAAATAGTTAATGGTTACCCATTTTATTTTAAACAGAATGTGAAAGTAACGATCCGGATTGGATCCAATTGTCCAAAAGGACGTGATTAATGTGATTATGGAGTAATAATGTTAATTTGGTCCGTTTGGTTTTGTTTACATCTTTTGCCATTTCTATTGGCCCCGACTGTATGTTCATTGTATGTACGCAAACATTTTAGGAGCCACGACTAGGTTTCAATTCCCCTGGACCAGAGAACTTCAACTTGACTTTCACCAAAACGGTTAATGATCTCTTTATAATTTGCAATTGATTGTTAGCTCCAAAATTGCAAATAAAATATTGTTGAAATTATAGAATATATTCTTTATTTAAATTATCTCTCTCCTTTTCTTTCATATAACAAAAAGTTTCTATCAAAATTTTGCTTTCAGGACATGCTTTTATAGCCGACTGTAATTTTTTATGCAATGTCATCATCTGCCTATCAAGGCCAAACTAACGATAACGCAACATTCTTTACGTTTACCCACCAGCAGATGTGGTTGTGGATGTGGTTCGGTGGGTCGAACAGATCCTGTTACCAATTTTCGACTCCATCATCACATCTGCTAGCCAATTGCCTAACTCACTCGCAATCGCAATCGACTTTAAAGCGGAACAATTGTTTTGATTTTGTATGCAGAATTGTAGACAAGCCTTCGATTTTCAAAATGAAAATGATTGCGATTGCGAGTGCGTTAGGCAATATCCCCTCGGGTCTTTTAAATTATAATATTGCATCATCATCGAGTATACATTTAGTACGGCTATTGGGAAAATCGGCCGTAAGACTCTTAGAAAAAAATAAAATGTGAAGTTGAATCGACATCGATAATGATTCTCGACTCAGCAACAACACTGGCGTTGTCAGATCCAATTCAAACCCTGTGACAACATGTAAGATAACGAAAGAATAGGTACCTAAAAGCACATAATTTTCTAACTCCTTATGAATGCCATAAATAGAAAAGGTCTTCTAAAGGTTTCTATGCTACTACTTATTCTATGGATTATTTATTGTGAAGGAGAAGACACGTTACATGTAGTATGACGGCATCCTCGCTTTGCACCCTCGGCTCACACAAATTAACCAAGTCTCAATCTAGTCTTGTACCTAATAATGTATAATAAAATAATTAATGATAAAACATCTTTAAATAGCTTCGAAAACATAAAATAAAATGCTAGCTGTATTTGTTTATGGTTTCTGAAAAACCCGCCGGAATGCAACGCCACCCTAGTGCTTTTGGAACATCTGAGTGAGACACAGTAATCGGGTTTGTCGGTCTCACTTGAACTAAGTTTTCTTGGTTCCCTGTCATCAAAGAATTTGTAACCGCCTTACTGGCTATAACGGTATAATTTTGATTAGCAATTAATAGTTAGTAATCGATCCAGTCTGAATATAAGATCCTTGTGCGTAACTTGTTCTATGGACCAGACTTTCAAGTGGATAGTTTCCCGTTCAAAATGCACACAATGTGTTTGCAGACTTTTTTCCGGTGTCGAATTTTGGCAACATGATCCAATTTTTTATCAAAGTATTGTAGTGTCACCACGAGATGACCTCTTCTCAGCATCTTCTTACTAAGCTACAAGTACTAAGTTTTATCTTTCTTCTAGGATAAGAATTTCATTCAACAACGTGTATGATGCCAGCTTTAAATGGAATTCTGATAAAACGTAACGTGTAAGGACGATTTTATTTTTACAAAAGAAATCTTAAACCTCCTTGCACAAAGAGGTACAAGATTTAAAAAAAAACTTTGTCAAATTGTCAAAGCATACTCAGACTTTAACGATTCGTTTTAATTGTTGTGCATAATTTATTCGCAGTAATCTCTGGTAGACGCAAATAAATAAAATTAATCCATGATTCATATTCTCGTAGAAGAAGTTTAATGTAAAAGTGATAGTGATAGTGTGATAGTGATAGTGTATTTTAGTTGTGTACGAGACTGATGAGTAAAAATCGTAATCGTAAGTTTCATATTTAAATTATTTCAGACATAAGCCCTTAACAGAGACCGTCTTTTCGTTCATATTACACAATAAAGTCTCAGTTTTCTAAACCCCATGGAGCATTTGACCATGAGTAGAAACATTTTCCAGTTTGTTTATTTACAATACGTTGTGACACATGTTATGAATGAATTAGTTAAGATGGGGCACACTGAGAGCATCATCAGGAAGGGCGATGACAAATCAGTCTGTAACTCAGTCAAAAATTAACTTAAAAAAAAAATACCAATGTAGGGATGATCCAAATCATCCACCCTACCTACTGTTAAAAAATGTTGAAAGGTTTTTAAGACACCCTGTATACACGTTCCCAAGATCTCAAAAATATCTACACCCCCAAATGCCAGTGATAATAATGTCCAAGTGTAGATATGAGTATATTTAGCGCGACGGCCATATATAGACATTTGCGTTTTTGACTGTACAACACGCAGCTGATGCAGTTTGTCCTTAACGCCTATTTTGTTAACAGCCTGTATTATATTAGCCGCTATATTAACTGTGACGCTGTCTTTAAAACATTCCCTGAACAGACTCCGGAACTCCCCACACTCTTAGTCACGCCACTCAACACTGCTAAATATAACGCTAACTAAACTAAATTATCAACACGCATCTCATCTTGTGCGGTCCTAGCTAGAATTATCAGAGCGGTGAAAACGGCTGGTAATGGAGCCAGACCCATGAATATATGTATCCAAATAACATGAGCATACACATTATATACGAGAGTTTTCATGAAAACAGGGTCCCGGTGGGCATCATTAACGTGGCTGTAATTGACAGAGAAAATTCCAGCGTAGATGGGAGTAACACCGCCGCGATGTTCCGGCTATTTGCGAAAATGTGGCCAATTAGTCAGCAGCAGGCGTCGGTGGTGAATTTCCCGGCTATGTGCTCTGCCTCCGGCAACGGCGTCAGTCTGTAAATGACTCTAAGTGTTAAAATTGTTATGTTAAATTCACAATGAGGAATTGCACGCGATATGATCGCTACTTTAATTCCCAGCTGTTACCGCCCCGCCCGCCACAAGCAGTGATAATATCATACTATGATATCTTTTGCGATTTATAGTAGCTGAGTAGCTGATTTATCGCGTATATTTGTTTTATTGTAAATTAAGCTTTGGTGCTAACGTGAGTTGATGTTAAGATTAATTTCATGATTTATTGGTTTCAAAAAGGAAGCGATATCGCCTAGGAAGAACAGTTCCAGTTTCCAACCGTGTACACAGAACCGTGGACCGTGTGTGTATGTAATACAGTGTTGAATTTTATCTACAGCATTCAAATAAACTAAATTATTTGAATAATACGTTACTGAGTAATTTCTGAGTCTCATAAAAAACTCAAGCATGGATTCGGCCAGTAAACGATATGCTATTGCCTACCTAGGTGAAAAAAAAAACTTAGTTCTAACATGCAATTCAATTTACAAACTTTGATACTATACATGGTGTTTTATTTTTACTGACTACAAAGTCAAAAAATAATGGTATAATCAACTGAAATTTTACCGTGTAAGGAGAGCCACGTAAATTTGAGTTGACAAGTAAAGGAAATATGATCATAAATCACGGCGATAAGGAATGAAGTTAACGTCGCTGAAACCGCGGTAAATGACTTACGACGTGTAGCTGAAACTTTATTCTACCCCGTCTGAGTGTCAAACCGTAATAATTTATCTTTGCTTTTAAGACCTTTTTGTTTTAAAAGCTTGTGATGTACATTTTAAAAGCTCTCTTGTTATGAACAAAATGTACCCGTATGCGGTAATTTTGTTCAGGGTTCCTCTAATGACACTGCATGTGAAGCAGGATATTTTATCATTCAATTACCGCAGGAAGCATGCACAGCGGTGTTACATACTATAAACTATTGTACAGGTTTGATTCGATTCCACGGTAATTTCACGATTCTAAAATACTATAGGGATGATAGCGTGTTTCCTATTAATAAAAACAAAACAGTTAATACATTGATTATATTATAGTACACGGTTACTTATTTCTTACATTTACATCAGAATCTTATGAGTTTCTCTCAAGTGCTGTTTATGACAGCTATCTGCCATCTCTATAAGAACACCCCGTGTTCCTACTTTAAGTAATAGGCCATAGAGGAAATGTAAGGGTCTTCAACCTTCACAATACCTAGATTATTGCGATTCGCCTATCAGCCATGGGACTTATATAAAATCTGAAGCACACGGTAATCTTATGCTTAGCTCCGTTGTTCGTGATGGCCAAATATGTAAAGGTTACATTAGAGAAGTAACTAGAAAGGTAGAATAGAAAGAATAGAATAGAAATAGATTCAAAAAGGGTACCACTCAGCATGATGTCGTGGTGAGGAGAACCTCGATCTACGACGCTGTTTTTCAGTGGCCCCTATTAGGTAAGCTTGTATTCTTCTCATACATCAACAATAATTTGTTTATAAGTATATACTTGTATCTTTCTCCTCCGTATAGCTGCATCACTCGTGCTCACTGGCTCTAGACAAGATGCATTCGACGAAAGTTATCGTTATCGAAAACGCAAACGTCAAACGCTTATGTCAATGTCATACATTTTGTCGGTTTTCGAATATTGCTTACGTTAGCGTTAAGCATCTTGTCTAAAGCCACAGGGCGTTTATTCAACTTTTTTTTTAACTCGTCTAGCTTCTATACTCTAATTTAGTTGTTGACGTTGTGGTAGCTCTTATTTACTTGACAGTAGGAGCTAGTAAAGTTTTATTTACTGAGTATGTGGAGGCATAACAGGGAATACCTCTGCTCGCGCGGCACTAGGAGGCGACGTGCGACGCTAATTTCACGCCGCCTCGCCCGCGAATGCATTCCCCTATTACTCAAGGACTGGGGAACATTTACGTACAGTTACACAGCATCAAATTAGCCTCTTCTTACCTAAAAACAAAAGGAACTAAACGTAGATTAAGGTGCAGTCGTACCTTTAACGTAGGTACTGTCCTTTAGAACGTATTCAGCCACTAATAATGAAGACTTTACGGGAAATTTTAAATTATACAACTAGCTCAAAATTAAAACATCTAGACCACTAGTGAGCCTTATTGTAAGGTGAGAAGACTCACAAATGGTCAATTAACTATGTTGATGATGGTACATAGACTAACTATGTGTCATCTAAATAAGATACGTCGTTTATAAATGCGTTATTGAAAGACAAACATAAAAAGGGTAAATAGTATAATTTAAAAACCTTCAAAACTTTGAACGCAGAATCCTGAAATTCGAAAAAATCTATAGTAATGTGGAGGTGCGCTAAGAAAGGATTTCTTGAAATTCAACCCCTAACGGAGAAATGCGGCAAACTAATTGTTCGTCTACAAAGTTGCGGGCATCTTTTAATATTTACACAAGGTTTATAATTTACGTCTTTGTTAGATAGTTGTTGCTCAAAAAATATAAAAATTTGGCAGTTGGTTTCGGTGCAGTGTCTGATTGGAACTTAACTCGATTTGGTTGGTGTTAAGCTGGGCATTCACAGAAGCGCCGTTTGTCTCGGCGACAGATGGGGTGTATACAACTGGATGGGCGTAAAATTTTGACCACATTCACGAGCGCGCCACGCCACGCCTCAACGGTGCGACATCACGGAGCAGACTGATTAGAAAATGGTTTCCAGAGAATGCATTCACGATGATGCCATTTGGCTTGGCGCGGTGGCCTGGCGTGTTCCAACGTTGAATTTCAACATTTACGATAGTTCCATTCGGATTGCGCGTTAGCGCGTCGCGCTGGATTTCCGTCCATTTGGAAATCTAACGGACCGCGCCATGTACTTTTAAACGCTACATTTTTGACATTCACGGATCGATTTTGGCGTGGCGCTGCTCTATTCGGCTCGTGAATGTCCAGCTTTAGGTAAGCGACTGTTATCACGCAGCATACTCTACATAATTTTCTTAGGTGAAATATAAATTTTGCTGCTAGATAAAATTTGTTACGTTTTATACTTCCTGGTAATTCGGTTTTGCTTCTAAAACAATCCAAATAGCCCTTTCACCACGCGTGGGTATAAAAGGAATATTTTAACTTTTTTTCTAATTTCCATAACCCTCTTCGAACCGCGAGGGAAAGTGCGCAAAAAAGATTGGAAATGCAAGGTGTTTTATTACGGTTGAACCCGAAGCCCTACGTATACGTTGGCTATTTTATGGGGGACTTATGGTTGGTTTCAATTTCAATATTATGTGGCGCATTTTCTTGTGTAACGTATGTTGTGTTACATAAATTGTTACATCGAACGCTTGTGGAACACGTCAGTTTTGAGATCATCTTCGGAATTTGTACATTGTGACTATGACAAATATATACTCGTAGCAAACTAAAACTGTGTAAATTCTATACTGGGTGAATAAAAACCTCGGAAGCATAATTTAAAGCGAATTTCAGTTCAGCATAAAGAGGAATAGGTACGTGCCGCACCGCTCACGCCTGCCGTCGACGTGCGCCGAGCAAATTGCGCAAATAGTTCCCGCCACAGATTAGCATAAAATGAGCTATCGATATAATAACCGTAGAGTATTTGCTGGCTATGTTTGCTATGCTTTGGAAGTCGTGCAAATATGAACCTTTTTTATAATGGGGAAAAGTAATAGAGCCTAGCTTCCCAATTCCCAATAAAATGATAGTTTAGTTTTAGCACATTACTTCAAATAAAAAAATACTTACAATAATTTCTTTGAAACTGATTTCTTTTAGAAGAAACTCTTTTTAACATTTAAATACAGAGTCAATAGGTACGCAATATTTATAAAATGCCTACTAGTAATTATTATGTATATTTTTCTAACAATATTCTGTTAGAAATTTCTACATATAATGTATAAGTTTGTAGGTAAGTACATAATTATTTTATTTCGAGAGTTTGAGATCGGTATCAATGTGTAAAGGAATAAGAAGCCAGGCTCTATTACCTATTCTTCAAAACAAAATAGACACAAGTCAATAAATCCATTTCCGAATATTTTCAGATGATTGGAATCAATTTACATAGCAGATTGATTCGATTTACCAATGCCCCGCAGCCACTGAAATGTAATGGACGATAATAATTGTCAGGCGTTATCCAAATAGACATCGTTACCCGCAGAGTTTACTCAATGTTCCTAAATATTTGGAACTGATGGACCAGCGGGCAAATATTAAAATAACGTAACCTTAAAACTTCATTTATTCGTTTTTGGACTTATATTTTTCGTCGTCGGAACTTTGAGTGATATAAACACTGAATTTAACTGACTAGGTACTTTACGATAGGTATAGGTTAATTTTTTAATTAAACTTGATGTCATGTTTACGTTATGCCGTTAATGCCGTACCTATGTATTCCTCTTATTTGAAAACAAGATATTTTGTAAAAGGAACTCTGTATCATTTAATCACAGTTCTAATGTAAATATACAGGTATGTTAACAATTTTTATTTACTTAGTTACGTTCACTTGAACGATTAAAATCTATATTTTATATTGAATGACAAAACCCCCCTTTAAACGAGGTCAAAAACTGTTGAGGTAAATTGTGCGGAATGAGTACGCAAGTTCACTGATTAGGCGTGGGCTTCTAAACATAGGTGAACCCGGTGATATATACCTAAGTAAAAATATTGTTTACGTACATATCTGTATAATATACAATTCTAATGAGTAGGCAATAATATTAATATCCTATTATATTATGTTTGGTAGATGTCCGTTTCGATAAAGTAATAAAATAAGGACCGAACTTCGCATTTCAAACATTCTCTAAATGCAACACAATTTATGCCTCATGTGGATAATTATGAAGAATGTTTTTTCACAAAACGACTAAAAGGTACTTACGTACATACACTAGCCTTATCCCAACCAACACGAAGAGTTCCAGTTGACATAAATGGCCGCAGCAGCCGGCACAAAGTTACAAAATTAAAATTCACTTTACGAATAATGACCGCTAAAGCGAGTCCGAATTTTAAGCAGAACATAAATTCGTCTAAACTGTAACCGTCTGTGTTAGAGCCGGCGTGAGTAGATTTTCCCTCAGTTAAATAAATCCCCGTTACACGCCTCTACATTTACGAGTATCTCTTCGCTAGCATCAAACATGGTAAGGGAAATGCTTTAGTGCACATTCAGTGCCTGGGTCGCTGATTTCTTTATAAAATGAGTTAGTAATTGAGTTCTTGGCACGGAATTTGTTAAGCCTTTGGGAGACTGCGACAGCTGTTGCCGTCTGGATTGAATGTAATCCTAAAATATCGAGAGCATCCAGACAGTTACTTAGACATGTCAATAACCAACTACTAGGTAATAGTATATATACTTTCTATACTTTATGCGATAGAACACAGATAAAATTCAAAAACACTTGAGACTATTTTACTTTAATATCATAAATGAAAGGATTAAAATTTAAACTTGTTGCTCTTTTAAGTAGGTACATTTTCACAAAATATGACGAGACAAGAGAAATCACAACCGAGAATTTGGACCAATGACAAGATATCCTACATTAAGTATCTAGCAAAAACTTCTCCGGCAAGACAGGCAAGCCGTACTCGTATGTATGCTTCGCGATAGTGCTTAGAATATTAGGAGTCTCTACCACAGGGATAATATAGTTTACAGTTAATGGCTCCTTGAGGTTTCATAAAGACAAACGTTCACCCCTATCTTACCAGATACCTACTTGCTGAAGTTTTTACAAAGCACTCCTTAGAGACACGTTCTACCAAAATTAACTCGCTCGTTTTATTATTTTGCATTGCCAAAAGAGAAAATGTCAAACTAGGTCAATGTTTCAATTTCCTCGGTAATACAAAGGCTCTCTAGGAGTTAATGCGTGCAACATCAAAGGGGATTTTCTGCGGCTTATTTAGGTTATTTATTACTTCTTTCTTCTTCTGGCTCTACTGCGGTCTAAAAGGCAATAAAAACTAAGTTTTTAAATTATAACATATGATGAGTGCTATGGTTCTAGAATGCTTCAAATACTTTAACAAGATGTTTACGTGTAATTAAGATTAAAACATAATAATGTTACAAACTCGTTCATTATTCCTTGAAAACTATGGAAACGTCCTTCTACGAAATAAAAAAGAGGTTCTAAAAATTTCCATGACTGAGCTGGTTCTTTGACTCTTCAGTTTAGAGTTTCAAAACCGTAAAAACTATCCCACTTGTTTAACTTTTAACTTGTTTTTCCTTTTTTTTGTCTTTATACTATTAATTTCTTTCTTCCTTTACTTTTAACTTAAGTTTTTTATTGTTTCAGATATACGTATAAACATTTAGGGTCATTACTGTTCAATTTGATTACAAAATTAAACTGACTCTTTCCTAGCACTTAGACAGTTTATCCCATTGCTTCCGATAAACTCACCAAAAGATTACGTACTACGTAAGTACATAAGGTTCAAACTTTTTGACATATTCCACCCACCCATATAATAACGCCAGACAATCCTATTTATCCGCGTATTATCTCAGATACTCCCTCAACTTTGTCACGCACAAAATGTTCCACTTTATATCACGCCCCATAAACCATGCGATACGATTCGGGGCAAGTGGGGAAATATGCTTACAGTGATTGTGCAAACTGTTCCAAGCAATCTTCTCACAGGAGTGATATAACGCATAACTTTTAAGATTCCGTATTTGGGATAGATGACAAATCACGTCAGGTATATTAATGCCACCTTATGTGGATAAAGTTTGTAAGGATCAAAAAATATCAGGTACAACTATTCAAAAATGCATTTAAAACTTAGGTACTTATTACAAACGAGTTAATGTAAATATTTCTTAGCTAAGAGATGTCTCTCCTTTATCTAAAGGTATACGATGTGGTTGAAAGATGCATTACTTATGTTATAGAGTAGGTTTACGTCAAAATGCATCTTCCAAGTAGACCTATGCCGCAACCGCAAAGCAGAACCAAACAATCGGGCTGCAAATTCCTAACATTTTACTACCATGTAGCCATGTGGGAATAACTGTGGTAACGTAACTAAGTAAGGAGTTAAGTTGATGTTTCTAGGTGCTACTTATAGACTTTTTGGCCAAGGAAATAACGGCCTTCACTTCAGGTTTTCACTAAATAGTATTTTGCATAATGCAAATAAATTGTGAAATCAATCCTATAGGTACTTAGGTATCTAATACTTAATCATATTTATTCAAGACACAACAAAAATAATTTAAATGTGTTAAAAACATAACAAATCCTCCACAACGACACTCGTAATAAACGCCTACCTACCGTACGTGCGTCGAGCGATCGATACAACGCCCGTTTGCATTTTATTGTCCCGGAAACAGAACCACCCGACTTGTAGCTTGAACCCATTGTTTTCTAACAAAACAACGGTTTACCCGTTTTAGAAAATTGTCTATTCCTTTTTGGACGACTTGTCCGCGTTTATTATATAACATTATGCGTATCGAAATATCGCATGAAAGGGTCTAAAATAAAGGGGTTCTTTTTTATGAGAGTAACTTCTAATTTAAGGTAATTTTATTCACAACAAAAATACTATTTAAGGAAGCCCAATTTCAGTGAGAATTCTAGGAAAAAAGTAGACAAAGGCGTCGATCGGTAAGACAAAGAAATCAGGAGTAAGTAACGTATTCAAATCGTGTTTCTAAGAACTGGCGCCAGGATGTCGGTCGGCTTTTAATTTATCCAAAAGCAGTATTATTTCAACGACATGCTTTCCAAGCCTTAGATAAATAAGATGTATTGATCGTTGATCAATAGGTGCTCGATATGTCGTCGCATTAAAAGTTTAATACAGAAGCGACATTATATTTTTATGCTTCAAACATCCGCACCGCCGATCTGCTTCAGAAGACAAATGTTTATCTTGCCGGACCCTTCAATGGCTCGCGACAGCCACGCTTCGCTAGCTTTGAGTCAATATTGCCCCAATGCCCTTATCACGGCATTCCACCTGACCGGCGCCGATCGATATGGCCCCTGTCCATGCGATAGTTGCTTTCAAAAACAAATAAAGTTCTAGAGATAAATCGACTTAAGAATAATTCATTTAATGCTCCCCTGCAGCTTTAGCAGGATCTTTACCGTGGAAATTTGTGTTAGAATTGAGCGCACAGTCTTACCGTGCTTTCTTTGTTCCTGTAGATTGTTCTCTTAATATTTAGACACTAGTTTAAAAACAGAACGGGAAAAGGATTATGTAGAGAAGTAAGGTTTCTTATACGAATGAAATATTTGAAAACAAGTGTTGGTGCTGGTACGGTTAATAAATAAATAATAAATAAAATTTAAGTAGAAATGATTGTAGAAGGAGACAAATTAATTAATGACGATACAATAAAAGAACAAGTAACATGGGATTTCTCGAGTTTCGAATAAGATAAAAGTTAGAATAATATCGTTTAACTACAAGCATTTGTGAAAATGATAACCTCGAATTTTGTTACAAAATCCAGCAAAGCCACATTAAAAGCGCTCTCAAATCTCAGACGCTATAATAAACTTACCAATTACCGTAGCCTTTTAATGAAACGTAACTCGTCTGCTGTTGTCACAAAGTTAACAAAACTTTACAGACGTCTGATTAATAGGGCCCAGATGTGCCGCCACGTGAGAAAATAGGGAATAGGGCTTCGAGACAACAGTAATGGAGTGTAAAGACACATACGACGGCTATTTTAGGAGCCAAATAAACAAACACGACTTGTGCGAGCTCTTAGTTATTGAGAAGGAAGTGAAACCGAACGACGCAACGTGGTGAGAGAGATTTTTGAATGCGACAGTTTTTGTTGTTTTGTCTTGTAATCGCATATGGTTCAGTTGGTTACATTGATTTGACCGTTGAAACAAATCTATATTGGTTTGCACACTTTTGTTATAGTAAAGTGTTAACATACATAAATAGTACCTATTTATGTATGTAAACACTTTACTGTACAAAACAAAAACAAAAACGAACAAATGAAGATGAATGAATAAATTGGAATCGAATCATGAAAAATAGAGCCACACAATATAAAAACACTTAAATCGTACCTCCACAAAATCATATACAACATGGAGTTTCTTTCCAAAAAAATCTATAACTACCGTGATTCCATCCCGCAAAACACTGAATATGGAGTAGAAATAAAGAAAGTGTAAACAATTTTCCCCCTTTTCTTTACTCACATTCGTCAATCATTCTTGATTTGTATTTTGTATAACTACCTATTTTATTCCAAGATGGAGCAGGTGTTGCAAAAATCAGAGTAAGACTGTTGTAGACACCATTGGAGCTTGTTTTAGATCTTCTTGTCCCCATTTATTACTGACTTTACAAGTCACTTGGACTCTACACGTATGTGAGAAGAGCTACATACTTGAGTGTTTCTCAAAGTCGGTGTAATTTGCAACTAATGAGCTGCTCTTTGTATCGTCTGAAAATAAGGGCCTGGTCCAAGGAATAACGAAGGTGAGGAATAAAAAGGTTCGAATAACGAAAACATACGAGTACGACATTCAATGCTTGTGAGTAAATTTGTACGGACTTGAGCCGTCCCCTTTTTTCCTAAAGTAGCTTTAGTAAAGCTGCCATGTGACACGTGACACGTGTCGATTCGGCTTACATTGCAGGGTCGATGAGTTCCTATATCACTAAGCTTCATAAAAACTACGCAATGTTAACAGTTATGTTAGGTGTGATTAATGGTACTTATAAAGTTATTTAATTACTACGCTTCATTGGATAATTATAATGAAATAGGTAATAAAACGTACATTCTCCTGAGATATAAAGCCAAGGAAGTAAATAAAGTCAGCGCCTCATAAAACTCCTATTAATATCCTAATGGTATTTCTCTGTTATTGATGACAGCTGTCGACTTACTCACAAATCTCACAATATTAGGGTGGCTGATCTTGGAAGTATTTCTGGAGACAACATATTCTTAAGTGATAAATATCTTCGAAGATGAATTTCTTCCGATATGATACCTACATTATCATATGATAATTTGAGTGATGATAATGGTGGATTTGTTGCGATCGTAAAAGCCGAGGCGATACGACATCTCACAGTTTATTTCCTTTTTTATTGAGTTAATTAACGTATGATATACCTACTTGCTATAAGAACTTAAGGACGCGATCTCCCATACATGTGTGCATTATTGTGTAAGTGGATTGATTGAAGCTTTTTTTTGCAAAAAAGGCCATGGGCTAATTGAAGCATTCATATTATTATGCTCACGTCATAAACCTTCACTTAAACTTGTAGTACTTGGTACGACTTTAAAGATTTGCGTAGAGTTATTCGCAACACCCCCTTTATTCGATGCAGCCCTTTAACAAACATAAGTACCACTTATAATTAGCCTATCTAGACTGCTAAATAGCGTATACACTGCGTAGGCAGACTGGAGCTACATGGGGACCATTGTGTTACGAGTGCCCTACAGATCGCCGCGTAACTACAAAGTCCCGTGCCTCACTTCTAGTGTTATCACAAATAAACCCTACGTCATGTGGTTCAAGACTCAGATTTGGATACTTTGAAAGGAGTCATAGAATCTTTTGATAGAAAGGCAACAGGATGTCTCCGGTGCCACTTCACACTGTCGACTACGCAGGTTATTGCTTGACTTTATATGCGTTGCCGTGTGTTTGCACCTTGGCGCCAATATTTGTAGACGACACGCTTTTTTGTTTTTTTTCCATTTAAATTACAAATATCAGTCTTAAACTTAACAAATTAAGTTTAACTGGTGTTAAAAGTGAATCAGTTAAGTGACTAAGGTCATTGTAAAAAATCCTTGACGGATTTCTTTTCCTATCCCAGACTTACAGGGTAATAAAATCTTTCAACATGAATGTAAGTAAATTAATGTAATGTAATTCAAGTAGATTCTTTGTGGACTTTGTTCAATTAAGCTCAAATTTTGGCAGCAATGTGCTGTGGTGTTTCAGATAATGATTTGTTGATGGATTCAGAAGGTGGTAAAATAATCTCCGCTGTATTTACTTAACGTTGACCTATTAAGTCTTAACTCGTTAGCTAGGTCTTGATAAGCAGTCAAGAGGATTTTTTTTCCCACTGTATGGTTTTAAAATGATTATAAGTTTTTATCGAAACCAAACTAACGAGTTGAGACTCAATAGGTCGTCGTTAAGTAGGTATAATGGAGATGCTGTTGCCACCTTATGATTCTTTTTTATGGCTTATTTTGAGGCCATAAATAGGCAAGAAGTCATAAAATAAATATTATTAATTATTATTACTATTAAAAATAACTCTCTACTAATTTACTACATAGATGTCGTGTAGGACCCGCGGACTAAACAAGTGTTCTTTAAATTTAATGTCCTGTTCAATAAATGTTTCGTAAAGTTGACATTTTACATTGACAGACGCATCTGACTGACTTTATTGTTTGATAGCGACCAAACGTAATTCAACCTTATGGTGGGAGACCACTTAGGTATTTGGCTGTGTGCACTAGTTTCAGGTCTATTAAAAGACACCAACGACGCCTCAAATGCGTAAGGATGTAGTTGATCAGGATATTGTGTAAAAAGTCGGTTTCGTAAGAGCGAATTGGTCTGTTCCGCGATCTGCTAAATTACGCGATTTATGTAGATTTCCGCTAACTTATGAGCTAAGACAATCAAATGAAAAAGCTTCTTATTCCAAAGATATACGTGTTATGTTGATGATGTTGTTGAATTGGTCTAGTTCAAGAGTAGGCGGACGTGGAACGACTGGAACGAGACTGCGTGTCGCCGGCCGGACGATACCCGAAGCGATAAATGAATTGAAATGCTGTTGGTACTTTAACTACATGCAAAAAATACATATCAAACTAAGGTTTTTTTGAGCAGTAACCTTAATTTAGTAAGGCTTTAATTGGGTAGAACTTATTAATTTTTAATACCTACTAGTTTATCTAAGTACGTATAAAGAACAAAACAGGTAAAAATAAATTTAAGCTCAAATTAGACTTAAGGTATACGAAAATATCGTTTCATTTCACGAACTTTTTTCCAGTCAAGGTCATATTTATGAAGATTATTTAATAGGCATTAATAACACTAACAGTCTCGCTAAACGTCAAACAATTAAAAAAGAGACATGGAATGCTTTTAATCTAAGTAGGTCTATTTTTTACATTATTTTTGGATATTATTAACGGGTTAGATGTTAGCTATACGAACAAGCTAAATCGAGACATAACCGACAACCTATCGGGTAACAGCCAATTCCGAATTATGTCAACTTACAGTGGAAACTAAAATGATACATTAATATTAACAACCCCGATATTATTATTAATCTACATCCAAAATTCAAGACCAAATTAAAAGAATTAAAATACGTTCTGAATAAGCGTCTCATATAGGTACTCACTAAGAAGAGTTTTTCTTTCGACAAATAAGACGTTTGTATCGTTGTTTCTAAGCTAGGGAATTCCGAAGACGCTGGCAACACTGCAGCGGAGATTAATAATACGTACTTTTACAAACAAGCGTAAAGACTCCTTGACACTCCAATCCAATTCCGAAACCTCATTCCGCATTCAGGAATTCAATTCTGAAGACATTTGACTTCTCTAGACGTTATTCACTAGATTTTATGTCTCATGGACTTGCGTTGGTAAACGTACAGTGTTACAGGATAAGGATGTTTTGTTCTATTGTGATCTTTTGCTCGTAGGTTCAGAATTCAATGAATTTTCGTCGTTTCCCCCCGATGGCGGAGTGATCAATCAAACTGTTACAGGACGCCCGGGCACGTGAGGCTGCAGGAAGACCATGAATATATAAATTGGCGCTAATCGTCACCGACATTTATTCACCTTCACGGTTGGTGAACGATAGTTAACGAATATTTCATAAAATAACTACCTAATAGAGAAAAGACTCCAGCTCTACTAGTCTAGTGTCATAATAAGAAAGAGATGCACTTAGAGGTTTACCTTTGTATGGGCGATTTTTTTTCACCAATGATTAATTACTTCCCAAACATTTCGGCAAACATTCACTTGGGAACTAAATACTTTCCATATTTTTTTTCCCAAACCAAATGTTAGCCAAACACATGTTTTGTCATTAAAGTATTTGGTCATTAATCAATTTATTTGGATGCCAAATGTACAAAATCCAAAACAAAATATGGCAAATGACTCGCATTGGGTCTCCGCCGAAGTTTTTCGCATTTAAACTTAGCATATTAAGAAATATCTGTAAAAATGGTTCATGGGAAATAATAAAGGTTATATTATTATAAAAAAAAAAGTTGACAAAACAATATTATCTTTGACCATATTCTATAATACTTAATATATATAGATATGCTTACTTTGTATAGATTTTCCCTACCTACTCTTCTTATGACATGATAGTTAAAGGATAAACAAGTCAAAACCAAACGGTATAAAAGACACAAACAAACATTTTTAAATCAACGTATGTTTAAGCTTCGATTTTGTACAAAATTAATCAAAAAATATTCTATTTTATTTTAGCCTAAAATTTTAAGCAAAACGGTACCTACGCTTGCTATCTTCCATTGATTACCATCATTTTGATAATTTTATCACAACCTGATAGTTTTGCAGCTGACTGTACAAAAACTGCGCAGTACCATGTTAATGCCCGGATATCGATGATATCCTACGTCCCCCAGCGCTGGCGAATCACGCGCATTAACACTCATACCTTCGTGAATACAGCTTAACAAATAGCCATAAATATACTCCTCGTAGTTAATTATGATTGAAAACATTATCCAGGACTATTAAAGCAAAAATAAAGTTTGTACATGCAAATGACACACCTACGGTTTACTCAGCTATTCGAAAATTGGTCTCCATTTATTAAAAATAAGAACTTAACTATGTATTCATACTACAGAGAAACACTAAAGATACTTAATCCAAATATAATCTACGACATCAACTTGCTCCTAAACGACAGCTATGACATTTGTTATGTTTTCTACAATAGTACATTGTTACCGAGGTTGGAAATTACGCAATTTGTGGATTAGTGATAGACCTTTCCACCGATGTGGACATAGTGCTTTTCTGACCTGCTGCAAGAAATAAATGTAAAATAAATTATCTACATATTAAAAAAACACTTCATAAAAAAGTTATACAAAAAATATTAAAAGAATAACGTCACAATATATGGTTTTAGGCGACCTAGTAGGTTTTTTGAAATACGCTAACGTTTTCTGAATACCTATTTGTTTGTTTTCTTCTGTATTTCCATGAAATTACATTTATTTAAACTTTTCCACTTAAAAAAAAAAAACTCAAGCAGAAAATAAAGCAGTAACACAAAAATGGATTGATTGATTTTCATTAGTTCTAAGATTTAGACAAACTTGTGTCATTGACCACTTTATGAACAAGGCGGCAAAAATATTCTTGGCCTAACCCAGACCATCTATGTCGATAATATTTCCGAGCAGTGTTGTTAAAAATATACCTACAGGTACCTACCCGCAAAAATACAAAACACCTTGATTAGGTAGACCTACACATTAGGTTCTTTAATTAACATGTACTAGATGCCTGTACGCAAAACAGTATTCATAGGTTTATACAATTAAAACATTTAGGTAGGTACTATGTAATGTTTTAAAACTTTAGGAGATGTTCCTCTAGAAATTGCAAGAAATCTTATTAAGGACTTATGTGGATGAATATCTACCAAGCAGTAAGTACTGCTTAGTGGCCCGATCTATGATTAGGTACTCGTCAATTGCTGACATTAGATGGTTATTTTTCAATTTCGCTCGAGAGCCGGTGCCCGCCCCCATGCCAGGAGTACGAAATTGCTGCAATCCAGGCTCATCCCATTGTATTAGATCAGTGCTTCCCCCCGGATCGCGGCGAGCGGTGCAAATCCTGTCGGGCTGCGCTTGCGACGGACTTCTAAAAGATGCAGAAGCATTGTGAAGTTTTGTAGTTGTGGATGTGCTAAAAACACCGTCATGAAGATCACAGAGTCTCTGGCTACTGACAGTGAGGTGCCACCTGATGAGAGGTTGGTTTTGTACATGTTTTGTTTTGGGATCTTTTCTTTTAAGCTCGCTTGCACGTAAATGTTAACCCAAGGTTAACCCTAGGTTAACAGGTTAATTTGTTAAAATTGTCAGTTCTTATATGAATCTGACATTCTTTAATAATTTAACCTGGGGTTAACCTAGGGTTAAATGTAAATGCAAGTGAGCCTTAGTAGTAATGAGTATTACGAGGTGAGGTGAGGTGCGTTCTTGTTCGATGTCAATAGCAAATACTTTCGTGTTCGATGTGTAGAATTATTTTTTTCCAACCATCTTTTGGATAACAGTTTTTACATTGAATGAACGCCATTTTCGATCGTGTGGTTTATTTTTTATTTTAGAGCTAAACTGAAAAAAAAACAACTAAATCCATAACCACCTCAGTAGACACGGTAAATAAAGATTTGAATTCTGCAGCTGGTAACACATACCTAAGGTATACAGGTCAAAAACTTGTGTTGTGATATTTTTAATATGATTAAGTTATTGCTGAACAAAGATTCTGAATTTATACATAGCACGACTAACTAAAGTATATATAGTATATAGTAAGTATATATATATATATATATATATATATAATCATACATTTAGAATAATAGTAGGAGTTAAGGCGTGTTAATAAAAAATAAATAATGGTAAAAGTTGGGTGCCTATCTAACCTACGCTAATGACATTTACAATACAATTAGCTTACATCCTAAATGTAACTAATGCGTGTGCATTTACCTACACATAAAGTGTTATAAATGAACATAGTATTCAAGTTAAAGCTGCTATTTATGGGTAGGTATAATGTACATATTACGTTTGACAGTTACGCTAAGCAAAGACCGGTGTCACAATGCGTATTAGCATAAGAACTTGTTGCCTTTCCGCCCTCGACGTGAAATGAAAACGACATTAACACGGGAGCAAGGTGTAATCGCCCTCGAATGTGATAGATCGGTGCGAAATGATTCGCCGCTGTCCCTCGCCCTACTTCCTGTATTTTGTTGTAAACACTGGGTCGTCCTAAATCCCGGGGTCGTCGACCGCTTACCGCACTCTTAATACGCTGACAGGGGCGGCCCGCGATTAATTATAAAATGCAACAAAATGTGAACAACTCACGCAACGCCCCGTTCCAATGGTAATGAAATAAAAGGTGTTTCCGCGGCGCGGCCGGTAAATTCTCGTGTTACACGGCCCAGTAGGCTGACATAATTATTTGAAGCCCCCTGTATCTCGCTACAGGTACGTGTTGGTGAAAACACCATTAAGTTAGGGATGTCAGTGATTGTTTATTCATGAACTTTTCTAGATTAGAGTCGTAAAGTGAGATTGACAACTAAACATCCTCATAACATCTAACGCTTTTTTAAGCATGAGTAGGTATAGTTACGTTATTTAAGTATCTTTACTGGTAGATCTATGCTATTTTTTTTAACACAACCTCAAACCATACTTAGGCATACATTAGGCCTTTTTCGTTACATTATTTATGACCATGATTTTCATAAAGTACAGAGACAAAGGCGTTAAAAATGCGCATTTTCCTGGGAAATTGCAGCAGTGAGCACAAAGCGACGCAAATGCGCCTAATGGAGACATAATTACGTCGCCACAATAGGTGCTGTTTGGCTACAGGTGCTTTTGTTGTCACGGAATTTTGTTCATGTGCCGCTATGCTACCTCACAGTAGCTAGACTTGTAGCGTTAACAAAAGAAATACAAATTTATATCAGTTATTTTCTCTTTAAACACACTCATTCACACACACAAAAAGTTGCACCTAGGTAATATGTTTATACAAAACTAACGCCGCTACACTGTTTTTCAACTTTGCCTTTTTCCATCCGCTTTGATTAGTTTTGTTTCACAAATTTTCCTTTCTCGTCGCCTAACTGCTGGATGAAAAATAAATTACTTTGTATTGTAGCCCCAGCTAGTTTCGCGAGACGTTTTATTAAAAATTCTTTCTTAGAGAATGCTCATTGGGACCGTTTTGTTTCAACCAGAGCCTTTGAAAATCTTCAAAACAAACAAGGCGTTGGTATCTTCTAAACTAAGCGGAAAAGTGTGTGATATTTTGACGCGGTGAAAAAAACAAAATAGTCGAGCTGTGTAAAGGGTGGTTCCTTTTTTATTCCGTCACGTATGCCATACAAAGTCGACGTATTTGTTTGTCAAAAAAGTAACGCGGCTTTGTAAAAACGTTATTCGAGGAACGTGCCTTTTTATACGTGTTCGAGCATTCATGCAGCAAAATACATTTAAATTGCTTGAGGATTCGTAAAAAGTACAGGTCAGGAAAAAATTGTACGTGTTTATTATACTAACTACTTACTTAATTGTTTGAAGATTTGTATGTAGATTTAATCATGGTAAGAAACTTATCCCGAGGTTAACATGCCAAGAAAGTATAAAGCAGTCGTTGCTATTTGAGATCAAGATTCGAGAATTTTATGTCTAAATTTTAACTGACTGACTTTCAATTATTATAGTACTAAAATTTAAATCAAATTATATTTGTACTCATTATGCATCTGTCTATCCGCCGCCATTATAAAAAAATAATTACCTAAACGTTAAATCATTGAAGCCAGCGCATTTGTGTAACTGGCCGTAACCAGCCCGTCAGTCGAGAAAAAACAAAGCATTCGGCGGCAGACGCCGTTCCTTAGTGGCCATTGATCACTGCGCCGGCGTGCCAACGAAAGCGAAGGCTACGACACCAGACACTACGGCGGGTTGGGCGGCAGGCACAGCGGGATAGAAGCTTATTTATTTATATACATCGTATATATTTAAGCACTTTCGAAGACATATGATTAATATTGCACATTATTCTGATATACACGTTAATAACAGAGTATATAACATTGACTACAAAGAAAGAAGAACAGAGATAGAAGTTTCGAAGCAAGTGTGTTGCCTGCTTATTCCTCTCAAACAATTCACAGTCGAGCTCGTATTGTCTTGTTAGCGCAAACCTCGATGCAAACTACAACAATTAATCTTCGAGGTAACGACGTTAGTGTACTATTTATAATTTGCCAAAGTTATGCCTGATCTTCAGACTTACGAGTACTTGCAGTAAAAAAAAAACAAATATCCTGTGGACCCCAAACGAGGCTTAGCCTGTATCTTGAAACCCGGTAAATCAGTGAACATAAAACATTAGAGACCTAAAAATGACTTAAAATTCTAGTTAGTTTGAATATAGATAACGACATAATATTTATAATATTTATAATTTCCTTAGCTAAACCCAATTAAATTTTATGTTGCGTGTATGTGCTCTTTCATATAAACCTTTTTTGTATGAAAACGTCCAATCCAACTATCTTCGTTTATTAACATGCCGGCAGGAGCTACTCTTCATAGAATTCTCCGTCATCGTCATCGCTAAAATTGAGACCCAGACATAACTGCACTAATATAGCTGTATATTAGAATGTAGATAACGCACAGGTTAGCAGAGAGCCTGTTTTTGTCTAACTCGCATCGTTTGAACTATCTACCGCTCTTTGAGGAGACCGAGATCAGCATCTTACTTTGATGTCTCTTCGGAAGATTATTTTAATCAAGCGTTATTCAGGAAGATGCCTATAATTCAAAGATTTCTAGTAAAATGCATAGATATCGTAGCTAATAAATTAAAAGAAAGGTTAAAACCTGAAGACTGTACATTTTTGTAAATTGGAGAGTGTGTACCATCAATAGACTAGACAATGTAAATATTATAAAAACGTTCAGTCGCTTGAGTCGCTTGAAAAGTAGTTCACAAAATATTGTAACCGTATTCTTACGTATTAAGAACTGCTCAAAAGTTTTATCGTTGAGCATTGTCTTTATGACTGCGGATCAAGAGATCAACTTTTTCAATATTTGTCGGTGCTCCGAGTGGATAATAAAAAGATGTGGAGTCAGTCTCCTCAAGGTGGAGCCCACTTACGGAGGGATACTCGTTCACCCAATTTGTTTCGTGAGCTTGAAACAGAACCCCAGGCACGTGGAGAGGCGGGTGGTGGATTTCTCATTAAATAAATGTCATATATTTTTCTTTTTCATTATACGCAACTCAGATGCTATCTTTTTCATCAGAACAAGCTTCAACACTTCTTTTATTTCATTTAAATATTTTACATCATTATTGTTACTTTCAGTCATTAAGTACTAATAATGATTAGTCGACTGACTATTCTGATTTTATATCGTTTGGACAGGTGTTACACAATCACGCAAAAATGGTCAAACAGGATTGGAAAAACATTTATGAACAGTTGGTAAAACTGAACTGGTTGGAACCCACGCAGGAAACAGCTAGATGCAAGTAGCAAAGGACCGATTTCCATCTTTAGCTGTAGACATGTTGCGGTTGACAAAATTATGAAGACGGTAAAAACCTGAGAAACAAAAACACATTTCTTAATAAAAACGCCACCCTGTAGCTGACTGTACCTCTAGGGTCGTCAAACCACGCAACTTAAGAGAGATAAAGATATTTGCGTAGAAATTTTAACGACGGCAAAGTTTGAGGGTTTTCCCGCTTCGTAAAATACATTCCGGTTACTGGACGCTTGCAAAATACGAAGAAATACGCAATCATCGTCCGCCTTTCATGGATATTCTTTTGTGTAAAAGTATATTGCTTTCCCAAGTATGGCAATTGGCACAAAGTAAAGAAAATTGTCTTGCAGAAGGGGTGTTCTCAGGAGACAAATATTAAGATTTTTAGGTTGCCTTATTTTCGTAACGTTTTAGTAATTACTTAGTGAAGTAAATTATATGTGTTGAAACAGGTACCTACCTACTGACAAATTACTAAAAGCATGAAATGATTACTGGTTTCTATATTAATTAAATAGTCTGTCTATAAATAAATAAAATAAATAATAAATAAATAAATATCAGGGGACAATGTCACACCAATTGACCTAGTCCCAAACTAAGCTCTAGGCTTGTACTATGGGTACTAGACAACGATATAAATACTTTTATAGAGAAATATATACTTAAATACATAGAAAAATATCTGCCCTTACCGGGATTATTTGAACCCAGGATCGCTAGCTTCGTAGGCAGGGTCATACCAACTAAGCCAGCGCGTCATCAAATAAATCATCAATATATTTGATGTAGATAATTTACACTGTATCTACACCAAATATGTAGTTGATGTTTCATTTTTTCATGATAATTGTATACATATAAATTAGTAATTCTCCATTATGGTGATAATATACATACTATTACATAGGTACTGGCTACTTACATGAAAACACGCATTTCGTATTTTATATTGTCAAATAAACATTCAACCGGATCGAATACGCTGTTACTAATTTAACACGAAGCTTTTTACGAATATGCTGAAAATGCCGAAATATTCGATGAACAACAAGAATCTCTGTTTGAAACACGACGCGGCACACAACCCTCACGTTTAAAAACAAAACGAAACATGTCGAAGCTAAATAAACCATGATTTTACACATTACAAACCCACGTTAAGATTCAAAGTTGTTTTATGTATTTTAATCCCCTTACACGCGATGTGGGAATGTGATTACATGACAATCCAACGTACGGAAGGATTGTAATTGATTCGATTGAGCGTCCCTCGCCGGGTCGGTATTCATATCATTAAAACACAATTGTCCCGGGAATATATCGGATCGGTATAATTGGATGGATTTTTGTAAGCCTCTCAGTAAAATAGTAACATGACATGATGTAGCGAATGTAAATTGAATAATGTCAGCAACCTGTTTATGTTACATTTCATTTATATGGATACACACTTATTTTCGGTTACATACGGTTACGGTTTACATACATAACTAGCGACCACCTACGCTTCCCTTCTGTTTCTGTGAGTTTTCTGTAATAACTGTACTTGAATTAGAATTAATTATACATAAAACCCTTTCGTAATAAAATATATAACTGATGATTAAAATCACACCAAAATCCATTGCGTGGTTCAGCAGGAATTAGCGGATATACACATAGAAAGACAGACGCGGAAAGCGACTTTGTTTTATACTATGTAAGGAAAGATGCTTAAGGTTGCGTGTATACTAAGGAAGGCCCGTGACTTTTGCTTAGAATTGTAGTGCTCTGGTACCACAAGAATGAAAAAAAAATTCGGAATAAAGAGTAAGTCACCTAAGTATGTATCTCTTGACGATAATTCAGATGAGTGGAAAAAGTACTATTCTTTGCTTAAGTATTTTTACTTGCTATGGTCAGCAAGAAAGACGACAATCGACGACGGTCGGTCTTAAACCTATTTGGCGGTGACCCCCTGTTTCACCGATACTCATTTCATAGAACGTATCACTTCGCAGAATTTTCGTTTCATAAAAAGCTATTTTCTGCTGACCCGTGTAAATTTCAGGTTATCTTGTGATGATTACAAGTCTAACTTAACTTAACCTACGTGAATCATATTTAGGATAACCTGAAATCGAAACGGGTTCAACAGAAAATGAGTGGCGGTGAAACAAGGGTAAACCCTATTTGGTACTGACCCTGCTAACGAAACACGCGGTCCTGGGACGTCTGGGTTTGATTCCCTATATTGGTAAATATTTGTGTGATGAGAGTGATGATGTTTTTTTTCATTTATTTCTCCATAGAATTGTTCCAGAGCTTTGTTTGTGAATAGGTCAATTTGTATGAGATCGTCCCTTGGTATTTATTTATTTATAAAACCTAATTTACTTCACTGCAAGTATTTATCCTCGTCGTTAGATCCAGTTGAATTCGACCTAGTTTCCGCTAACGATCGATTGTCACTCAGGATACGTGAGTAGTGATCGACAATGCATTATTGAGGTCCTGTAAACGACATAACTTCAGCTCGGGATATACGCTCTCCGATTTAGACTATGATTGTGTTATGAGTTATGCAGTACGATGGAACTTTGGACGGAAACTTGGGATATGAAGACAGACGCTTGTAAGGGTCTGGAGAACAGATAACGAAGTTACCTTAAGTTACGTAACTTTGCGTACAAGCATTGTTGGATTCTGAACTGACTTGCTAAATAGCTCATGATTTGACATACTTTGAAATTAAAGTACCTATGTCCTTTTCACGAAATACAAAATTATCTACATTAAATTTTGATATAATCATCCTTCTATTTTTAGTTATGAATTGTAACAAGCGTTATTAAAAATGTGACCCCCTTATTCATAAACACACTATAGATCTATTTTAGTTTAAGTATTCTTTGTCCCTTTCTATTAAACTCAAATGTCATAATGACAGATACGGAAAGAGCATATTTCAAACACACTTTAGTTTTTGCAGGTTTATGGATAAGATGGTTATAAATTATTGTTCTAGCTTTTGTCCAGTCATCTACCTAGACTTTTTTTGCCGCGGTTTCCTTGAAAATGATAATAGTATTAAATCTACTTTAATAAAATTCTTCTTACTTACCTTTTAGAATTAACAAAAATTACGATACGCAAAGTCATGAACTCATGACTAAACTTACATGATTAAATTTTACACTTTAATAATAAACAAAGTATAGTAGACTACGAATAAAGAACTATCTGGTTTGGTCCGTGTATGTAATGAATGAACTGTTAATAAAAAAACAGTCCGACAGTTACTCTTAACCAACCCCCAGCCCATAACCCGTCAACTTAACCTTTTTGATAGGTATAATTCACCAGCCAGCCAGCCAGCCTATCTATACACTATCTTGTACAGTCATCCAATTTGATTCCTAGGCAACAGGACGTGTTAAAGTGACGTTGTAATTCAGAACGTGAGGACATCTTGTGATTTTTATTTACGTCACGTCGACAATGTTGACATAGTCCAAAGTGACCTATACTCGAAAATCTAACTAAAGACCAAAATTTGACAGTTCCCATCTTGATTATTTCGTTATTTTACATTTTTTTCATAAAAACATGAATGAGAACTCAGACCAGTAATATTAGGGTAAGTTTTATTGATAAAAATACCTACACTTAAACCAAAATGCAGTAATCACAGCAAATGTACGCCCGTTGAGGTTAGGATTTTGGTTTTGAATTAGATTTT
This sequence comes from Acleris cristana, assembly GCA_948252455.1. Taxonomy (NCBI): domain Eukaryota; kingdom Metazoa; phylum Arthropoda; class Insecta; order Lepidoptera; family Tortricidae; genus Acleris; species Acleris cristana. Next base: position 7,862,757 of record OX411778.1, read on the forward strand.
CGAGTGTAGAATTAGATTGTTTGGCTATACTATTTGTAATTAAAACAATTGACGTACAATTAAAACTTTTTTGCCTTGCGTTGAAAATAATTTGAACGGCTACTGAAATCGTTCCAATCGCCAATCCCTTTACCTGAAAGGTAATTTTGTTTGTTGTTGGCACTGGGAACGCGATCACAGTTTGATCCCATGATCTCTAGGCAGAGAGCGTTCGGCATGGGGCTGATTAAAATAAACGTTGCATGTAATCCGGCATAAACCGTTTACGCGACGGGCGGAAATCGAACGCCATATTGGACGAGGAAATGGCGCTCGGCGTCTGCGATTCGATTTGTGGAATCTCCGTTGCGTTTGAATTTGTTGTTCTTATTTCAAGGTGTGACATTTATTTTTAATTTGCTGCCAGCGTTCTGTATTGCTTCTACTACGAGTATGGCACAATCCAGTATATAAGGCTATTCCACACTGTATTACCCCATCTTGACATTAACTTGACAGTTAAAGCTATCGTAATGTCAACAGTCTGATTTCAATATCGAAGCAAGATGGATTAAACCAAAGTAAAGGAATTAAGGTAATGTAATTTATGTACAGCTTTCATTTAAGAATTGTAGGACGGGGACGAGTACACTAGTAATATAGACGACTACTGTTATTGTTAGTTAAAAATATTTTTTTTTAAATTAACATCAGTGCAAAACCTAGATAAGGTTTATTTACAAATGGGGGGTTTCGAACATTTGTGTTTAACTTAGATAACATACTTATTAGCTATAAGTATGTTAAGTTTAGTTTAATTTAGTAATATTAACTGATATTAAATCGCATACACATTAACTTCACCGTCCTTATTAAATATTTCCATGTTAGTCAACATTTAAATAATTATACAAAAAACATTGCCTTAATCTCCCTCTTCTAGTAATTATATTTCAATTAAGTAAACTACACAAATGCAATCTACGAACAAGATATAAATCTCCTAACTATAGTCTGGACCCTCATTGGAGCGCCGGCCGTCACAACTGCCACCAGTTCATAAACTATTAACGCCGCCTGTCTCCACCCGCTATTATCGCATCGCGATCACATCCGGACGGCTTGTTAACTGCTTAGTTCCGTTCGTGGCTCATTTGAATTACAGTATCTGGACGGAACAGCTTCGTATTTTACACGTTCAATGGGGATGAATCGGTATTCAGATCATTTGGTACGGAAATCCGGGAGTCTGGTCTGTTGGTGGTAAGAGGAGACGGAGCGTCTGATGATAGATAGATGAGACGAAAAGGCTGGGTGGCCTTGAATTTAATTCGGGAGAGAGATAGTTAATACTCCAAATTCAAATGTGTATGGGTTTTAGATCCCGCTTACCATCTGGCGGCGGGTGTGCTCGTGTGCCTTCTCCTTACACAAAGACTTGTACAAAGAATGGTACCTTAAACCTATTCCGAAATAAAAACACTGACTGTTTCCGTGTGGTGGTCAACACGGACGAGGACGCGGACAGATGCTTGAATAAGTATAAATATAGGTATACATTGGTTTCTCATAAAAGGTTCTAACGATTGAGATGGGCCCTGGGTATTGATTCTCTCAAACGCAAAGGTGAGCGAATGCAGGAGTGAAGTCCAAGGGGCGAGTTTAAGTAGTCCCAGAGCGAGCAAAACACATATTAACGCGTGCATTCTCAATTAGGCAGCCTTATACTTTCGAGAAGCCATGCTGCCAAATTGAATACACGCGCTGAAATGTGTTTTGTTCGCTTTGACGGGACTAACTTAAACTCGCCGCTTGGACTTCACTCCTGCGTTCACTCACCTTTGCCAATGAGAGAATCACTACCCTGAACTGAATCGATCTGCAAGGTTTTCATCTTTGAGAATATTTCCGTATTTCAAGACAAGACTGCAAAGGCGATGGCAACCCTGAGGATTTGGAGGGAATACCATTTCAGTAAATGGCTGGCTGTAGCTAAACAAATTCAAATTTTGTAAAGTTTCAGATAAATATGGATAAATTAATATATAAAACTAAGTAATTGTTGTAATTGATGCACCTACATAATAAATCGATTATTTGAATGTTGAAATCATCTAGCCTTTAGGTATACTACATTTTTAATAAGCCACGTTAAGTATATATTTATTCATTGCTTTTATCAAAAAACAATAAAGAGACAGATTTTATCGCATCAGTGCACAAGCACGATTTTAATTAAATTAAGGTAGAACTTTTAATTTTACCTACCAAGAGTTGAAAGAGATTTTTAATAAAATTCCTTTATTTCCCAGTAACTCACCGAAGCATAAAGCGTCTTAACAAATTCCTCCTTGATTCTTTGTTCCTCTCTGATTGGTCCATGTAAACGATATCGCTTACAAATCATTTAGTCAGCATTTCAAATAGGAGCTGTCAATTGAGCGTCAAGTTTCCTTTTCCCTTATAATTTATAATTGGAATCCATCTGTCGAGCCGTCAGCGTGCGGTAATGCAGGGATTATTATACGGGGTATAACGATGACAGGTTATTTTCCGTTTGCAAATAAGACGTGAGATTTCGAAGTGGGGGATTGAGTTATGCGGGAGGTAATGTTATGTACTTATTGCGTTTTGAAAAACCCGTCTATTTTAGGAAGCAAATGTTACGTAATGTTTTGGGTTGCGGATTCATTTTTTCTTTATTTATTTTGATGATTGGCCCTTGTAAATAAAAAATTACTACCTATACGAAGTTATACTTAGCACTTGTATCTGCACAATTCGGGACGTTAAAGTTAGGTAAACAGTAAATTCAGTTTCTAATTTAGCGAGCTAAATTCTAGTATTCAACACGTAGCTAAGTTTTAAAAGTTGCCTTTTCAAACCGTGGTTCTTTAGTTAATGTAGTTGTATATTTTGTAAAGTTTCCTCGCGGCGGTGGAGTCCGAAAAGAAAGTCTTAAAGTTTCTTCGATTTTCAGTAATCTATTTTGTTTTCTTTTATGTAGGTACAAATTAGATTTGATAATCAGACGAAATACAATTACAATTAATATAATAATCACTTTTCTGAATTTTGTCAGTGTAATAAGTCATCTAATAATAAAATTAAATGCCTTTTTAATTCATTTAGCAATAAGTACATTAGGGGTTTTTCTTTTAGAAGCAAATTGAACACAACAATGGGTCACAACAAAATTGAGACATAGGTACACGACACGGGGAATAAGCCCAAATACACAAGTATTTGTACATTATTACAACAACTTTGAATTTCTGACAGTACCTTCGTTTGTTTCAGTTGCTACTCGATCCCACCCAACAACATGTCGGGTGGCTCCCACGTGTCGCGGACGACGTTCGAGTCGAGCCGCGAGTCGGGCGGCTCGGTGCCTCCGCTGCCCAGCCCGGCCTCCGCGGGGGCTGCGCTGGTGTCCCCCGAGACCCTGAGCCGGCACAGCAGCCCCCCGCCGCTGCCGCCGCACCCACAGCCGGCGCCCTCCTGCTCCTCGCATAGAGTGCACATGGAGTCACCGATGAAGTAAGTTCCTCGTTTTATGCCCTTAAGTATTAATAAACGTGGAGTAACCGTGGAGTAGCTAAGCCATGCTTTGTCCTTATCTGTCGAATTCAAATGTCACAATGACAGATAATGGCAAAGCATGGTTTAGCTACTTCACGTGTGTAATTAAACAGGCACTAGGGTTTGATACCTGATAAAAAAGGTGTTATTGTTTTTAAACCTTACGCAGAGATAAAAAATGAGTAATGAGTGATAGAAAAGAGAAACGTTATCTTGCCTACGGCCCCTGGACTGCCCATTTTCTTCTTATTTTCTACTAACAAAATGAAATCATAAAATATACCTTTTATACAATTTGATAAGGTTACAAAAGGGTCCGAAAAAATGATGAAATAAATAATGTACTCCTAAACCATTGTTTAATAATTAAGGTCGTTTCCGTGCACAATGAAAGGGCTAACTAGATTGTAATGAACTCTGCTCAGGCCCCAGGGAGGCGTAAAAACTGAATTATGGACGTAAACTTGGCCGAAGGAAATGATGGTTACAATTTACGGGTTACTTGTATAAACGGCAACCCTCTATCAGGCCCTATTCAGTAGATGAAGCAATATTCATGAATTTCTCTTTGCAATTTCAAAGACTGAAGTCAAAGGAGAAATATTGAAAATGTTTTGAGAAGAATTTCAATAGACATCCCATTTACTTTAAGATATGTAGGAATGAAATTTTTATGCATGAATGTTATGATATGAATAATGTTTCCTTTTTAGAAGAGTGAGTACGTAATACGGGCGAGGAAACCACGCTTTCAGCTCTGAAATAATGAATACAAACAGAAATAATACGTCGATATTAATTTATTTGACAGTTTAATCTGTCATATTGGCACGTTCTCGTATTTAAAAGGATTTGCGAACGAAGTCGACGCCGTTACAGCTATTTGTTTAATTCTTTCAAGCCTGATACATTGTGCGCTTACAATTGTATTCACTGCTAAAAGTAAACTCTGTGCCATTCATTAATTAATCCCAAATAATCCTTTGTATGGCTGATTTTTTTCCGTTGTTTAAAAAAGGGAACATGTTTTTAAAATTAAAAATACACATGTTTGTAAATGGAATGTTATTTTTATGACTGAATCAAATATGTTATTACAAATTTTACCATATTCTATTTTAGCATAGTGTCACGTGCATTCAACAAAATGACATGTTTTCATGAACCATGTAGCAGTTCGCTATCGCAAGACTATTATCAATTTCTAAGGAACCTAAGCACGTAACTGTCATAAAAAAAGCGATTGTACCTACAGTATGTAATTTCTTTTTATCACCCTTGAGACATGTCTCTAGTCACATTAAAAAAAATAAGACATTTTTATTTCAAAACGTAGGGTTCGCAATGAACGTGTTACAGATCTATATAACTATTATTTCATCACTGTTGAAGAACTCCTGCACGAAAATTACGTAGGTACAAAATAACATGGTTTCAATTGTTTGTTTGGATGGTTTTAAGTCACGATACATTAAAAAGTTACTAAGTTGACTTAGCATGTTCTTTCAGTGTACCGTTCAGATGCATTTTAAAATACGCTTATTAACAGAGCTCTCTAGAAATAATATTCCTCGTTTCGCCGACAGCTATATTCAGTCGGTGGTCTACAAAATCTCACAGCAACATGCAGAACAGGACTAATCCGACAATCGTGTTTATTTGTTTGTTTATCTGTATGCTTCCACGGCAGTTCATAGCTCGTACTATTTCCGCCCGCAGACATTGGTGAGTCGGCTAATTGAGTTTGAGAGTAAAACGACTCCATGTTCGTTTTAAAGATATGTTTTAGTTTAAACGAATTGTGGGTGCGTACACAACTGCCGAGATTTCAAAGTTTTACGATGTTAAAGAGAGAGATGAAAGTGTTTTATCGGTAAATTTATAGATGTCAAATTTTTATTTTTTTGGAACAGACACTAAAATAACACTGAATTGAATACAATTTACTTATAAAGTAGTAAATAACACGTTGAGTAATTAATATTAGGTACTTTTAGATTAACATTAGCGTGGGTAGAAACGAACTAAGATGTGTCCAAAAAAATTCATTAAAACTATCTCTTCTAATTGAATACTTTAAATGACGATGATCCACACGCGGAATATCGATCGCGGATAGTGGGCCCTTGTTGGTATGGTCCATCCACAGGGTCCATCTTACCCGATCCAAGTATCTGCGGTCGCGTTGTTGTATTTCGGTGTGGAAGGCAGCCTTAAAACTACGCATGAAGCATATATGCATTCTACCTTTGTTTACAGGTTTGGTTATAAATTTGCCAGGTAACCAGTGTACTTAGGTATTTTCCTTCCCCATTTTGACGTATAATTTCTGTGGCAACGTAAATATTAACGGGACGACCGATTTGCAAGCAGTTTTTTTTAAATAAAAAGCTAATTTAATTGGGATGGTAGTTAGCTAGGTTAGATGAAAAAATATTAGGCTGTTTAACACATTCACCGCAAGCCAATGCTACGAGTGCTACGCTGAACCCTGTAGCACATTGTTCCGCTATTTAGCGAAAATCTGCGACGAAGAGTGTACCCGATATCGGGTCGTAGACGCTGAATGTGTACAGTGAATAAAACATAGCATGGTGCAAATGACATGTGAGGCTAGTGAGGTGGAGTGTTCAAAACACCAATCGATAAAACAGACTATGAGGTGGAGTGTTTAAAACTCGAATCGATAAAACTATAATTCACATTATTATTTCAATTATTACTCTAAAATCAGATGATAAATCTGGCGACTTAATAGATGAATCAGACTTAAACATAAGTCTTAATTGTTACTCTTTAGGCCAATAAAATAAATTTTAATAAGTATATGAAAGACACAGGTCTCACAGGATGAAATGCGACTTTACGCGTTTTCGTTACTTACAAATTAATTAAGTATCGATAAAAACGTGGTATAGCGGTGCCGCATCACTAAACTAGTCTCTAATGCATATTATATTATTGTTACTTTGGCGTACACTGTTTTTTTATTGATAATAAAAAATAAGTAGCGTAAATTTTATTTATTTTTGTCCTCAGGTTATCCAGCCCTCCGTCGCTGTCGCTGGGTGGCTCGCTGTCACTACAACCAGTGCTGTACCCAGCGGGGCCGGCGCACGCGCCGCCGCCCCCCATGCGGCACACCCGCCCCCCCTCGATACCCCACGTGCATCCAATTAGCGCGTGAGTACCTTTAGAACAGGGTTCGCCAAACTTGTTGTAAGTAACTTAAGAATCTACCGCAGTAATCCATTACAACCCCGCAAGTTTCTTGCAGGCATTTCGACCCGGCAGAATGCGTTTCGGCATCGGGTGCGTAATAGGAAATTTTATTACAGCCTAGATGTCTTAATCAAGTAAAAATGTGGCCTTATGCTTTACTTATCTCTATTTATCGCGCATAAAATTATCTTAAGGCAGCGTCACATAAAGGTCCAGAATACTTTGTTAATTCTTCGTCCCGCCGCACTTGTAATGTTGGAATATTGCTGACCCAATTGCCAGAGGAGGCTCTTACGGTTAGTAAATTAATGCCACTCGCGCTCAGAAGCAGAGCTATCATGGCAACTGCCTTTGTGACCGCGCTCTCAGATAACTACGTTCATCGCAGATGAGTTATTGCACTGGGATTCACTGGACTTTCATTGTAATATCAAGCAAGCAAAGTTTAGCAGTTTGACATAATACGTAAATTAGCCGTGTTATACATTTACCGACGTCACACAATTAATTAAACCTAAAAAATGTATATCCCGGCAAGTATAAGTGTGGTATCAACCTACATATAACATTTTTCGTTAGTACATATGGGTCACTCAATATTCTGGACATTAAATGTAATCTTAGCTTTAAACCGAACGAAATATAACTATAATCCTGAAGCTATAAGTTAATATACTTTCTGTTCTCTTTTTTCCACGTCACAAAGAAATTACGGATTTATGTAAAATGCATGAAAAAGACATGAAATCTTGTTATATTCAATCTGCAGCGCAAGCAATACCGGTTTCAAGTACACTCCTAAACATAGACGTAATTCATCTCGCTGCACTTGTAATGTAACTGAAATACTGGATAACGCTGACCCAATTGCAAGTGAAGGCTCTCAAATTAATACCACTTACAGCTCAGTAACGCTATCAACACGGCTACTTGCTTTGAGAGCGCTCTTAGGTAACGCTACGTTCGTAACAGATGAGATATTGCACTGAGAAGTTAATCTCAGTGCAATATCTGATGCTTCTTTTATTAAGTTCTTTCTCGTACAGAGAGAGACTGAGCTAAAGTGCAATTACTAATACGACAAGAATTAAATGGCTCAATAAAAATAAAATTAAACAATGAATCCAAAAAAAAACATTATTGGTGTGACGCTTTTACGAAATTCTACATACGTTCAAAACATCAAACTTACTGTTTCAGTCACTCTGTGTTCCCTATTTACCTTACTTTTAGTATGACTAACATAAAAAAGAACAAACAACGTACACGAAGCATGACCAAGCATTTACTTAGTTACCTCGTACCCCACGTTAGTTATTAGCGTAAAATTCCATTGTCTAAAAGTCTACGAGCCGTAGTAAACGCGTTTTGCGGAAACCGCTGAAACCGAATAACGTTTGCGTAACTTTGTGCTCGAAACGTAATTCGATATGACGACTATTGCACGCACTGGAGATCAAAGGAATTTGTCGACAATTTTATTGAAAACCACTCGTAATTCGATTCTAGTTGCCGCACCATAGGAGGCGAATTTTAATAATTCAGTCACGTGCAAAGAGTCTACAAAAAAAACTTTCAGGCGTGAGGACCTCGGCACCGAGAGTTGCGATAATCCTACAAACATTGTGAATTTTGAAGCTTTGGAATTGACGTTACGATAACATTTCAAAATAAATTTAGTTTTACTGAATAAAATATAGCCCCAGTTACATTACACAGCTTCCTTAAAGGCAAAAGCGATAAACAAAGTTAGATATATATTATTAAAGGTAGGGTATAAATAGTAATACAATCTAAGTCTGGCGAAGGGTGACTAACTCACCAAAATAGGATCACAAAAGTTGCCAACTTACACTTTCATTTCCCGTCTGGTCTGTTTTCGTGTCCATCCCATTGAGCTGGTAACGAATGGGTCCACAGATAAGAACTAGCGCAAAAAGTACACTCGGGCCAATGATCGGTCGGATAAAATTGCCAGAGTGAAAAATGTGATCGCTCAGCGCGCCGGTGTAATAAATTACGGGAATACGAAAGAGCTCCGGCCGAAAGTGTTCTCTCCCCTCGACACTTAAGCGGGGAAAATTTTAATATAATCGACCATGGGCGTTTTATTACCACTAGCTGGCGATTTATTCAACAAATGAAATATTTCTTCTCTAGGTGTATTAAAATTACGAGGAAGGTCGTTATTGTATCACATGCATACACATACATACCTTCACGCCCGTAACCCCAGAAGGGGGTAGGCAGAGCTACACAGATTTGCCTAGAACACTAAAAATTTGTTTATAAATTTGTAACCACATTTATTATTAGCACATTTGTTATTGTATCAGTCTACCCTTATCATGTCATGCTATTTATTAGGAGTAGGCACATAGCTATAGGTACAAACACCAGAATTAAAAAAAAAAGTGGCTCGTATATTGTTAAGAAAGTTCAAAAATATAAATATTCGTTCATTATTATCATCCTATAAACCGTTATTGCATTGTCAACGTTAAGATAGCTCTTATTTACTTGACAGTAATAGCGGCCGAGTTAAAAACAATACGATAACATGTCAAAAGCAATAATTATTAGCGCGAGTTGAATAGAGCCTTCGGAGGGTTGACCGACTGCAAAAATAGGGGGAGGGTTTTTTATTACTATACAACCTTTAAACTAAACATATTGATATTATTGATATTTTATTTATTCTTAATTTTCCTGTTTACACACAAATGTGCATGTTATTCCATTTATTATTTATACCGGTAAAATTTCAAAGAATTAACGTCTTGGTTAGGTATAATAACCATAATGAACCAAGTACGCGTATCAAGTATTAGTTACTGCCGTAGCTCTCAACATAGACCCCATTTTCTTATCAAATTGTTACATTTTACATTGCAAATGCCACAATAAGCCATGTAGCCATTACAACAGCAATCCCATCCCTACTGGCACAATTCGCACTCCCCGAGGAAATTGCATTTTCCCTTCTGAATATGCACTCTAATGAAAAGCTCTCGGTGCGGTGTCACTGTGTAGACTAGTGCTCTTGGAAATTAACAGCGCAGTCTTTGCGGAGAGCGGATCGCGGTTAGTTGGAAGATGGCCTGAAATTGAGAATCGTAAACTTCTGAGAATATTCACAATTATTTTATCGAAAGAGTACATTCTCAATGTTTGGAAATGTTCCTGAGAATGTTCTCGGAATATTTTTAATAAGACTTTATGTATGAAGCATATAGAATATGCAAACGTTAGGTTTAGTGCAAATTATTAGTACCGACTTACCTACCTACCCAATGGTTATGATGGGAAATAGTCAACCTAAAGTTTGCATATTCTATAGGCTTCATACTTTCGATTTTTTTTTATAACAGTCGCTTGTCACTTGAGGCTCGCATGACAGTGGTATGTACGCGTTTTGTGTAATATCGCCATCTTCAGGGCTTATTCTTGTTTACTTTGTGCAAACAAAACAACGACCGCCGGAATAACACCCCGCTGAGCTAAAACAAAATAAGTACCGGTAAACAATGAGCCCAGTTTTCCACTGAAAATTACACTTTTGTAAGTAATGAAATAACTTGTTCGTTTAAAAAGTAGAAGCCAACAAGTTTCACGATTGTTTTGTTGGACTTCCACTAGTTAAATAAGCTAAATTTTATTCAGTAGCAAGTATTTAAAGTATGATTTTGAAAAAAGAATGAATAACGAAAACGAAATACTTCTATTCCTTTGTTTCACTGACGTCAGGCAGTCGGAGGGGAAGGAGTTGACGTAATTTTATTGCTTTTTACTCGATAGGTACGAGAAAAAATTTACTCCATTCTAGCGGGTTCTCGACAGAACAAAGGTGTCTCCTTCCTTCACTCGTTTAATTAACTATGTGAAGGTTTCACAGAGCTGAGGCAAAGTGCTGCTTTTCTGAAAGAGAACATAGCCCGCTACCAATAGGTGCGAGAAGTGCGTTTTCTGCTAGTTAGTGACTTGTTACTACGCCGTACTTGGCAAATGAAGTTGTAAAATCAAATTACTCTGAAGATAGTTAAGGGCCCCTCATTCCGCAACCACAGGTCCTTTGTCGTCGTCAGCTAAACTTTAGTAATAATGTGTTTGCCTGAACCAAGTTGGACAAAACACGAATCACTTGCAACGTGTTCCACTATTCATGATACTCGCTCAGTAAGCCTGAGAAATATTCTGGTTTAAAAATGTAGTTCTTAAATGTTAGCACAAACATTTCTTGGGTTTTGAGAAGTTCGGTTGAAATCAAATAACGCCTTTGAAATGTGATACATTGGCACGTCCTTTGTGCGGTCGAGATGCTAACAACCTAGACTTTACCAATAAATTGAAGTTGTGTTTACAATTTAGAATAGCAGTCAGCCAGTGATGAGGACAACGAAATTAAAGTGATGATGTTTTTACAACACGAAAACTTACTTGTTTCCCAATAGGCCCTAAAGCTCTTCGAATAAAACATAAACGAACTTATAACTTCTACCACCATGCAAAAAACTTCGATAAATCGGGAAATGATCTTAACCTCGCGAAATACTTAATACCCAATCTCTCGTTCAATTCCCTCTGCGTAACAGTCCTATGTTAACTTCCCGACAGCTTTTCCCGAACCAACGGAACCGCAATCCTGCCGGTCAGTAACCCGCCCGCACCCTGTCAAATTTCGTGAAACTTTGACCACCTACTGCTACCGCGCGTTCTATAGTTATTCATTTGTTTCAGAACGTACAAAATACAACGGAAATTCCTTCGACTCCTATATTACAACAGTTTGCAATTCACTTTTGAGCTTTAAGCCCCTTCTGACATCTGTTTTACCTGCGACGTCGTAATCTAAACTTTGAATGGCAATTGGTGCAATATCATTGTCAGGAAACAGGTTCAGTTCCTGTTAGTAGGTATCGTCAGAGCGCTGTGGGGAGCCAATAGCACGCCGTTGCCATGGTTACGAGGCGCGCATGAGAGGGGACGCGGCCCCGAGGGAGTCTAAACCAAAACAGTAAGATACCTTTAGAGCAAGCTTGAATTATTCTCCTACAGAGAATTTTAAGGGCTCTTCTAAATTTGGACGATCATTATTTAGTGTTTTCTGCTGCGTGGCTGTAACACCCTCCTCATAAACAACAGTTTGTCAACGATAGATTGCGTTTGAATGTTGTAAAGTCCCATGTGAATTAACATTCTAAGAGGTCCAACAGCCGAGGACTGCTGTTGCTCGGGGAAGGCAAATAATGTAGGTGATAAAATTGTCTTTATCATCAGGTACCATTTTTTGCTAAGTGCATGGAAATCTATTTAACTAGAACTACAAGTACTGAAAATAGAACTATCTATTATGACTGTTTATACTACATTATGTTGTTAAAGATTCCGATGAATTGAGATCCTTTCCCTACTTTGAAGTCAGTTAAAAAATAGAAATAAACTTTTGCCGATCCAAAAACATTTGAAATTTAGATATTTTAAACCAGATAAATCAAAAGTAACCTTAAAAAAGACAACTCAAAATAATAGGTCTACGAAATATAAAAACTTCAACACAAGAACCCTCCTAAACTAAGATTATGAATATTATACTACAACATCTAAAATTTCATTCTACTACATATGTAAGCAATAATCTATATGTGGGTTTGCTCATGTAAGTCAATGAACACAGCATTGCAAAGCATGTGTTATGTTGAGTAAGTAACATTGTCCTAGACCAGTGGACTATGACAATCGATACGACCCTCGAGGCTTAAGGGGAAAGTTCCCGGCGAACGTGACAAAGAATAGTTTTATAGCCTCCAAAACTGTAGGGAAACTGCGCAAACATAAATAACGTATGTTAGTCTGCACTGTGAGTGCCAGAAGGGGCAGACTGCATCGCTCTTAGGAGTAGCTTACGAGTTTGTTGTAAAGCTAAGGAATGTTTTCAATGAAGTACCTACACATAAACAATGAACGCACTTGTAAAAATTGATATAATAAGTTTTTTGGTACTTTAGAACAAGAAATGTATGTCGTCGATCTACAATTCAATCACTTATGTGTGTACAATCACGTCAGTTGCTCCATTTTATGTCATATAACCTAACCAACAAAAAGTTGGAAAACCCCCGACATTGACATTTCAAAGTTCAATACTTCAAAAACGGCTGAACCGATTTTGATATAAAATGTCTAAGAACCACCGCTAGAAAACCTGCTTTCAAATAAAAAAAAACCACATCCAAATCGGTTCATCCGTTTAAGAGCTACGGTGCTACAGACAGACAGACACACACACACATACACACTTACACGTCAAACTTATAACACCCCTCTTTTTTGCTTCGGGGGTTAAAAACCAGCGCCTCCATTCCCGGCGGTAAAAACCATATCGTATTTGACCCGTAACATGCCGTAACGGTATTGTTTTGACGTCAGCCGCCATTACTGTCAAGGAAATAAGAGCTGTCAAAACGTTGACAATACGATAACAGGTCAAACACGATATGGTTATAACCGTGTTGAATAGAGGCCCAGTTTAGTGTAGGCTTTCGACGTTACTATAAAGTAAACTAAAGACAAACCTTATGTTTATTTTCTTTTTTAAGTTATCCTAAAAAGAGGAGGTATAAACATTCTAGCTTGTTCATAAATAACCTTCAAAGAAATACTCTCGTACACCGGTTAGCGACGGAAGCTAATACCTGTACCAACGCCTGGCTTAATGAGCAGAGAATTTAAGAAGTCTATCCTCTAAAAACATTTCGAAGCTTCTCGGATAATGGCACTCATTCCGCGGTGTCACTGTCAGACTTTTCAGAAGTTTCTCTTAATTAAATTTGTGCTGGAACAAGTTCGCACTTTAAAAAACTCTGTGCCGCTGACGTCAAATCACATAGTTTAATAAATGCACGGAAGTTGGATCAGCGGCGTGCAGTCAATGTGGTTTTAATTTATGTCGCATTTACGTTTCTGTTAATCAAAACTCCCGTGCTTATTGTGGCACATACCTATTTATTTCACTATTGCCACGAACAATAGGTACCTACTTATTGATTTTCGGTGATCGGAATTGGTAGTGCTAATTAATTTGCATGAAATTAAAATTGAAAAAAAAAGCTTGTAGACGATATTTTACTCTGTTAACTTACCACTAGTGAGCCTTATTGTAATGTAACAAGGTTCATAAATGGTCAAATGTTTATTTTTTGTGAAATTTCAGTGATCCTGGCACTTAATGCGTATCTACAGTTAATACTAAAAATACGATTATAGACATATAGTTCCCAAAACTGTGTATACATGCTTTTAATCTCTTGGATTAGAGTCATGTGGACGTATTTTTATTACTTTGGCAGTTTCTATAAGTACATGTTTTTCTTTGAATTAACAAAGAGACAGTACAAAGTAATGGAGTGTTTAGACTAAACTATGAAAGCCAGTCTTCTTAATTCATACTGTTTTTTCCACAGGGGAGATGCGCTGGCAACGACTCTATCAGCTCTCTACGGGAAACTACTAGTCGTGATGGGAGTCGCCTTCCCTATGGCTGAAGTCATCTCTACATACATTCCACCCTCATTTTATGAGGTAAGTGTTCCATTATAGCAAAATATTAATAACTAATCAAAAAGCAATGCTTAAAAAGTCTGCTTGACATCTAAAAAGTATACTAAAAATGTTTGTGTTAAGGTCTTTGATATGATACTCAAATCAACAAAAAAAACAGTTTATAGAGTGCTACAGCAGCCAAATGTTTCCATTTTAGGGGTCTAAGGGCCGTATTAATAAACTGATCTCAACTCTAATGCTCGTCTCGAGATGCGTCAAAAATGACAGTGTTCTATGGTTTGACGTTTACTTTGACGTATCTTGTGACGGGCCTCACAGTCAAGATGAGTTTATTAATACGGCCCTAAGCGTTTGTCTCTCAAGATCGTTTTTTTCTGAAATGGCTGAATCAACTGGGTGAAAATATTTAGAATTGATGTAGTTTAGTGAGTTTAGTGGTCCACACAAGGCAAGGCACTCACTGTAGCTCCAGCTGGAATAATTCAATCATATGCCACGTTTTCGAATGGCCAATGGTGGCCTATCCAAAAACGTGGAGTATACTTCTCGTTTTACTACGTCTTGATATTTCTACCTATATAAGTATTTATTTCTATATATAAGTGTGTATATTGTTATCTAGTAACCATAACACAAGTTTCAAGCTTAATTTGGGGGCTAGGTCAATTTGTGTGCAATTGTCCCCCGATATTTATTTATTTATTTATTTATTTATATTACGACGAAAATAAAACGAAAGTCAACGTTTGTGTCAACGTGATAAGAAAATTTGAGTACTTACCTACTAAATACGAACACGGGGCGCTGATTCCAAAATTGCCATACACATTTCTTCGATGACGATATGAACGTTACTTATTCGATAGAAGGTAAAAGTTGGTACTCGAGGTACGGAACAGTAAAAAGCAGATAAGAATTCAATTCTGACAGCTGTCATCACAGTACAATTTATAACCTATTCTTAGTTTGATGGAATGACAGGTGTCAGAATTGACTTCTTATCTGCCAAGTACTATCGTTTGTTCATCCTGTTTGAGTTTCACAAATGTTTCTTTATATGTCCTTGACATTTTACCAGCTGTCGTAAGCGTCATTATTCCTGTCCAGGGCTTCTACTTGTACCTGTACATCGGCAGCATGGTATTCCTGCTGTACATGTACGCGGCGCTGCTGAGGGACCGCTCCAGGTCCGGGGTTGACTCCCCCGTCATTGCCAGTAAGTATTAACCCCCTATTTAAATAGGTATAAACCATTCAAATATACTTTGACCTTTTCTTCCATTGAAACATTTGATTTTGACAGAATGTGAAAAAGCATACCAGAACCAACTTTATTAAGTTTATAGTGCGTAATGCAAAAGTTTTTTAAACGTGTTTATTCGACAAGTTTAATTCTTGGACGATAAAAATCTATCAAAAGTCATAATAATAATAAGTCATTAAATTGCTGAGTCTGGATCTATTCAAGTTACAGTGGCGAAGAAATCGAAAAACCTTTGGAAACAGATGACAGCAAAAAGGATTCAGTCAATTTCAATCAATTAATAATCATTTCACTAGTCCTTTTTGTCCTAAACCACGTTATAGCTATCAAATCTAAATAAATAAAACTCTAGAATAATTAATGTAGGTATAATAATTATATAACAATAACAAGCTTTATTTGTAGGCAGAGCAGAACACATATAAAGCAAAAAGTACACAAATAACACACAAAGAGCATAGATTAAAGCCAGGCAATAAAAATAGCACAAACAATTTAACATTACATACTTACTCGTGCGACCGTTAATTTAAATGCAGTTTTTAATTTCTTTCACATTTTACATCCCCGGCTTAAAAGCATGGCTCGTCTTGAGACGGTGTAAAAGGAAAAAGCTGATTGTTAGCAAAATTAATGAAAGAGCCAACCGGTTTTAAAGCCAAAGCTAAATTAAATGTTCCCAAGGAGCCTTTCTAGTAAATGAGGTTTAAATTGCATCATTAGTTTCACACAAAAAACGTTTACGAACGCGTTTCCGTGCAAATTGCATTAAAAAAAAACTGATTTCAACTTTGGAGTCTTTATGTTTTTATCGGTTTGAGAAGTCTGTAGTAGATCATGATTGTATACGAATAACAAAACGGCTAAATCGTCGCGAATTTCAATCAAAGAAAAACAATGTTTATTCAAACTGCCAGTTACATGGCAAGTGTTTCCGCTAAAAGCAAATAAATGGCAAATACCGATCAGAGCTAAACCGTCTGCGGCAGAACAGCGGTTTGACATGTGGCACAATATTTCCCCCAGCGTTACATTTTCCCGCGCTCAGCACCCTCTCAGCTATTTAACTGTCGTGGAAACGGTAGCGGTATTTTTTCAGTTATTCTCTTTTTCAAGTGGGATTTACACTAACAAACGAGCAGTCGGCAGTTAGGTAGATAAGCATTCAATATGGACAAATCTAACACAAAAGCTTTAAAAACCCTTCGTCTTTGTTGAATACGGATATCTATCTATCTGCAGCGCTGTAACGTTTAGGCACAAGTTACGACTCGAAATTTTGTGAAAAATCATTTTCTACATTTAACTACCCTTGAATATACAATTTTATTTTTAAACTCATGATTTCACCTGACCACACACAGACGATGTGTTTTAGCCGAGGGAACTAAAAATAAATAATCTCCGGTATCTCATCGTGTGTGGCCACTTTTACCTTTAAAGGTGTTTTATGTTTTTACATATATGTTATTTGTCGTTGCCTATGACTCAATCCTTGTAGCGCTTTTTAGGTATTTCGATGAATTTCGATGTTAATATTTTAGCTCCGCCACCTAGCTCCGCATAAGAATGATTTTTTTGCCGCAAGAGTTGTTTTTTGTTAATCTCATGTCTAACCTGACCTAGCCTACGTAATTAATGTTTCAGATTTCCTGAAACATCATGGTTTTAGTAGAAAATAGCGTTTGATTAAATTTAATTTCATAAAATAATACAATTGATGAAGTGTAATTCGTTAAAATTATGGGTTACCGCTGGGGTTAACACGTTCCCTACGGCATCGGGTCGAATCAGCCCGATGTAACTATGGTTAATTACAGTTAAATATTTTGCCGTCGTGAAGGTGTTAAATAAAACAATAGCTAAAGTCTGCTTAAAATATGCCTTGTCCTTATCTGTCATTATGACATTTGAATTTGACAGAGAGGGACAAATAATACTTTAACTGAAATAGGTTTATTATGCGTCTCTAAGTATTTTTTATTTTCAACATTTTTTATTTTCAGGTTATTTCTTTTTTATCAAGTAATTGAAATAAATACTAAATAAAGCAGTAAACACGAAATAACGAAAACCACTTTTGAATATTGTCTATCAGCAAGTAACAAGAAATAACATTATGTACAGCACATTCGCACATTCTCAAAAGCTTATGTCATTCTGAATCCCTGTTAAACTTCTGCAAAATAAGGTAGACAGTCTTTTGCATTGGTTTTGGTTATAGTGGAGTGCATACCTTATTTTTTTCATTATCATCATCATCATCATCATCATCATCATCATCATCATCATCATCATCATCATCATCATTTTAATTGTTTACCTTATTCGACCACTAAATTGAACCATGTAATCTTAGACGTTACCACCAAAATTGTATTTATTATCTCTAGAATCGGATTCGAGCTCGTCACCATCAGAATCTGACTCATGCTCGTCGCGCACCGAACGCAGCACCGCCACCGTTCCACACCCGCAGTTCCAAATGCCGTCGAGCGCTGCGAAGAGGCTGTCGCTCGGGTTCGCCCTCAGTACCCGGACTCACCACTACGGCAGCTTCTACCTTAGGATGGGAGCTGTTGGTAAGTTCTTTCTCTAAATCCCCATCCTCAGAAAATGCCATCGCAAGCAAATCCTCAATCACGGCCGGTTCTCGTCTGGCGCTGAGCTTGCCCGATATTTAACTCCAGGTAACATATTTTTTTACCTACCTACCTTAATTGCTACCTTGTATTACCTTAATTTTAACAGCGTCCTATCTGATTCAAGTAATCTATTAAGATTACATAGTTAATACGTAGATTCAAAAGTAATATTTTTAAAGGGTGCCAGTATTTTCATTGATTTATTTTACATTGGTTAAAAAATACGGTATATGTATAGGATCAAAGAGGCAAAGAAATTGTAGTATTGGTTTAATTTTCAAATTCTGTGAGAAAATAAATAAATTGAATGAAGTATTTTAGTTTTGAATGACTAATCATCACAATCCAAACAGCCTTTAAATTTGTGTTTACTTGTTGGCATTCATTAATAACTTTCACTTTTCTAGATTACGGTCTACCAGCAGTTTGTCTAGTAGAACTATTTTTAATGGAATAAACACTTTAGTACCTAATTAATCAAAATCAATTTCAAACATTGTCCTTTATAAAGAGGATTGTTCACTCTTTTACCTTAAAAAACCGGGTATAAGCATGTCTGACCATGCTCAGTGTAGGGTTCCGAAGCCGTAACTAAACAAAAACCGTCTCAAAAACCAACAAGTGTGAATTAATTCACTATTTAAAGTTAATTGGTGCTGTCTTTGGTGATTTTAGTAGGTATAAACACTTTAATCGCCTCTATCTCAGGATCCAATCAAGTCTACTTAGTCGGGATAGTTTTTCTTTCAAATTTGTTATATGTGTCGAAAAATTGTCTTAACAAACCCGCAATAATTTTGAAAGACCTATCTAACGACACCCGCACCATGACCCGTTGACGAGAAAAAAAAACATCCACACCCACGTTACGTGTAGGGGAGGTAAACAAATTTTTTTTTTCAACGTTTTATTTTACCACTTTGTCGGCGTGACTAATATGTATATTCATTCCAAATTATAGCTTTCTAGAACTAGGAGTCTGTGAGCTAAGCTGCGGAAACTATAAGGGTTCCTAGTTTGACTACAAAACCCTCAAAATGTGGGAATGTCATCTGATTTGTATCTTATATACGTCTATGTATAATAAATAACGATCCTAGCTCTGGTTTAAATAACAAAATTGATAATAAACTAATTTAAAAAAAAATGGTTGTTAGCTGTCGCTTCGTTTTGTTTGCTACTTGATAAAAAATAAAAATAACATCAATTGCGTACATAAAAGAAGTAAAGAACGCTCTTAGAACTAACTTACAAGGCACAATGCAAGCTGTGTGACAGGGGGATGTCGTGGGTCGATAAGGTGTTTCCTGAAAAAGGCAAGAAGTATACATAATGTAAGACACGCTCAAAGTAATAACTAATTAAAGATTGGCTAAACGAACGAGTTATCTATGGTAATCAAAACACTTTTAAATTATAATAATTTCAAATAATTTATTGCACTCGCACTCAGTTAAAAGTGTTTTTAAAGCCGATTTACTTATTCTTATTGAAATTGAAGTAAAAATATTATCTGAATCAAAACATACTGTGAGTATTGTAGATTATTGTAGATTCATATTATTTTTCTAAATCACAGTTTGCTACGTAGGTAGGTACTCAAACAAAGTTAATGGTCATACATTTATTAAATAAATATTTCTTTAACTGAAGCAGACAATAGAATCATTAATCAAAACAATGTAAGTGTTATTATGCTTTACCTAATTTAAGAATAAACGAATTTTTTAGACACTTGATCGAACATAAGTGTTCTAAGTAGTCATGTCTCGTAAAATTGTATTGGTTTCACTTATTGGCCAACTATGCATTGCATGTATGCATGCTAGGTCGAATATTACGGTGGATGTAACATCAGAAGATGGTATGGAAACATGCGTCATAGACATACTATCATCTAAGAGCCAGTTGGGAGCAGAAATATCCATTATTGATACAGGTATTCTAACGAATTCCATGATCCAAAAGATTCATGAAACTAACAACGTAAACATATACATAAAAGATTATCACGTTCATTTTCTTGTTCCGTTCTCACCCCGTATCTGCTTAATATACGTTGAAGATTTCTTTAATTTCGGAGATATAATAGACAAACTTGACCGAGACTGGAATCGAAGTCCAGAAGCTCTTCACATCATAATTCTGGATAACATCCTAATCAGCGAATTTTATCGACTTTTCAAGCTGCTGTGGGATTACCATATGATACATATCCTTGTTATAATTGACGATTTGGATAAAACTGCTTCGGTCTATACTTATTTTCCATACGCGGAAGGTCAATGTGGCCGAGGCTTTAGAAACATCGTAAAGCTGAGTGACTGTGGAAGTGTCAAAAAAGTAGACGTCATCGAGAAGTTGGCTGAAACCGACCAACCTACTTTAAATAACTGCATGTTGCAAGTTATATCTCACAATATACCACCTCTGGTTATAATAGATCCTGATCCAATGAACCGATTTGCCATTGGTATTGAAAAATCATTGCTAGAAATGCTAGCCGAAATGGAGAATATTTCTCTAAATTACACTTTTTTAAAGGAAACCAGGGATTATGGATTTGTATCGGAAAACTTCACAGTTACTGGTGTATTAGGAAAAGTATATGAAAACGAATTCGATTTGGCGTTTGGTGGATTTTTCTTAAGCTACACGCGGTCATTATTTTTTGACTCCGTAACTTCTCATTTAGCATTTGAGGATTACACAGCTATTATTACGTCTGCGGCAGGTATTGTGGAAAGATGGAAAATAGTTTACATAATGTTCAATACTGGTGTTTGGTTCTTGTTATTGCTAACGTTCATTTTTTCAGCAGTAATTCTGTCAGGTTTTAACAATATTTTTATTATTAAAGAAGAATCCAACGGTTCCTCTGAATTTCTGAATCTCGTTGGAAATGCAACAAATAACATGAGTTTGAGTCCCAGAAAAAGTATTTACAAAAACGTCTACATAGTGCACTGGCTGTGGTTTATTTTTCTCGTGAATTGTTTCTATCAGTCTAGACTTACTAGTTTTTCAACGTACCGGGCGTATGCACCGCAAATTAACGATATGGAAACTTTGCAAAACTGTAACCTAACTCCGTGTATAAGCGCGGATATTGCAAATTTCTTAAACAAAACTGTATCCATTGTTAATGGAGAATTTGCAGAGTTCCAAGGCTGCGAGACAGTTGATCAAGCCCTTGACAAAGTTGCAGCGACGAAAAGAAGGTATACAGTCATTCAATATTTTCAATATCTTTGGTGGCTAGGGAAACACCGAACGCAAGCAAAGCGTGTTCATCTTATGAAAGAAAATGTATATAACACGTTTTATGCTTTGTTCTTTAAACGCGGGTTCCCATTGATACATGAATTTAATGCAAAAATGCTACTTTTGGCGGAGTATGGATTTGTACAGGGTGCTAAAAACTTCCATCGACTGCCTTATGGAATAAGATCAACTGGTAAAATTGCTGGGTTATTTGAGGTAAAAGTTTTAAAATTAGAAGATCTGACGGTACCATTTGGTATTCTAATTATTGGTTTGATGCTTGCGTTCTTAGTATTAGTAGTCGAAATTGTGCACAAAGATAGGAAAATATAGACACGTTGATTTAGAATTGAGATATGCTTCTTGTGAAAATAGATAAGAGTAAAATGCAAAGTTCACCAATAAGATTCCAATGAAGATCTGGGGGGCTATTGTCTAACGCACTCGCAATCACAACCGGCTTCAAAGTGGAGCAATTGTTTTCATTTTGCAGACAAGCCTTCGATTTTCAAAATGAAAACGATCGTGATTGCGGGTGCGTTTGACAATAAGCCCTCTGTTTTGTGTGTTTTGATACGTGGCCTTTTATTCCTAAAAACTGGCCTAATTGTACCTATCCGTTTTAGTGTGCTTCATTAAACTCGAGCCGTTTTTAAAATAACGGCTTGTACACGAGCTTGGCTTGTAATTACTCAAAAATAAATTTAATATTATCTCGAAAAGTAAACCTATGTAGACTTATTTTTCCCAATTAGGCTACAGAATCGATCGAATCGAATCATTAAGTGGGATTTTAGTGAGGTGGGTGGGGTCCACGTCGTATAGATACTAATTAAGTACTTAAACAAAGTAAAAGACAGAGCCTCGGCTAGGATTAGTGAAACGTGGGGGTGAGAATCATTTGAAACATAGAGAAACATTTCTTGCAGCCAATAGACCTTTGGGCTTAGGATGAACAGTGGACCGAAGGGCTTATTGTCTAACGCACTCGCAACCACGATCGTTTTCATTTTGAAAATCGAAGGCTTGTCTGCATACAAAATGAAAACAATTGCTCCACTTTTTAGCCGGTTGCGATTGCGAGTGCGTTAGACAATAAGCCCTCGGATCTTAATAATCCTCTTATACACGGCAAGCGTGGATTAGTTGAAGCGACGGTAAAAGGGTTCATTCATTGTAATTCCTCCTCCTTCTCATCATTTATTTATAGCCTTTTTTCGTCTTTAAGTTCTTTTTACGTATATAAAAAACAGATTAATTTTATACCAAATCGTAAATCGTGTTCATTGCATTTTGCTGTTAATGTTCATATGTCATGGATGTCCAAATTGTTAAATTTAGGCATTTTCTATAATAATAATAATAATTACTCGTAGGTTAGGTTTTTTTCTAATGTTTATTTTTTGTGTTAGTATTGTTACTTTTATATTTGAATACTTATTGTAAAAAACCTAATTTACAGAAAACAAAATAAATATCAGACTAATAATAAAAATATTTTATATATCTTTTGGCGATTGTACTTTTTTCTTGTATAGCAGTTAATGTACGAGTAACGAGTTCAAACACCACGTTCCGGCTCCATCATCAGACCAGCGCAATGACATCATAAAATTGCATGGATGACGAGTGCATACTACAAACATATTTATGCCAAGTTTCAGGATAAAAGAAAGTGGTTAAAACGGGCTAAAAATTCTGAACATTTATCTACGAGAGAATCAAATTATTAGTGGAATATGTATCGTTCAAGTTAGCGTGTATCCTTCTTAAAGGTCATTGTGTAATTATCCACGCTGGCTATAACGACGGTAGTGACAGTAAACACTTCGCTTATCTTCAATCAGCATCTGATATGGATTATACACTTAACGAAAACACATAGCTGAGGGTTGTAAATCACTTTTATCATTAATCTCAAAATAAACTGACAGGTACTAAATAGACTGTTATTCAAGCGTCAGTGATCAGTGATTAGTTTCGGCCACACATTTCACGACGGAGCGTTGGCTATGTATTCCGGAATCTTAATTTACTTCCCGATAAGCCTAGTTATAACCGTAACTATTAGTGCAAATTTACCCGAAAAGATAATAAGAGAAGATTACCTAGAGAGAGGGGGAGAGTGTGGTATCCTGAACGCAACTTAAGTGTTCACTTCTCTCGTTCCCACCTTTATCCCCTCTCTTTCTATATCCTCGTTGTACTTGCGTGTAGCGTGTGTGTTAGCTCCGTGATAATTAAACCAGTATTAATTAATTAACTGTGTTTCATTAAGATATCACAATATATAGAATAAAATGTTTTTTTCCTCCCTTAATAGGGTAGGGTATTAATATAAGTAACAATTAGCGACGAAAATGTCTCTTTTTCTCTTTCCGTTATCATGACTCCTCAGTCGAACTTCGGGCCAACGACAAAAGGATTTTCCAGAGTCCTCTGTTCTGCGTTCAGTTCATTTAATTTAACTATCAGACAAATTTGATCTTTTCTGGATTTTTCTGGACCTGCTTGCGCAAATGTGTTAGTTGATAATAAATTCCGAGTAAAACAACATATTTTTTTCTTACTTAACTTCCATAGTCGTTGTATTGTACCAAACGCATAATGATGGAATCGCGTTATACTACGGTATGTATCTTAAAACTGTAGCCAATAAATGATGTACTTAAGCGATTAGTGCAGTGATTAATCTTTCTGGCGTACCAGTCAATGATTAAACCCCTGTCACACAGAACTTGAGCGGTTAGTATCATTAAGGAAGTGGTTAGTGCAGGCGGAAGCATGAAGTACGAAATACTTTTATTTAGTTTCGTCGCCCAGTGCTGCTTCTTATGCAATGCTTCTTTAATCATCGACGAAACGCCAGAAGATCACATCGAGACATGCGTCGTAGATATACTTTCATCCAAAAGCCAGTTTAGAGAAGACTTGGCCATCATTGATAATGGCTTTGTAACTAACGGTTTCGTTCGGAAGATACATGAAGCAGTAAATCTCAAACTATATGTTAAAGATTATGACGTAGCTATAAACATGTCACCCGGTATCCTCGTTATTCATGTACAAGTACTTGAAAAATTCGAAGAAATGATTGACAAACTTGATAGAGATTGGTACCGTAGACCAGATTCTCTTTACATTATAATACTGAGAGATACTAGTGATTTGGCTTTCGTTACAATATTTCAAATATTATGGGAGTATCACATGATACATGTACTGGTTGTAATTGGCGACATGAATCATGACGCTTCAGTGTTCTCTTATTTCCCGTACGCAGAAGGGGGTTGTGGGCGGGATTACAACAATACTATTAAGATTTGTAACTGTGAAATGAGTAAAAGGTTAGATATTATTAAAATGATGCATGAATACGATAAACCTGTTCTGAAAAACTGTTCATTGCAGGTTGGGACCCACAATTATCCCCCATTAGTAATATATGAACCAAATCCTTCCAATAAATTCGCTATTGGTATTGAGAGGTTTTTATTAGAAATGTTAGTTCAGAAAGACGGTATTATTTTAAATTACACATTTCTTTCTGAGGCTGACGAGTTCGGAAATATATCTGATAACTTTACTGTAACTGGAATATTAGAGAAACTGTATGAGAATGAAGTAGATTTGGTGTTTGGTGGGTTTGGATTAAACAATAGACGATTATCTTTTTTTGACTTCATATGCACTCACTTAGCATTTGAGGACAGTTTAGTTACAGTTACTCCAGGTGCTGCTTTAAAAGAAAGATGGAAAACTATTTACATCATGTTCAGTTCTGTGGTATGGTTTTTAATAATCCTGTCATTAATTTTTTGTACTTTTGTCCTATCCGGATTTTGTAAGCCAAGGCTAACATATCGATCCACAGAACAAGGATGTTCCGAACTTGTCAATCTATTTGGAAATGCAACTTCAAATATAAGGCTATGTCTTCGAAGCAATATTTACAAAAACTTTATTATTATACCTTGGATATGGTTTGTTTTCTTAGTAAATTGTTTTTACCAAACAAGGCTTACAAGTTTTTCGACGTACCAATCATATAAGCCACAATTAAATCAATTCAATGAACTCGCAAATTTTAACTTTACTCCATGCTTAGCCTCTGACATCGCTCAGTTTTTAAGGAACGCTGGCAACTTGAGTATAATGAATGAAGGAAATCCAGAACTTGCCGGCTGCGAGACTGGTGATCTTGCTTTAAGTCAAGTCGCAGAAACCAATGTTAAGTACACTGTTACAAATCATTTGCGTTACCTTTGGTGGATAAGCAAACATGCAAAAGAAAGGAATCGAGTTCATTTGATGACAGAAAATGTATATAACTTACTTTATGCTTTTTACTTTAAAAGAGGGTTTCCATTGCTAGAAGAATATAATAGAAAAATGTTACGTTTTGTAGAACACGGGTTTGTGCATGGTATTAAAGGATTTCATATGCTTCCGAATGAAGTTAGATTAGCCGCCGAAGCCAAGGGGTCGTTAAAATTATCTGTCCTTAAATTAAAAGATCTAAGACTACCATTCGGTATTCTTACTGTTGGTATGGTCCTAGCTTTTATGTTATTTATAATTGAAGTAGTACATAAAGACAGTGATTAATTACAAAGGAGTTGTAACTTCAAAAGAATGTGATGAAATAAATTAATTTAATTTGATTGGATTTGATGTTATCTGATATTAAATGCCTAAGATTTTGATTGTAATAAGTTCTTTAATAGATATTAATTATAAGTCTACGAACAAAGCATTTACAATTATTGTGGTAGATTTTCCGTGTCGAGTGAAAATAGCTGTTTCTTTTTTTGTTATTTACTTTGTATTACGCAACTTAGAGCGCTTAATAAATTGCATAAGATAATATGAAAGTATATGCGAACTAAACATCTTGACAATAAAGTAGTTAACACATTTTTGAAAGCTCGTTAGCATCCATATTTTTGATTTTGCTAGGTAAAGTTAAATAGATGATAGATTAGCAGGTGTTCTTCATGTAAAAATCACTTAATAGTAATCTATCATTACTTTATCGGAACATGAAGTTAACAAATTACACATGTTTTGTAACATCGAAACATATAATTAGTTGTAAACTATTACAGAAAACAAATGATAATGGTAGTCAGTAACTCATTGGATTGTAATTCCATGTTTTAAAGCTTATTTATTACGATTGTAGGTACATATGTATTGTAAGTAATAAGAGTCATGCAAAGCTGTGACTACTAGTGTGTTTTAGGAAATGATTAGCAGGAGTGGTGATCATGTTTCAACAAATACTTTTGTTCTGGCTGTTAGGACCAATTTGTGTCGTGTTTAGTGTTGAAGAATTTAGCATCGCTGAAATTCAAGATGATGATTTAGAAACCTGTGTCGTAAACATACTTTCTTCTAAAAGTCAACATGGATTAGATTTAGCGATCATTAACAATGATATTGTAATGGATAATTTGCTTCGCAAGATTCACGACACTGCCAGTGTCAGTCTGTACCTGAAAGATCTGAACGTGTCGATAGACATTTCACCAAGTACCTTTTTGATTCAAGTCCGAGAGATTGACAATTTCGGAGATCTGATTCACACGCTTGAGAGAGATTGGTACCGGAAACCGAATGCCTTGTACATCATTACGTTAAAAAATGTCGTCGGTGAAGATTTGCTAAAAGTATTTCAAACTTTATGGGAATATCACATAATATATACTATTGTTATTATTGACAACAATAATGAAGATGCTTCAGTTTATACCTATTTTCCTTACGCAGAAGGTCGATGTGGTAAAGACTATAATAATACCATGAAACTTTGTGAGTGTAAAGACACTAAAAATGTTGATGTCATTAAAATGCGGCAAGAAAATGATCATCCGGTTTTGAAAAACTGTACGTTACAAATCACTACTCATGCTTATCCTCCTTACGTTATACATGATCAAAACGCTTCAAATAAAATAACTGTTGGGATTGAAAGATTTTTACTGGAAAGACTACTCGAAACAGAAAAAATAAAATGGAACTACACGTTTTTACCTGAATTAGATGAATTTGGGCAACTAACGAATAATTTTAGCGTTACTGGAAAGTTAGGAATGCTGTACAAAAATGAAGCAGATTTGGTTTTTGGTGGTTATACTTTGAATAATTGGCGATTAAAATACTTTGATTTCATTTGTTCTCACTTGGCGTATGAGGATATGTATGTGATTGTTACCCCTAGGGCTGGTTTAATGCAACGGTGGAAAATAGTTTACATAATGTTTGATCTTAAAGTTTGGTTGTTGTTGATATTCATATTAATCTTTTGTGCAATCATCCTCATGAGCGAGAGTTCGTGTGCGTTATCAAACTTAAAAAGTAGCAACAACAACTCTTCCGATCTTCTGCATCTCTTTGGAAGCGCAACACACAAAATGCCATTGAAGCTCAGACGTTACATATTCCAAAATTCTATCATAATTCATTGGCTGTGGTTTATATTCTTAATTAATTGTTTTTATCAAACAAGATTGACTAGTTATACCACATTTCGCTCGTATAACCCAGAATTAAATGACCAAAAGTCTTTGCGTAACTATAATTTTATTCCTTGTATTCCATTACACACTATTCTGGTTTTGGATAATTCTGGAAAATTCTCTATCGCAAAGAGGGAGTTCTTAGAAGTTGATGGATGCGAGACATCCTTTCTATCCTTAGATAAAGTAGCAGAAACTGGTACTAAGTACACAATTACAACGAGTCTGCGATATAATTGGTGGATAGCTAAGAATCTAAAGAAAAAAGACCGACTTCATTTAATGAAAGAGAATATATTCAACACACTTTACGCTTTATACTTTAAACGCGGTTTTCCATTATTGCCTGAACTCGATAAGACCATGTTGCGAATTGTGGAATATGGGTTTGTTCAAGGTACTAAAGATTTTCATCGCATGCCTTTGCGATCAGGCAGTGACGTCACTGGATCGTTTGAAAGATCAATCCTCGAATTACAAGATTTTGTTGTACACTTTGGTTTACTAATTGTTGGGTCATTTTTTGCACTTTTAGTATTTACTATTGAGATAATGTACTACCATAATACTCACACTATGGTTGTTTTACTTGTAAAATTGTAAATTATGCATTTCATTAATATAAAAGTAACCTATCTTGCTGAATTTCTTCGGCTTATTTTTTGACATTGTTTAAATCGATTTGTATTTATTAACTTACGGAATTAAGAAAATTTTAACCTCTAACTTTCTTGTATGTATGTCTTACATAACTTTAAAGTTATGGTTGTGAAAATAAATATTTATGGAAAGTGTAATTTTGTTTAATTGTTCGATTTACCTTTTTATTCTGGGGCCCGTTTCTCGTAAAGTATTAGGTAGTCTAATAATATT